>JAHHUM010000893.1:410600-795990 GCA_036173005.1 Crenichthys baileyi
TCATTGACAGTTATAGGAATCGTTTGATTGCAGTGATTGCCTCAAAAGGTTGTGCAACAAAATATTAAGTTAAGGGTACCATCATTTTTGTCCAGGCCAGTTTCATGAGTTTATTTTTTAAATAATTAAATAATAATAATGTCTGACTTTCATTTGTTTATTTTCATAGAATTTTTATTCATTATTACCTTTGTCAGATTCAAGTTATTTCTGTGACCATTGTTGGTTTTTCTTTCATTAACTGAAGGGTACCAGCAATTTTGTCCACGTGTGTATGCTGTTCTACACACAAAAACAATCAGGGATTTTCCTAACTGGAAACCACGGGTAGACAGCACAGCGTTGACCCTGCTAAGAGCTGGGGATGCAGCTTACAGATCAGGTGACTACCTGAGAAGAAGTGAGAAGGGGCATCCAACAGGCTAAGCACAGGTACAAGCAGGACATCGAGGAGCACTTCAACAACGACAACCCACGCAGTATGTGGAGAGGCATGAGATCTATCACAGATTATAACCATAACAACCAGCAGATCAAGCAGCAGAAGGACTGAACATCTACCTCAGCTGGAGGTGCAGCATGGGCTTCTCGTCCTGCAGCTGCACCAAGTGACCTTCATTATTAGGAAGATCAACATCAACAAGGCTGCAGGTCCAGACATGGTGTCAGGTCGGACACTAAAATCATGCGCTGACCAACTTGCAGGGTTTTTTTGGACATCTTTAAACTCTCCAAGTCCTTCACTATTGTGCCTGTGCCCAAAAAAATCAACCATCACCAGCCTTAATGATTACCGTCCTGTTGCTCTGACCCCAGAGCAACAGGACATCATGAAGTGCTTTGAAAGGATCCTCCTGAAGTACATAAGGATGCCATCCCTGCTGGCTTGGACAGCCTGCAGTTCGCTTATAGGGAGAATCGCTCCACAGAGGATGCTGTCTCGTTAGCACTTCACACGGCTCTGACTCATCTGCAGCACCCTAACACCTATGTTAGGATGCTATTCGTGGACTTCAGCTCAGCCTTCAACACTGTCATTCCTGACATGCTGGGCTTGAAGCTCCACAACCTTGGTTTATCTCTACCACTTTGCTCCTCAATCAGTGACTTCCTCACCAACAGGCCCCAGATGGTGAGGATAGGGAAACTCACATCTGCTCCACTGATCCTCAACACTGGCACGCCGCAGGGTTGCGTTCTCAGCCATGCCCTCTTCACCCTATTCACACACAACTGCTCTGCTATTCACAAAACAAACATGATTGTGAAGTATCCAGACGACACCACTGTGGTGGGTCTCATATCTAACAATTATGAGACCCACTACAGAGAAGAGGTTCACAATCTGACTCAGTGGTGCTCCAGGAACAACCTTATCCTGAAAACCAGCAAGACCAAGGAAATTATAATAGATTACATGAAGTCCAGGAAGACTGAACTCCACTCTGCATACAGGGGGAGGTGGTGGAGTGTGTGGACAACATAAATTTCCTCTGACTTCTCCTGGACTGAGAACACCTCTCACCTGGTAAAGAAGGTCCAACAATGGCTCTTCTTTCTCAGAGAGTTGAAAAGGACTTGACTCTCGACTCAGCTGCTCACAAACTTTTACAGGGCCACAACTGAAAGCATCCTGTGCCTCAGTGTGGTATGGGAGCTGCACGGCACAGGACAGAAAGGACCTAGCACAGGTGGTGAGGACAGCGCAGGGGATTGTGGGATGTCGTTTTCCGGATCTGGACTCGGTTTATGCTGCATGAGTCCAGAAAAGGGCCAGACACATTGCTACAGACCACACCCATCCGACCATGTACTGTTTGTCCCACTTCTATCAGGAAAACAATTCAGGAACATTATATCAAAAACAAATGGACTCAGAAACGGTTTCTTTTCCAAGCAGTGAAGCATTTTTCCCTTGCAGGCAGACACTGAACATCCCTGCTGAAAATCGAACAAACCTCCAGCCCATCTCATAGACTGTTTCAGCACAAGCTGCACTATATGTAAATACCAAATACTACATGCCACATTCCATGTAGATATGTTCTCTTTTTCTATAAGTGTTTTTAATTTTGTAAGTAATTTTAATTTATGTCTGTGCACTACACTGTTTTTTGAGCCGGTGTCTCAGCAAAATTTCATTATGGTGACATTATGACAATAAAGACTCTTGAATCTTGAATCTTAACACACCTGATTGAGATGACTGTGGTTCAGCAAAAGCCCATTAATTAGTCATGAATTTAAATCATGTGTGCAGAAGCAGGGTACCATTCAGGCCAGTGTGCCTTGAGGACCAGGGTCGAAAAACACAACACTAGATGACAACAAAGTGCTTCCAGTACAGTCCTTGGTACATGTGGAATCTGCATCAACAGGCATTAATGGTATACATACTCCATGTAAGTTGTGTAGCGCTTTGAACCCAATTTGCAAGAACAGTCAACAAGGGCTATAGGTGTAGCATTTTCACAGTTAGCAAAGTTTTATTTTACACAAAACTGTGTAAACATAATAAAAATCCAAGACTTTATTAAAAATGTTTTATTTTATTAGGATACTTGCTTTCATATTTTTCTTGATCAGAGGACTGTATAATAGTTGAAGTTTTCAGGCAAAGGACATGGCAGACAGGGACACTGGTGGAAATGTTCAACCTTCTCTCTGTAAAACACAAGCACAGTAAAATATCTCAATGTTAGCAATGTAAACATAGAAAATGGAGACTGATGATGTGAATTGCATTTGTAAACTGTCTTATCTAGAGCTAAAGCATTAATTAAAAAAAACGAACAATTGGTACAGCAGATGATGAACCCATCTGACCATTAAACCTTTAAATTGCTTTAAAAATATAAATAATTTGAAAGACAACCTGCATTACCAGAAATAGAGAAGCTGCTGGATCCAACAAACGTCCACCACAGGAAGCCCAGAGATGAAGGCTAAAGGAGAATTAATGGCCAAACACCAGCTTCTATATTTGCTCCAGACTTCACCAACAAAGGAGAAAATATGCACCAAAAAGTAGGAAATGCATTGCCATGAATTATTATTCCACTCACCACATTTAAAAAAAATGTATGTGAAAATGCACAAATCAAAAAAGGAGGCTGCTGAAATCTGTAAAATATCTGGTTAGGAGTTTAACCTAATGACTGGTAATACAATTTCTATGGCAATTTTTGACAGAAATGGAAGTCACCACACAAAGAATACAAGGAATTAGCTGCTGTTGTCTGGCAGATAAGCAGGTTCACACAGTAAAGGAAAAATGAAATTCACTGCTGTCAAAAATAGCATTTTAATTGTTCTATAAAACATTTGTTTGTTTTAAGACAAAATGTTCACATGCAGCTTCCATTGGCGGTTTCGTTTCTTGGATAGAAAAAACCAAGCAGCCCAGATACAGACTGCAGATTGACTAAAATATAACTTGTTGACTCGTTTGTACAACAAAGTCACATTAAGATCTACATATAAGCACAATAAAATCATGATATAAAAGCCTGCGGAACAAAACAGTTTCCAATTGGTTTTTAAAGATCTCTACAGTCAGCAAAGCGAACATGCGGTGCTAAACTGTTCCACAGTTTACAAGCCACAGACTGAAAGGCCCTCTCCCCCTTGATTTTCAGCCTTGTACGAGGAATATCCAGGAGAGTCAGCCAGTCACCTTGTGACCGAAGGCCACGAGGAGCAGAGTGTTTAATTAAAAGCTGACACAAATAGTCAGGAGCCTGGCCATTTAGAGCCCTGTAGGTGAGGACGAACATATAAGGAAGAATATGAAATTGAATTCTAAAATCCACTGGGAGCCAGTGTAAGGAGTATAAGACTGGAGTGATATTAAAGAATTTACTAGATTGGGTAAGAAATATGGCTGCTGCGTTCTGATAGCTTCGAGGCATGAAATTGAAGATCTCTTCAGATCTATAAAAAGGGCATTACAATAGTCTAAACGGGATGACACGAATGCATGAATAATGCTCTTCAGATCTGCTCGGGAGACCACGGCACCTATTTTAGATGTGTTTCATATAGAAAGAAACAGGAACAAGAAAAGAATCAGACATGTGAATCAAAGCCTAACGAAGTGCAAAATGTAACTCCTGGATTTCCTACTGTAGATTTGGTTGCTGGGCAAAAAGAAGCAACAGTGTGTTTGATTTTAGCATGCAGGTGGCTAGGAGCAATTATCAAGGTTTCTGTCTTGTCTGTGTTTAATACCAGAAAATTGCTGTCAAGGCAGTCACTAACCCATGATAAACAATACATGAGCTGTTGAGGTTTAAAAGATACATACATCTGGATGTCATCTGCGTAGATGTGATAAGAAATATCATAAAATGCCCGAATAATGCCAGCTAATGGAAAAATTTAGAATGATAAAAATAATGGGCCCAGAATTGACCCTTGCGGGGCTCCACAGGTAATAGGAGCCGAGTCAGAGGAGAATTTGTCTGACCTGATGCAAAATGTCCTATTGGTCAGATGAGCTTGTAACCAATCCAACACGGAGCCAGAAATACCAGCCAGAACCTTGAGCCTATTTAACAAGGTTGTGTGGTCAACAGTATCAAAAGCAGCGCTGAGATCCAACACTGAACATTTCCCTGCAACCGTAATGTTGACAAAATTTTTGTGCCTTGGCGTATGACCCGATACTCTCTTTGATCTCATAAAAGTATTCAAAACCCAGGCTTGATTTATGGCATGATTCAGGGCAGATGGCTCTTTTTAGTCTGAGAGATGGCTCCTCAGACCTGAAATATAAGATAAGATTTAAGCCACACTGTGCAGGGTCCAAATCCTGTAGTCAACATGTCTAGGAAGGAATTACAACAGGTTTCATCTGGATCCATTCTGTGTGAGCCCTGTGTGATCATTATCAACTTTCACTACATCAGTCTCAGTGGAGTGCTGTTTTAGAAAGCCAGCCTGAAAAGGATCATAAATCTGTAAACTACAGAACCAGGATCTGAGCTGGGTTTTTAACAACTTTTTAAAATAATTTACTGAGAAGAGGCAGCTTGGATTTAACACTAAAGTTAACCATAGAGCCAGCATCAAGATTAGGTATCTTTAGAACAGGGGTCAGCTCAGCCATTTTAAAATAGGATGGAACATAACCCTGTCTTAAAGAGGTGTTAATTATTGACAATGCTGATGGACCAATGCAGGTAAGGAACTGAGCAAAGTATTCACAGTGGACAACCAAAGCTGTGCTCTTCCGCATACGCTCTGCTAAGTTCACGAGTTTGATAGTTTAACCATGGTGAACAAGGAAAAACAGGACTGCAGCAAGTTTTTAAGTAGCAACACTCTTTAGAATTGAAAGACAGTGTTCATTAAAATAGTTGACAAAAAGCTCCACATAATCATCAATAGGTGTTGCAAAATTAAAGAGGGAAGAAAACTTTGCAACTACAGAATTGTCAGAAAGCGCCTGTGCTTAGTTGAAAACTATGAGGGGTCATAGTAACAAAAATTAACTTGAAACATTAGCGCCTCCATTTTTACCATTTCAGTTTTATTTTTCTTAATTCCGGTAGATGGAAATACGGCAGCAGCCCTGGCGTGACAGCAGAGTACTTGTAGTCCATAGCCATTCGCATGCATTTTCAATAGTACCGCAATGATATCTTTGGTGACGAGGTGGAGCCGCGGGGAGTCACAAGCGAACAGCGCCCAGGTTGAGTCTCCAGGCTCTCCACCTCAGTCTCTCTTAAACACGATCAGCCGGGAATCAGGCGCCTTCTCCGGAAGAGGGAGGGAACACTGTTCGGTCTGCTGACAGCTGCCAAAGCGAACTGGCGCAGAGAAACGCCAAACCTCTTTTTTTTTTATTAAGTGGAATCTTAATAAACCTAGTAGATATTTGAGTTTAACAAACAAAAACATTCTCGCCTGAAAACATCGTCAAAGATTATTTGGGGTCACAGAAAGCGTATTATTTACATTTTTATTCACAAATTTTGCCACCATCGTCCTCCATTGCTGCCCGAGCTCGACCAATTCGATTCGACCCGTAATGAATCTTGGGAAAGTGTGGGTCACGGACTTCAAAACTCGGTTGTTGCGCCTGGGCGGCCGTCGTATTCCAATCTACCTGACTGAATATGAAGGCAACAAAAATTACACTGTGAACGCGATGAATGATAAAACTAAAATAGTAAAAGTGGAGGCACTAAAATCAAGGCAGTGATTGAAAACGGGCAACGTTAAATTTGATAACGTTAATGTTTATAACTTTAATATTTACCATGTTATTTTCTTAATGACCTCCAAATTCACAAATTCTAATTTTCAGAGAGGTGAAATAAATCACATGTTGGTTTTTAGGGTACTCAATTTTACCATGTTTAGTATTTCACACCTTCAATTCATTTCAAGTAAATTTTTGTTACTTTGACCCCTCATCGAAAACTGCATAAAAGTTTCCAAGTTACAAAAAAATATTAAAAGAGATAACCTTATGGTCCCTTAAAACATCTTTTATGTCCAAATTATTTAGGGGGGGGGACCATAAATGAAGACAAGATCCAAAGTGTGGCCTGCAGTATGACCAGGTTCAGACACAAGCTGGGAGAAGTTAAAAGAGTCCATATTATTAGAGAAGTCCTTAGTGGAATGGTCTGTAGGATCATCAATATGAGTATTAAAGTCCCCAGTAATGATTTTGACTGTTGATGATAAAAAATCCTGTAAGTCAGCGAGAAACGATAAAGGAGATCCAGGTGGTTGATAAATCAAAATGTCATATGTAGGCTCAACTCTGCTAATTTTTATCAGCTATAAGTACTTAAATAGATAATTTAGCACGAAAAAGACTTTTTATAAATAAAAGCTGTACTGCCTCCTCGTCCTGTCATTTGTGGCACAGCCATAAAAGAACACCCTTCAGGACAAAGTTCCAGAAGATATAAAACCTTTTTTTTTCCATACTCACCCCATCTTCAGGATCTTTGGGTCCTACGTGGTTGATATTTTCAGCAGGACTCTAGTCTTCCTCTTATTATGAGCTACTGTATGAGGCGGTGCTGTTGGCCCACTTGCTCAAACAGTAAGTCCTACTGCTGCTGGAGTACAGTCAGGACCATCTAAGTTCAGCCTACTCACCCTCAAACTGTTGGCACCTGTGACACAGCCATTGTGTTCAATTTTTCATTGAACGTATAAGTAAAATATGTAAAAATCAGATTTTTGTTCATATTTATTAAATTCATCAAAGCTAAGATCTCTCTCAGTATTCTGTACATTGATGCAAAAATGTGGATAATCTTGCAATCTCTCTGATTCAAAACTATGACCTCTGTTAAAGAACATGTATCATATTTGTTTCTGTTTTGTGCCATGAAGTCAGTTAGTCAATCATTTTCTACCTCTTATTCCATAGTGGGTCGCGGGGAAGCTGGTGCCTATCTCCAGCAGTCTACGGGCGAGAGGCGGGGTACACCCTGGACAGGTCGCAAGTCCATCACAGGGCACCACACAAACAACCATGCTCATACTCATTCATACACCTAAGGGCAATTTAGAGAGACCAATTAACCTAACAGGCATGTCTTTGGACAGTGGGAGGAAGCCGGAGTACCCGGTGAGAACCCATGCATGCACAAGGAGAACATGCAAACTCCATGCAGAAAGACCCCCGGCCGGGAATCGAAAACAGGACCTTCTTGCTGCAAGGCAACAGTGCTACCAACTGCGCCACCGTGCAGCCTGCCATGAAGTCCTTAGAATAAATTTTGTTTGTATTTGTTTTGTTTTGCTCTCTGCCATGAAGTCCTTAGAATAAATTTTGTTTGTATTTGTTTTGTTTTGCTCTCTGCCATGAAGTCCTTAGAATGAAAATAAAGAACATAACAAAACAAAAAAGTTTTTGAAAAAAATAGGAATTTGCAGGTCAGAGCTCAGAGAAATACCGGGAACTGGTATCAGCCAGAAAAGGCCTGATCAGTGCAGCTTTTACCATACTAGCTCATTGGTAAAAGTGAATCACAGACTTAGAGAAGTTCTGCTTTTTGTTCTCCTGCTGTCATGACGTCCCTCATCTTGAGCTGCTCAGTTTTTGCTGCACAGCAGAGAGCGTTGAATACACTCACTCTCTTAAAGAAACCATCTCCTCCTTCATTTTCTTTGTACTGGTTTGTAGCTGCTGCTTCTCTTCAGACACATGGTTCATCTCTGACTGCAGTTTGATGTTTTCCTGAGACTTGGCCATAGTTAGACTCCAGCTGAAGCTTCTCTTTTTCCACCTGTTCTACATTGTTGATCAAGTCCCCTCTCTCAGAGATTAATGGCTAAAAGCTTCTCCTGAAGTTTAACTTTTTCCTCCTTGATTAAACTCAGAGTAACATCTAGCTAGGCTTTCTCTACAGTGTCCCAAATAAGCGAAGACTCAGTCTCCCGTATTTCTACAGTCATAGGATCAATCTCTGTCTCCTGTTTTTGCTCAAGAACCTCTTTAACATTTGTGTGGAGTTGTCGGATCTTCTCTGACAGGTTGTTCATTCTCTCATCCAGCTCCTCCTATGATTTTACTTGAAGGATTTCAGTGTCATCTTGCTTCCTGGTCATCCAGCTTATCTCCTCATTTAGCTGATTCAGACAGTTGTCTTTTTCCTAAATGATCTTTTTGCCTGAGAGTTGTCTCTACCTTTGACTTATAATCTGACTCAGTTTGGACTCTAAGGTAGAGATGTTCTTCTCTAGTTGCTGCCGTTTGACAGCATCCTTCTCCAGATGGGTTATCTCACAGCTACTCTCCAGCAGCTCCTCCTTGGATGTCTCCAGCAGAGTTTTGGGATTGGACCTCATCCAAATGGGTTTCCAAGATGGAAACCTGTAAAAACAGCAAGTATGCATAGGAAAGCAATCGGGAAATGTACTGGTGAATCTAAAAAAAGAGATCATTATCAAAAAGTTATTCGATTCTGTATTGTTAAAGTGAAACTCATTTTATATGAATCCATTACAAACAGGGAGATATATTTCAAGTGTTCATGTGGAAAGTAATCTTGTGTTTGTTTATGTGTAAGTAGTTTTGTCTGTAATCCAATTAACAAATTATCTGGATGAGTAAAACAAAACAAACAGCCTTGTGTTTCTATGGTGAATGTAGACATGTTGCCTTAAGTATACAGCACTTCCTCATTGAAGTCTACTTGTGCTCTTTAACGTCCTTATCACTTCCTAAGCTTGAGGAAACGAAATATTCTTCAGGGACTTTTTTATATGTGGCAGTCTTTTTACAAGCACTTAAAGTTTCACAAATGTCTTCAGCTTTTAGGATTCCTCTGCGCATTTAGAACATGAGATATCCACCTAAATCTCGACAGGCAACTTGTAAAGCTATATAAATATGTGGCATTTGGTGGAAAGATGTTAAACATTTACAGATTTGCATGCAGCTTATTCTGTACATGCTGCAAATGTAAAAGTAATATAAGTTTCAATATCGTACCTCGTGAGTCAAATAAAACGTTACAGGGACACCTTGTGGTCAGATTGTAGAATTGCATTTCTGTCCTTGGCTGTTTGTGAAGCTATTTCAGCTCAGCTTTTGTGTGATGTTGGTGGAAAAACGATAAGGCAAGGCAAGTTTATTTTTAGAGCACATTTTAGCAACAAGGCAATTCAAAGTGCTAGTCGTACTGGGAAGTGATTTTTTCTCCATGGTTCAACCTTATCTCCACAGGCTGCAGTTGTCCTTCAGATCTATCAGCTGTTTTGTAGTTGCTTGACTGTGGTTTGTGGCCGAGGTAGCTGGTGTCTGTTTCACAGAATAAAAAATGTTGAAGGTGAAGAGTTGCACTCCAGACCAATCAAGACTAAATCCACCTTTCATGAAAAGATGCCTTGTTTTCATGAAAACATGATTCAAAGCCATTTATTGAGCATCAGCAGCCTACTGAATCTCTCATCTAAAACCTGAGCTGTCGGTAGAGGTCCACTGGAAAGCACAATAAGACCTTGAACTTAACCAATTAAATAAAATCCTCTTTCAAGATTTCAGAATTTTGCTTCACAACATCAGGTGCTCCTGTGTGTATGATGAGGTGTAGGTGCTCTTCCATATTCATCAGTATTTTCTCTGAGATATCAGACACCATGCTATTGACAAAACTAAGTACTTCGGTGTTTTTCTTGCTGCAAAAGTGTTTAATCTTATTCAAAGCTCCATCACCCACTATTTGGGAATGGCTGGCTCTTTCTAAAGCCGTTTAGGAGGAAACCGTTTAGAAGGCAATCTGTTCTCATACCTCTAGCTGGTGAAAGAGCTTTCCTTTCTAGTGGCATTCCTGTGTTTTCAGTTGGTTTACTAATATAATTTGTTTTGAGAACAGATCGCTGATGTTTTTTACTTTTTGTTGGGGCTGAAGAGACATTTCTCTGTACTGGCAGCCAAGCTGTTTCACCTAGGTGCAGGGTTCTTCCGGTTAGCTGTCTTCCCAGAACCCAGATTCTTCCCAGGTTCTTGGATGACCAGACCTGGACATGCTGGCAGCTGTTTTATATGTCCTCCCCTTATAGACGGTTTCCCATACACTGCAATGACTGGTTTTAAAATTCTTTAGAGACCTTTTTAACCCGCTTACCAAACTTGAAAGCTGCTACAGTCTTTTTTCTGAAGGCCAATGACAGCTCTTTTTTTCTCACCATGGTTTTCACTTTCCCTTCAACATTCAGGAGCACACTAAACTAAATATCTGAGGTTTAAACAAGGCAAACCTTCATAATCCTGAGTAATGATTTTGACAGGCCTGCAAGTGATTGTAGCCATTTTAAGTGGGAATAGATTTAGTGGTTTCTTAATTTATCCAGCACCATAATTAGAATTTTTACAATATTCAATAAAAACTTAAAAAAGGGTCTCTTTAGTTTTAATTGTTTTTTTATATATATTTTAACTACTAACTTTAAATATACGTGTGTTCAATATGGTAAAAAACAACAACACACAGGTCCAGTATTTATGTGCTGTTGAATGTTACTGCCCTCTTGTTCACAGATCTATCGATATAAATATGTCATAACTCATGTCTTTTTTGATTTGCAATCGAATTTCCAATAATAAAGGCGAATTTTAAAAAGAAACCTTGATGACACTAACTGATATGAAATAAAATGATTTATTTAAGATCGGCTAGATAATGCCAACGTTAAAAGTGACTAAATGTTTCAGCATCAAAGCTCAGGTTCGGATAATGCAGAAGAACCTTCTGTGGACTAAAAACATTTCCGGTCGGAGCTTTCAAAAATAAAAGCCTCCTCTGAGCGCAGAGTGCTGGTGAGGTTTATTCATGGGCTGCCTCTGGACGCTTCAACGCACACCCCCTCCTCCTCACAATTTCACCCTGGCGTGCACGCACACGCACGCCCTCATTCTCTCTCTCTCCCCCCTACTTTCAGACAGTCACTCTCTCCTTTCTCTTTTCTAAAGCCCGTTGTGAAGCCGATTGACAGGCAAGAATGAAAATGAGGCGGACGCCCCGTCACGACTTCAGTGCGCCCGCGTCCTTTTGAGAAGATCTTGAAAACTTGGACGCTATCACCATGGGAGCTATTTGGGCTGCGAGAGACTTCTGTTTGTTTTTGCTCTTGTTAAATAGTCGCCAAAGCATAGCGCTTCCAGAGACTCGAGGTGGGACTGTAGTGAGTGTTTGCATGTGTTATGGGTTTTTGTTTTTCCAGCCGCGGGGAATGCTGCGTTTTACGCACGCCCTAAAACCCCGTTGTAGTAATAGAAAAAAAAAAAAAAAAAAAAACGTTTTTGTATAGTTTGTGAGTTGAATGCAGTTATATGTTTGCAAAAAAAAAATTTGATTTCTAGTTTTTTCCTTCAGATTTCCGGTAATAATGTAAACATAAATGAGCCTTTAGGCTGTTGTTAACGACATACTGACATTTTTTCCACGTGTTTTGGTAAACCTGGACAGATCCCTGCGCAGAGGGAAGTGATGGCTGTCATATTGATGCTATTTGTCAGACTACCCAAGGCTCATACAAGTGCACATGTAAAGGAGGCTTTAAAGGAGATGGAAAACACTGCGAAGGTAAGTATTTAATTTGTTTTTGAGATTTGTGTTAATGTACTCCTTTCTTTTCATTGCAGTTTATGTATGCCTACTACTACTGTTGTTCACTGATTCAAATCTTCTGCATCTTACCTCCTTTATCCAGAACGTAAACATGTATTCATGTGGTGTTTACTCCTCAGATATTGATGAATGTGACCTGGAGTACAATGGCGGCTGTGTACATGAGTGCAACAACATACCAGGCAACTATCGCTGCACTTGTTATGATGGATTCAACCTGGCCAACGATGGACACAACTGTCTGGGTAAGATCCATTCTAGCTTTAGGCGGATTTCTGTGACAGAGAGCCCTGACTCATCTAATCTGATCTTTAAGGAATGCATGTTTGTGTGGGTCTTGTTTGAAGGTTCTCACAGTCATTTAAAAAACATTAGCCTCATCTGCAGTGTCTATAACACAAAAACGTGATTTATATAAAGGGGGAAAATGTGTGTTTGTATTGAAGACAAATACTCTCCAGGAAGACTGTAAAGTGTTTTTGTCCCTTTCCCGTAGATGTGGATGAATGCATGTTCAACAATGGTGGATGCCAACATACTTGTGTCAACACTGTGGGCAGCTACGAGTGCCGCTGCAAGGAGGGCTTCTTCCTCAGCGACAACCAGCACACGTGCATCCACCGTTCCATTGGTGAGTTTACATATCGAACAATGTCTCACATCCTACCTCATTTACAGATTTTCAGTTTGAAAGTAGGTTTGAGGACCCTTTTAGGTTTGACCAGGTAAAACAATAACTAATCAGCTTCTTTAATAGTAGGATGATGTAAGGAAGGGGTACATTCCACATGCCTCTTCATAGCTAAGCATTTTATGTGCAGCAGCAACATGCTGTGGGAAAATATTCTCTGTGTCCCAGAGGACAAAATAAGTTAATAACTGCAACACTCTGGCCTATGTGGTGTGTGTCACAGATTAGTCTGAAGTGCCTTTGTTTTGTCATCTTGACTGGAGTCAACTTTAATGCAAGTACTTTCCACTCCATTGGGTCTTGACAGGCTTTGTAAATCCTGCAGACCTGACCACTCAGCTGTGACCCATCTATATAAATGGTGCCGCACCTCCTCTCAGCTTCAGGCTCAAAGCAGCATCAAGTGTGTTGTCTGCAGATGAACAGCCTGCTGTGTTGCCTTTTATGCTAAAAGATTTGCAGAATATTTCTTCTTCCTTCATAAAGGCGATAAAAATATCCCACAGTTGGATGTTTTTGGATTGTGCAAGGTGTGTGAACAATCAGTGTCTTTGAGAATGCTGGATTAATGTCTCAGTATGTATTTCTTTGGGTTAAACTGGTTGGTCACTGCAGGAGAGTTTCATTGTGTACCTCTCTCCAATTTTCTATCCCAGAGGGCCTTAACTGTATGAACAAGGAGCACGGCTGCGCCCACATCTGCAAGGAGAGTTACAGAGGAGGCGTGGCCTGCGAGTGTCGTCCAGGCTTTGAGCTGGCCAGGAACCAGAGAGACTGCATTTGTGAGTGAAACTACAGTGGTACTACTCACAAACTGATAAATGCAGACACCCTGATGATTTGCCTTGCCTCCATTTGTCATTTTCGCTGCAGTAACCTGTAACCACGGCAACGGAGGCTGCCAGCACACCTGTGAGGACACAGAGGATGGTCCCACCTGCAGGTGCCACGTCAGGTACACCTTACAGCCTGACAAGAAGACCTGTGTGGGTAAGCAGCCTTTTAAAACAGGAAATGTTAATATAATGGATATAAACTGCTCCATTAAAAGAACTGAAAGATAGATATTTATACACATTTGACATTGGATCACTTTCCTTTTTAAAACTTACATTTACTTGTATACTTTAAAAGTAAAGCAGACCAAATATTTTCAACTAACATGAAATAAATAACATTTAAAGGTGTGTTTTGATTGACAGCATACCACCAGCTGCATAGTAAGCAGGTCTGCAAAAAATATTGCCAAAAAATGATCGCAGTATCATTTTGTGAAGTAGTGATATTGACTGAAATATCTCACTGTTGTAGATGCCCACACCTGACACAGATAATAGTGCCCAATATGTTTAAGGGCATGGAGAGAGTTGGTAACAAGGAATATACAGATAAGAAAGAAACGAGTGAGGAAAAACATTTGGATTTTTCGCACAATAATATGCCAATCGTATGATTTATTAATAATGTGCAGCCCTGACAGAAAGCACTGAATGGGACAAAAATAATGAAATCGTTTTATAGCAGTTACATTCTACAGCAAAGTAAACTCACGCCAAACTTTGTAAAAATGTGTAACTGAGAGATGGTAAAAGAATTAATCAAGTTTTGCATCTAACCCCATCTGCGGCTGTGAAAAGAAAAAAAGGAAGCTTCTGACTTTTGATTCTTTCACAGTGCTTATGCTCTAAAACATAAGTAAAATCAGTTCAAATTTTGTGGAAATCTGTTACTAATATGAACTGAAACACCAACGTCTGCATTCATTTGTGTCTTTGGCCATGGAGAGAGAAAGGAAAGCATCTCACTTCTGATTAGTTCACACCTGTTCAGCTCTAAAACATTTGTAAATCCATTCCAAACTTTGTGGAAATGTATGAATGGAAGCTCCACCTTCCACATTTATTTGTTTTATGGCTGTGGAGAGAGGAAAGGTGAGCATCTTACTTCAGATTATTGGTTACACACAGTGGTTAGACTCTTATAAACATAAGTAAAATCACTCCAAAAGAAATGTATAGGATATCTCTAACTAAACAAATCACCCCACGGTTTAAGTTTAAAGGAGAATATGGGTTTTAACTAATAAAGTTAAAACATAAATGTAAAACCATTGAAAAACTGAACATCATAAATGTTTTTACCAGTAGCATTCCAGCAAGTTTCACAATCAGAAAAATATTTTCTGTTATGAATATAACAAAATTGTTTGTTTTGTTTCTTTTTCTACATTGAGTCTATCTTAAAGACTGTTTTGAAAACATTGTGAGTTTTGCTCTTATTATTTCTTCTACACAATTGTTCTGATGGATAAGAATCATCTGTGAGATAGAGGCTTATCTTTCCAGCAGTAGTGTGTGTGAGGTCCAGGCGTGTAAAAGTCGTCTTTTCTGCAGATCCTAATCTGCTGCAATATTTGACACACACCAAGCCACTACAAGCAGAGTATGTCAAAATGGTTCTGGTTTCTCAGAGGCAACAGAAACTCCCAGAATTGAAGTTACCGGTCAGGTTGCAGAGCTGTGTGAAAATATAAATCTAAGGGATTTTTTTCAAACATACCTGCTCTACTAATAATTGGTTTTGTGTGTGTCATAGAGCGAGATGAAGCCACCAGTGAGTCCTCGGACCACAACGCCACGTCCTCTACCGAGGCGGACAAACGTGTCAAGAGAAGATTGTCAATGGGTAACAGTTACACCCCTCACAGGCTGACAGCTTGAACTGGCATGGGCGCGAAGACGAGTAATGTGTATTACACCGATACATTCTTCAGTCTTTTGAGCAAACTGTGAAATGACTGCATGCTCGCTGTCCCACATCAAGTCTCCCTCCTGTAATATATGCACTTGTGACAGTGTGGTAAATTTCACGGTTTCACGTTGGAATATTTTCTGGCTGAGCACTTTATCATGAAAAAACGTTGAGCGCAGGAGGTCTGGGAGCTGCACTCTGTGTTGCGACTAAACTTTTTTGTCAGTTTGTTAAAAGGCACAAAACTGCTTTGCACTAAACAGGTTTTAAAAACTAATTTATTTAGACAAAAGTTCAAAATAGGTAATAAATGTAAAAGTTCCATTTGTTTTATGGTCACACTAGTCAGAAAATCAAGCTTCTGTGCTGCTATTGACGTGTTGTCTGTCAATGAGAAACAAGGCAGCACCTTCTGACACAGCTGACAGTCACACGTTTGGGTTGTAATTTTTAGAAACCTGCGCACTGAACAACGGGGGCTGCGACTCCACTTGTAAGGACACATCCACTGGCGTGCGCTGCAGCTGTCCCGACGGCTTCACACTTCAGCCGGATGGAAAATCATGTAAAGGTCAGATTGACCATAACTGTCCATAACAACACTTTTCACAAAGTGTAGCAGCACACTGATTCGGTATGATTGTGAAAGATTTCCTTTGTTTTTTTTTGGCTGAAATTTGATGAGAAACTCATTCCTCACAGATATCGATGAGTGCGAGATTCACAATGGTGGCTGCGAACACTTCTGCAAGAACACTGTTGGCAGCTTTGAATGCAACTGCAGGAAAGGATTTAAGTTGCTGTCA
The DNA here is from genome assembly GCA_036173005.1 of Crenichthys baileyi. Classification (NCBI taxonomy): domain Eukaryota; kingdom Metazoa; phylum Chordata; class Actinopteri; order Cyprinodontiformes; family Goodeidae; genus Crenichthys; species Crenichthys baileyi. Next base: position 426,956 of record JAHHUM010000893.1, read on the forward strand.
GACGAACGCTCTTGTCAGGGTAAAAACTATTTTAAACTTAGGTAATAAGTAGGACAAAAACAATGATGCAGACATGATATATATTTGCATATTCCTATGAAGCTTCTTTTGAAATCCATTATTTTACCTGATGCAGCATTTTGCAATTGTCACATTTTACTGTTATGGATAATGTGGAAAACCCTTGTGGGCTGATTGCCTGGCTATTATGTGATCTGTGTGATTTTGATTACAGATATAGATGAGTGTTATTTTGAGCGGACATGCGATCACACATGTGTGAACTCCCCCGGTGGTTTTCAGTGTCTGTGCAACAAAGGCTACACCTTGTATGGGCTGGCCCACTGTGGAGGTGAGACGAACGTTGCTGAAGAAGCATTGAAATATGCTTGACGGAATGATTATGTTTTGACCATTTCGTCACAGATGTAAATGAATGCAGTGTAAACAACGGTGGCTGTGAGCATGGATGTGAGAACACTGTGGGTGGATTTGAGTGCTTTTGTCGTCTCGGCTATAAGCTACACTGGAACAAAAAGGACTGCATCAGTAAGTTAATACCTCTATTTTTTTGCTACTTCGCTGTGTCTGTGTTGTCGTACGGCTTGGAAGGAAATGTGGGGACAAAAACAGGAGATACTTTGAAATGTTTCCCTTTTTTTCTCTTTAGTTTTCTGTCACTTGTTTTTTCTCGTGTTTAAGTAAAAAAAACATCAGAATTGCAAACATGCTCGTAAAAGTTTGTATTGTTTTTTTTTTTCTCTCATCTTTTGTTTTGCAATGAAACACATTCTTTTTTACCTTTGAGTTTTGTTGTGGTCTTTATTCAGAGGCTGAGGGTTTAACACCTGCAGACCTCCCCTCTAAGCCTACCTTGAACTGTAGTAAGCAGCATGGAGGGGATCTCTGCTTCCTGAACTGCAAGTCTCAAGTTCATATCAGCAGTGGTGAGTCGAGCCCAGATCTCTTTTTATGTATCTGCTGTTATTATCACTTACCTCCACTTGCAGACCTATATTCTCACTGTTCTCATCTAATTAAATACAGCAGAGATTTCAAAATTACAGTACGTGCATCATTTTTGGTTTGCTCCACATCTGCTGAGATGCATGATCCCACTGCATTCATTCTATCAGAGCCATATTAGACATTTTAGATAAACTAAATTCCTGTGATAAGCCCAGAGGTTTTAAGTTTATAATTTTATAAAAGAAAGGATTTGGTTTATTATTTTCGCTCTGTTTTCTTTAAAAAAAAATCTAATTTAGATCAAAAGATTTAACCGGGTTAATATGAACATGTGATTATTTGTTTGTGGGTATTGAAATGTCAAAGTTCATTCAGTCACTAATTAAAATGGGCAGTGGAAAATCTGCTGGCTTCCGACTCCCCAGTAAACAAGCTGTCTCCTGAGATTCTGGAAGCTATTCTGGTGGGGAACGTCATGCTGTGGGTAGGCCCTCTCCCATGTGGGCCTGAGAGCGGCTTAAAGGCGGAAAATACCACCAAATCATAGGATTCTAAAGTCACATTTACTCACTACGTGCAATATTTCAGCACATTATTATTATTTTTATTAAAAAAAATTAGATGCATTAGATTTAATTATCTCTAGTAGGTTTGTCCCATATTACTTGTATGGCTTCAATATAAAATGTGTCTTCTTAATTTCCAAATGTCATTGTATTTCTAAATTCTGGGAATTTTGTCCTTTTCCTCTTGTCTATTTAATTTCCATAAACTTATTTTGCTCTGTTCATTGTTCATTGTATTTGTTAAAAAAACTTAAAACCGTAGTTTTGATATCGAACTAAGATTACTTGGGTAAATGAAAAAAAACAAACTATCCCAACCAACTTGACTCTATGCGAAATAGTAATTTACAAACAACACCCAGGTTTTATTACTGCTGGAATAAAGAAATCACTTTAATAGGACCTGTCTGACAACATGTAGTAGGCAAAGATATCTCAAAAAGCAACACATCATGGCCTGATCTAAAGACATTCATGAACATATGAGAGATAAAGTCACTGACTGTCAGAGCCATTATCCACAAATGGAGAAAACAGAAAACAATAGAGAAACTTCACAGGACTGGCCCACCTACATGAAATTAAGAGTGCATTGACACCTCATCCAGGAGGTTACAAAAGAACCCACAAGAACATCTAAATCCCCTTGCCTCTGTTAAGGTCAGCGTTCATGATTCAACTATTCTAAAGAGACTGGGAAAAACTGGCATCCCTGGGAGAGTTCCAAGGTGAAAACCAATGCTGACCAAAAATAACATAAAGGCTGTCTGACAATTTCTTAAAAACATCTTGATAGTCTCCAAGATTTCTAGGAAAGAAACAAACTTTTTGGACAGTGTGCGTCCCATTACATCTGGTGTAAAACACCACCATTTTAGAAAAGAACATCATACCTTCAGTCAAAAATGCTGATGGCAGTGTGATGGTCTGGCGCTAATTCGAGTCAGATTTCTGCATTTTGTAATTGCTTAGGCTGAATTTGTCTAATAATAAAATTTGTTTGATGGTCTGAAACATTTATGTGATTAAAAGAAGCAAAAATCAAAGAATACTGTAAGAGACAAATACTGTTTCACAGCACTGTATCGGACGCTGTGTTGTGGAATAGTCGGATATACATAATTTACACATTGTAAATTAAATTTTACTTCTTATTTACAGTATTTACAGATATAAACTGGATTTCTGTGGAACCAAATTCTCACATGAAGTCTTTTTGAATCCTTTATCAAACCAGGTGTTCAGTAGGCTTAAATTTGTAAAAAAAAACAAAAAAACAACTTCTTATTCTTATCTGCTGCCATCCACCATCAGGATGTTTGACAAACCTCCACCTCTTGGTAGGATAATATGAACTGTTATGGCAACATAAAATGCTGTTGTATGCAAACTCTGTCTTTGTCAGACTTTTGGCAAATGCTTTGCGACCAAAATCACGTCCGTACTGCTGCTCTCTCCATCACTGTCGTAAATAAGCTCCAATGAAGCCATAGGAAACATTAACATAAAAGTGATTGAATGCAGTAGCTTTAGCTGATTGATGAAGCTATCAGTTTTGTGAATCTCTTGTCTGAAAAGGGGCTTAAGTCGAGCTGTTTTAGATCTAGCTGTGTGAACAGTTGTCAGCTTTAGTCCAGGGAGCGGACTCGTCGTGTTCCTACATGCTTCCTCTTTGCTCTCCGGCTTGGCTTTTGTGGCCCTGACTTTTGTCAGCATCGGCCTGTGTGTCATGCTCTCTTGTGTGTTTTCAGGGACGGAGGATTCCTACACGGTGACCTGTGGAATGCCTCTGCCCTGCTTGGCTGGCGTACAAAAGAGCAACAGTGACTCTCATTGCTTAGGCAAGTACAAAACCTCCCAGATCTTTCTGGTCTGTCAAACAAAACAATAACCTGAGAACATCTTGGACTTATATCTGTTGTTTCTGTTGCTGTATAAATACATCAGAATGAAAACGTCTCCTGTTGCCTTGTCCTTCAGGTACAGAAAAGGCCGGTTTGCAGCGAATTAAAACCACAGCCACTTTCAAGTCTGGCACTGCCAAATGCAACCTTAAAAGAAGTCAGGCGAAACTCTGGGAAAGCTTCAACTCAGCACACTCAGGTACCGAGGTTGGCCCAGCAACCTCTCCAAACACAAGATGACAGATAGACATGACTGGAATTACAGCTCATTTATATGCTGCTGCTTAAAAGCATTTAGAGTTTACTGTGAGTTGCCAGCATCTAAAGAAGATAAAGCAGACCTGAAAACTGCTTCAAAGAAACCAGAAACCGAGGGAAAATGTGAAGACGTTTGTGGTGAAAGTGATGTGGTTTGAGGTGTTTTCGAATGTCTCGGAGCAGCACTTTGTCTGGCAGTGACAGGGGAGGATGTAATTAGCCGTTGCATGCCTTTTAGTTGGGTTTGACCCAGACATCAATCAAATACCTCCTTGATTGTAGAATTATTTTTGCCTCTCCGGCGGAGGGTTTGGTCTTTTACATCGTTCGTCTTTACTAAAAGGAAGCTCTGTTGTTTCAGATGCATATTTCTGTGACATCTCAGTTTTTGCTTAAGATTTAACCATCTACTACCCAATTGATTTTTACGTGTTGCCCTGTTCACAGATTGCAGCTTTCTCTTCACCGAAAACGTCCAGTTCAGCTATGTGAGCCTTCACTGCACCTCGTTGGGCCAGCGAATGCGCAGCCGCTACAGCAGGAAAGCCGGCGAGGACGATGGCTTTGCCATTACAGCTGAGTTTGAGCTGGATGTTAACCTTGAGGAGGTAACAGGTTGGTCTCTCTGTGCTTCCCGCCTGCTTGCCTGTCTGCCTGCCTGCGTGCAACCTTTGCTTCTTATTCTGTATCTCACTCCCTTCCGCTGCTGTCTGTCACTAAACAGACCCAAAGCTCTTAAAGTATCTCCTGTTTTGGCTTGGCTCTGGGCGCAAGGGGTGTAAGTCAGGGGCATTCTGTTTGGTTTCCTTCAATACTTTTTTAATATGTAAGGGTGTTGTTTTTTTTTTTGGTGAGGGAAGCATGACGTAAAAATCCAGGTACTGTAGGTGTTCAGGATTACCTTTTTTTCTGCAAACAGTTGTGGTATCGAATACTTCTCTCAGCAGAGAGCTGCGACCTGAACTGCGTGCGTCGACGCTCTGAGAAGAGACTTAGGAAGACCATCAGGACCCTGAGGAAGTCCATCAACCGGGAACAGTTCCACCTTCACTTTGAGGGGGCCGACTACGACCTGTCCAAGACTCTGGGCCAACCGCCAGGACTGCCAGGACACTGTCTGGCCGGTCAAGTGTTGGTGGGCAGAACATGTGGTGAGCTGAATTTTCTATTCATAACAGAAACTATTTAAAACATCAGATTGACAGTACTGACTCAAAAGTACCCACTATGCATCCACACAGTAGAGCTGCAGTGGCTCATACTGGAGGGGATATATTTAGAAAGTCGGTTTAACGATTGGATTTGGTACAGGTGTTTGCCAGATGAACGCAATACTTGGTTTGCAGACGTGTTGTAATGAGCAAGCTGGAGGGGTGCAAGCGGGTTTGTGTGGAAGAACAGAGAAGCTGTTGTTGTCCAAAGCCTGTGACATCTTCCAGCATCTCTCCCTGGGATAAAAAGTTCAAAGTGATGACTCTCCTGGTAGCTGTTGAGTTTCCCGTTTGGGTATTATATACAACCAGCAACGCAGACAAAGTTGGTCAAACGCCACCGCAAGCTGTCAGGAGGACAGCCGGGAGCTGGATTGTGTTTTCCCTGGCTGGTGGTACTGTACATCCCTGTTTTCAGGCCTCACAGTGAGTTAATTTTCTGCTGAAACATCTTCTGGGGAAACTAGTGCCTGTCTTCTAAATATTTATTCAGACAGATCTTGCTTTGTGAGGTCTGACCATGATATAGTCCGAGATCTTGATGTATCTAAACCTTTTTTTAAATGTCTTTTTAAAAAGGTGTTTGCTTTATTACGACCTTCTTGTACTTTTAGATTCATTATTGACACTTGATTTGAGTCTAAACAGCTCCTGTTCAATATGCATTAAACATGTTGATGTCTAAAGCACCCCTGCCAACCCTTACAGGTCGACATTAAACAGTCCATTGGTCATGGCAGGGGAGTAGACATGTAATTTGGGAGAGGGAAAAAGGAGGGGTTCAGAGGCATTCTTCTGAACCTCCAGCTCTTTAAAGGAGCTATATTTTTCCCTCCTTCCCCCACCTCCCACACTGGCTTAGCGCAGAGTGCAGTTTCACTCCTTTTCAGTTTGGCTGCTCCATTGAGGAGGAAAAAAACATTTGGGGCTCCTTTAGAGAAAAAACATCACTGGCTTCTGTGAACTTGGTCGAAAAATTGTGTTCACTTTGGCTTAAATACCAGAAGACTGTGTCTTTAAAAGAGCTACAAGCATTTAGTGAATTATGTCCTATAAGTGTGCATTATTAATGAATTTCAGTCAATTACAACAGGTTTTTTTCTATTATCTTAACATGACAGGATCATTGGATAAGACGACTGTTTAAGATGTTTAGGAGGTGCTGGTGATCCAAACTGGCAGTTTGAGTCTTGGGCAGCCCCTCACCAACAACCACCACCTCCCTCCTTCCCTCCCTCCCTCCCAGCTGGGGCCACTTTGCATGACCCCCAGCCAGTAAACTGCTAAAAAGAACTGACTTCAGCCGCACCATGGGAATCAATTAGCATCAGCTGTTTGGGCCTCCGCTCGATGGGCGCGAGCAGCGATTGGGCCGAGTCGAATGGGGAGGATTCAGAAAACCTGACCCCTTTTATTGGGTTCAGCTCTTCACCGCTGTGATACCGCGTGGTTTTCCTATGTCATCAAGTGGGCAAGAAGCGGGGCCTTGAATAGAGGTGAAAGGTCTTTTAAACCTCTTTGAGGGCCATCAATTCGAGGACTCTATAGAGGTGTTTTTTGCATTTGAAAGGCTTCAAGGTTTTTTTCTCTCTCTCTCTTTCACCCCAACTCTCTCCGCTTCCCTCACTGTTTCCCTCTGTCAAATAAAAGCTGTTAGAGGACAATGCAGTGATGGGCTCCTCATGGTCTTTCAGAGTAAACAATGGCCCTCAAAAATGAACTGCTCTTGATAGAATTACATTTTCCCCTTTTAGAGGAAAATCTAACACTTTGTTGAGTATAATGGAGCTCCACTCAAGCTGCTGTGTGCTGACCCTTCCTGCAGCTTTAAAGGCTGCATCCTTAGGACACGTTTATCACCTCAGAGTGGGGGATTTAGTTGATTTATTCTTGTTTGAGATCACCTCCTGCTTTTTTTAAGTCAAGTTCTTTAAACTATCAGACAGAGACAGTAATTCCCAGATTAATTAAAGGCATTGCTCTGAGGGGGAGGAGCTGGAGCAAAAAAAGTGTTTTGGTCCCTGTAATCAAGCCTTTGCACTTTGGTGAGGTAAGAGGGAAATACCCCCCCTTTGATTTTCTGCTGGGTCGGCTTTTAAAAGAGGTGAGGGTGCTTATGCTGGCATTAAAAGTTTCTCCTTAATGCACAGCAAAACCTTCGTTGTATCAAGCATTAGGAAGGCGGTGTTCCCCTTTCATGGCTGCTTTAAACTGGTCTTTTTAAAGGCATGTGAGCAAATAAAGCTGGACTCTTTGTACACAGTCTGTGTTCAATGGCTGTATTAAATTTTAAATAAACCCATTAAAAAAAGGAAAAACCTTTATTTTTGGCAAACCTTTTGGTTTGAATTGCAAAAAAATACATTATGTGTTTTTCTACTTATCAAAAAGCTTTATTTATAAGCTTATTATGCATAAATTATTTAGTAAATGAATATAAAAGTATTTTTATAAAACATATCTAAGCAAAAAATATTTATTTTTCTCTCTCTGAATGCATTAGCAACTTTTTAATTTCAATGTGAGACTAAAACACGAGTCTGTGGTTCAGTGTAGTTTATAAAGTAGTTAAAGACCTGATCTTGTCAGTATGCAGAGTTAGGTAGTATATGTAAAAGATATGTTCCCAAACTCAGAACAGAAACCAGCTAACTAAAACAAAAAGCAAACCGATCTAATACAGTAAATGATAAACTTAAAGCTACTTAAAGCTAAGTATAAAAAGGTAAGCTGCTAACAGACTGGAGGAGTTAATACGCTGTTGAGAGGTCGGACATCGAGGGTCTGCCGGCCGAGTTCGTCATTGCTAAATGCTTTTTGGTGGGGAAAAGCCATGCTGATTCGAGCTATGCAGGCTAATGCTAACCAACTAATAGGCAGAGGTTGACGCCTAAAGACACAGCCCTTCTTCATTTGGATAATGAGGCAGAAATGCATACGGAAATGTAAAAACCACAGGGATTAATAAATAGCAATGAACAAATAAATAGTAAAATAATAGTAAAAAAATCCAAAGGAAGAATAAACAGACAGAAAATATTAAAACATACACATAAATAAATACATTTAAAAATAAGTCATTAATAAATAAAGTTGAAAACTGTAATGGATAATAAATAAATAATGTAATTAAATTAGATATATACATTTATGTCTCGTTGAATAATTTAATTACTGCCTACATTTATTTATTTTCTGTATTTTTTGTGTATTTAATCATATGCTTATTTATTTATTGATTGAGCATTTAATTTTTTTAAAGAGATAAATACATTTATGTTTCATTGAATAACTTCATTACTGCCTACATTTATGTATTTACTGCATTTTTTTATGCATTTAACTGATGTTTGTTTATTAAGCATTTATTTATTCATGTATATATTCATAATTATGGCAGGATTGGTCCTCCATACCCACCTGGCACTCTTTTCTTCAACCTCAGAGATAGAGTTTTGCTTCAGCTTTTGTTTTACTTTCTTTTTGTGTGAAACAAAATCTACCTATTAAAGAACTGATATGTTTCTGATCTATTGTGTCAGTGAGCTGCAGTGTTGGGACATACTATGATGGTGAACAGGGGCACTGTGTGACCTGCCCTGCTGGGACATATCAGGATGAGGAGGGACAGATGTCCTGTGAAGCCTGTCCTACGCCTGAAGGGAGAGAGGTTGCCAAGGTGGTCGGAGCTCGAAACATGTCAGAGTGCGGAGGTGAGATGCAATTCTCGAACAAACAACAGCACCAAACACATGAAGACATAAACATTACAGTCATCATTTTTGTCTATATTATCTTTTTTTAAAACTTGTTGATTTTTAAGTGAAAAAAGGTTATAAAAGATTCTGCAGCAAGCACACATTTAAAAAACTCATCAAAATACTGGTCTTTTTCATTGATTTAAGTTCATGAAGTTGATATTAAGTAATAGGAAAAAAAGTGTTTAGCCATTTTTTGGTTTTTTGTTACATTTTTCTCACATAAACTTTCAAAGTGACTTTTATCATTGTTCTTTAGTCTTTTTGAAGTTCCTTCACAGTTGTTCTTTGGCAGTTTTTTCTCTTGTTTTCTCTATAGCACGGCTATTTTCACTAGAATCTTTGGTTGAATGTTGAATGCCACTAATTGTATCCTATTAATTACTCAGGCTTGAAAAGAGTCCTAAATTCAAGGAATCAGCCAGGACTGAGTCTGCACGTCAGACGACTTAGCAGGAAAGAATAGTTTTAGCTAGTTGAATGGGTCAGTTACCATTTCAAGGTATATTGAGGTTTTAAAAAGTTACGCATTCAAAACCACAAAATTGTTAAGACATACTAGCCCTATGACTCATGGTCTTTTCAATAAGATGTCAAAAGAAGTGCAGCCCGCTATGCAGATGCTGTTTGCGCTGATAAAAATTCACTCATCTCGTCATGCGGAGTGCTTAAAACTGAAAGTGAAACTGACGGCATTACCTAATTTCCTGATAATCTGGCTCATAATTTAACCACTTGAAGGCACTCATAATGCATTGAAATTCAATTTGCAGAGGGTAAGTTAAACTTTAAATATAAAAAAATCTATATATAAAATAAGAAGGTGACATCAAAGCAAGAGTAATGGTCCCCATCCAGACATAGCTAAAACTGGGAATTCCACATCCTTGATTCCAGTACTCACACTGCATTCAAAGCAGAAGTACATAGAAAGTGGCGCCCAAACTTGACATGACTTGATCCACAAAAAATATTTAATTTCCTCAGATTCAGACCCACATTACACACTTTTCCATAGGCCAGCATGCATGGCAAGATGGTGTGAGAGCAGCTTATAGAAGTACCATCCATCACTCTTATAAAAGGAACAAATAAGAGCTACAATTAGATAACTGCAAAGGGCCTGTCTGTTGAGCTGCTGACTGACTTAATCAGATCATGTAATGAATACAACAAAGTTGTGGTATTTTTGCTGAAGGTTTTCATACTGTGTGAATCTAACACAAAAATACAAAAGATAACACTGTTTGGTATATACAGTGTTATTTTACGAACTACCGAAGTGAAAACTTTCTGATGCTGTTCAGCTGCTGTGGATTGCATTCTAGACCTGGCGTGTCTGCTTTTGACCACCATTTGTCTACTTCTCAGTTTTTTTATCTAACAGAGCGGGGTGTCATGTTCAGGTAAAAGAACTGGAAATTAGTAAAAAAGCACCCAAGAAAGTCCAAACAAAACCGTTATAAAGCCTGGAGAACCACTGATTAAGACCAATTTAAAAAGATTGCAAGATGATCTGGCTCCAACGCATGAAATAAATAGGACTTTGCACTGTGTAAGATGTTCAAGAGTTATTGGTGTTTAGTGATTAAATAAACTGCTAAGTTTTGTTAGAGAGAGAAACGGTATTACGATTTATCTGTATGCCCTGCATGTATCGTGAGTTGACAAATAAAGACTGATTAATTGATTGATTAATTGATTATGTTTTGTATTGTAGGTTGAGATATTAAAACAGTAATACACCGCCGTTTGGGTTGTACATGTGCACAATTCTTCTGTAGGAAAAAATAAATATTTTTGTGACATTTGCAAACGCAAATTTATCACATTCGAGGCAAATGATCACTAATTTGGGAAGTTATTCAGTTATGCCAAGCTAATTTCCTGTTGCCCTTACTTTTATTTTTACTGATCAGTTAAGGCCCCTTTAGCAGATCTAAACTACAGTAGCACACAGTAACAGTGCATTTAAATAGAATATAAAAGGAACTGCTTAAGGTAAATGGAAACTATTAGACAAGTCTGAAAAGTTCCACTGTGTTGGTATTTACATTCATTAGAAGAATGATTTATTACCTTGACATTTCACAAATAAACAAATTGCAGAAAAGGCTGATAAAGACCCAGATAGTCACTAAGGGATTAGAATAAGTGTTTTGTGCATCAGAGGAACTCACAGGAAGCATTGGTGCCTAGATAAAGATCTGGGTCCTCTGCAGATGTTCTTCTTTGTGTAAACCCAAAGAAGCTTGAACTCAGTTGATGAAGATGTGTTTGAATTTCAACATCTTTGAGTCCAGAACAAAAGCCGAAGGAGCCACTATGATCGTTCTTATCAACAGTGACTTTGTGGCTGAATCCCAGATCCCATCTCCTTGGACAGACTAAACAAGGGGAGCAATCAGGGGATTCCTGCTGACGCCCACTTTGTATTAGTCATTTAGGATTTACAGTAAAGGAGAGGTGCAGATGAGACATGTCATTCTCCTAAACTGTACCATTCAGGCGTATCTTATCCAAAAGAGCTTAAACTCTTGGGGGAACACTAACCATATTGCATCTTCCACAATAGTTTTTGTTGTTTTAGCAGTCTAAAGTCTGATGTAACCAGATATTTCTTTGTATGTGCGCCCAGGTCAGTGTCCACCCGGTCAGTACTCTCATGATGGCTTTGTCCCCTGCATCCCCTGTCCGCTGGGAACCTACCAACCAGAAGTGGGACGAACCACCTGCTTCCTGTGTGGAGGGAACCTGGTGACTAAACACAACAGCGCTGTCTCATTTCAGGATTGTGAGACCAAAGGTGCAACAGTTATCGGTGTTATTCTTGCCTATTAACTCATGTTTGGTTTAGTTTAGTTCTAACATAAATGCATGACTTAAAGGGTTTAGTTTGAGCAGAACAGTTTATGAAAACCTGTCAAACCTATTAAATAAAGTAAAACATCTGTGGTTCTTGGGTTTTGAAACTTTTTTCTTCTATAACTCCTTAATCTGTGAGATACACAGTCTACAGAGCTTCCTTTTTGTCGATAGGAGTTCTGCTGCCCTCTACAGCTGCTGGGTGGGCATCACCACATTAAACTCATTTTGTGTTGAATCATTTGCTTTTTATTCCTACTGTAAATATGTTAAAGTGCATGTTTTATCCATCTGCTTCATTTGACTTAAATAGTTAAAAACACTCATATAAAGATGCCGAGTATCAGATCCTCTGAATATTTATAGGAAGTAACAACCTTGTGCTATTTTCCTTGGCTCCTGTAGTCCAATGCTCTCCAGGCCATTACTACAACACCAGCACACACCGCTGCATCCGCTGTCCGACGGGCACTTACCAGGGCGAGTTTGGCCAGAACTACTGTGTCGCCTGTCCTGGTAACACCTCCACCGACTTTGATGGCTCCACCAACATCATGCAGTGCAAAAGTATGTCTGTTTAGGCATAGCTGTACACACTGCAACACCACACCAGTCAACCTAAGGTTATATGAGCAGAATATCTTTTGGGGCCCCATTCATTTATGCTATCACGTTTATTTCTGCCCTCTGCATTTCAGACAACTTGTTTTATAGTGAACTAGTGACCCAATGATGAATTGAATCAACTGTGTGTAAGAATGTGTTTTTTTCAGAATCATAGTCCCTTCGCAATTTTCATTAAGTAGATAGAACCTGGGATATACTAATTTTTTATTCTATATTTATTTCCGTATTAATTCTATAAAGCTTTTCAGAGTAAATATACATGTAAGTGTACTTGTTCCACCCTAACTTTATCTTTAAGTCAATGGTTAACTCAAGGAATCTGGGGGTTTTGTAATGTGTTTATTAGTTTTTGTCATAGTTTTGAGCTGTTTGTTCTTCTTCTTTCTGGTTCAGTTAAAGAGAAAACTGCAAAGAAGTGAAAAGCAGCAACATTGGATAGTATTCCCAGAATGTGATGCATAATCAGCAACATCATATTAACCTGAAAAAAAAATGCACTAAAGATAGAAAAATATAAAAGATATTTTCATTTTTAAAGCCAATTTATATATGACAATGGCATGCCTTTAGGGTATTAACCAGAGGTTAACTAAAATGGGACTTTGTCTTATGGAAGGAATCACAGATTTAAAAGGCTGGATTTCTTTCTGCGCACAGAAAATAAAACCTTACAACATTGCAAAAATGATGTTATATTCTATAGATCTATTTATTAAGTCACTGTGTGGATGACATGTTTTCCAAGCTCAGACACTGGAAGCAGAAATGATTAAATTAACTTGTAACTAGATAACGTCTCTTAACATAAATGTTAAACTTTGAAGGCTCTACATTGGTTATGCACAACTGCTACATTTGTAAATCTGTCCTGCGTGAATCTAAGTTCTGGCGTCCACAGGCCAGTAGGGGTCCCTAAGCAGTTGCAAAATCCACTTAGAACAAGAGGCCAGCTCTGTGAATATTTAACATGTTTGCGTGGGTTACTTAACAGACCGGCAGTGCGGTGGAGAGCTGGGGGAGTTCTCTGGCTACATCGAGTCTCCAAACTACCCGGGGAACTATCCCGCCAACATTGAGTGCACTTGGACCATCAACCCGCCGCCCAAACGCCGGGTCCTCATTGTGGTGCCAGAAATCTACCTGCCCATTGAGGACGAATGTGGAGACTACTTGGTGATGAGAAAAAGCTGTAAGCCATAATTGTAGATTTCTTCTAGTTAACTTTAGGCATCTTTAAGACTAAGCAAAACCAAGGGTGTGTTGACAGTTTGCATAAAATAACATTTATTCATTTGACATAAAAGTGTCCAGAACTGCATACAAACAGTTTTGCTGGTTGAGAGGTAAAGCTAGCGAATACACTTTTTGATTTCAGGAAGTTTTGCAGTATTAATGTCGTGTGTTACTTGTGTATCATCGCCTTTAATTCACAGCTCTGCCCAATTCTGTGACGACTTACGAGACGTGTCAAACATACGAGCGGCCCATCGCGTTCACATCCCGCTCCAAAAGACTGTGGATACAGTTCAGGTCTAACGAGGGAAACAGCGCAAAGGGCTTCCAGGTGTTATATGTCACATATGATGGTAAGACCCAACTGTTTATGTTGTCCTTTAATGTGATCAATGTTGGAATGGTTAGTTTAAATCAGAGGCATCCACAGTGCCATTGGCAGCCCTCAGACATTTTGTGCGGCCAATGACTACAATTCAGGAATGCAACAAATTTTGCCTGCCAGCACAGGAGGTTGATGCCGATAGACAGTTTTTATTTATTTATTTGTACACCAAGATTTTCACTGAGAAGTTAAAAGTAAAAAAAAAAAAAGAAAAGATCATGTCAAGTGTTGATCTTCTATTAACCATATTTCTTCCTTTTTTTATTTCACAATAAAGCCCACAAACAACCAACTTTTTTACTCAAAAGCACCTTTTTATTAAACTCGGCAAGCGTTTTTGAAGATAGAAGGGCCTATTTCCTGTTCTTGTTGCTGAAGATAGAGAAAAAAATTCTCTGGACCAACAAAACAGAAAATAAATCATTTTGGGAAATAATGTTTTACAAATCCCTTTTATGGAAAAGTCCGGCTGGCTTGGTTTAACACGATATTCTGCCAAGTTTATTGTTGAGCAGTAAAAATACAAATATTTCCCCTGGCTTCTTAATTTGGTGCTTTATTGTCAGTGAGCGAGTTTTCACCTAAACAAAACTAATTAGCAACAACTATCATTTCTTATTTTGAATTGTTTTTTTGCGTATGCATTATTTTTTTTTAGAGGATTACCAGGAACTGATTGAAGACATAGTGAGAGATGGAAGATTATATGCATCAGTGAATCACCAGGAAATCCTTAAGGTATCTGTGGTTTCCACTTGTCCTGATTATATTTATATACAAGTCTATACAAGTTGGCAGCATATTGATTTAAAATTAACATCAAATTGTCCACATCATTTTTTTAAGCATAGGATTATTTGACTAGTTGAAATTCCTCTAAATGGTATCCAGTAAGGATGTGGCGCTGTCTACTGGACATATACAAAACACAGACTGTGTCTCACATTTAGTTGTTATAACATTGTCTCCTTGTATTTTCCCATCAGGACAAGAAGCTCATGAAAGCGTTGTTTGACGTGCTGGCTCATCCACAGAACTACTTCAACTACACGACACAGGAATCAAAAGAAATGTTTCCCAAATCCTTTATCCGCTTCGTGAGGTCCAAAGTCATGAGATTCTTTCGCCCTTAAAAACCATTCAAACAGAGGATCGGGATTTTTCACAACAAACTCAAGTCAGACACTGGTGACAGTATTCGCGGCTCCTTTGAGAGCCTTCTGTCATTTATTTTATTCACTCGGAGCCAAATAAGAGCGGACTGATGGGAATGCGAACAATTGAAGCAACGGGATATTAGACATAAGTTTCTAACTGAGTTGTGAAGATGTATTGATTATTCATCTGCTATGAAATCACTGTAAAGGATCTGAATATCTTCCATTGGTTTGGAAATGTGTTTGTAAGGACTTTATGACTTCCTATAGACTTTAAAACCAGGACTGATATCCAAAGTGCAGATCTTTGCACTGGAATTATTTTTATAACAGTGACATGCTGACTTTATGGGGCTTCTCCTAATCTGGTCATAAAGGAGTAGAAGAATAGTAACTGAACAGATAAATACTCCATGTCAGTGAGACTGTATATAGAGTGTGTAACTAGTTTTAAAATAGGTTGCTTTCACAGGCAGAGTACAAAAAAATATCCAGAACGATAAAAAAGAACAAACAACTTTTTGGGACCACTAGCACTAGTACAGAGGTAGTCCCACCACAGAAGCAATTGCTCTGATTGATATTTTGTATATGGTGTAAAAAGTTTTTGGTGAAATGCTAAAGTATAACAGTATAGCTGCAACGGCTGGTGGTATTTGCTTTGTTTTTCAGGGTGTCTGAATAACTACTGCGTTTTTATGCATCCGTAATATATGAACCTCAACACAACACCCAAACACGATGCATTGTGATCTAACAGCTGAAGATACACCAAGAGAGAATGAAAAATATGATTCTGTTAGGAGAAACTAAACATTTTGTAATATACAGCTGAGCAGTTCACCTGTCCTGGATGATACATGTTTGTATATTCTTATGGTTTTGTACATCTACCTTGCTGTAAATAAAGACTGATAATTTCATGGTTCACTGTCTAGGTGGACTTTTATTTATTTATTTATTAATGAACTTTGAAAACACTTCTTGGGACACTTATCGAAGCAACTCGACATAAATAGGGTTTTGATTCTCCAACAAATAAGTGAACAATTTTGTTTGTCTGTTTCTCTTTAGACGATCTGGCATAAAATAGACTTCTCATTCTTCCCCACAAATTTCATTTAAACAACCTGATTTAGTTGATATAAAGTTGCTGTGCAAATGTTTTACATTGCCCCTTACTTCTTCTATTGTAATCTTTAAAATGACATTGATCAATAACTCTCCATGGTATCTAATGGTCTTTCACTCTTTCAATGTTTTCCTGCTTTGAACTTTACCCGTGTTTTTTTTTTTTCATTTGAATGCAGTTCCTGTACATGGCAAATACAGCATTTATGGATATATAGTTTCTCCAGTGGGTTCTGGGTCTCAGCGCCTGGAAAACCTCCAAAGGGAGGCACCCTGGAGGTATCCTAATCAGATGCCCGAACCACCTCAATTGACTCCAATAACTCATTGCAGAGAAGCAGGAGCTCCTCCTTCAAACTCTTCTCTGTCTCTAAGGCTGAGTCCAGCCACCCTACTGAAGGAAGCTAATTTCAGCCGTTTGTTTCCGGAATCCCATTCTTTCAGTCATTATCTATATCTCATCACCATAGGTGAGGGTCGGAACATAGACAGACTGGTAAATAGCTTTGCTTTTTGGCACAGCTCTTTCTACACCACAATAGACTACAGCTGTAACAAAGGCCCAATCTGTGTGTCCATTTACCATCTCTTGTAAACCAAGATACCAACCGTAAGCTCCTCTGCTTGAGGCAGAGACTGACCCCAAACTCAGAGGGGACAGTCCACCCTTTTCAAGAATGCAGACACAGATCTAGCTTTGGGCATACAAGGGTCTTTAGAAAAAAAATTAAACAAAGTGGCTGTAAATGTGCTAGCCCTAAAATCAACCAATATCATATGAACATGTCTGAAAGTAATTTCTTCAGAAATAAAATAAGAAAAAGTCCTGAGAAGAACTGACAGGGTATCGTACTTTTGGGAGTTACCCTGTTTGTGCTAAAATAGTGTTTTACAAACCTGTCAAACTGACCTGTCTACATTGTTCTGTTTTCTATTCTAAGTGCCTAAAGATACAATTTGAACTGGTTCTTTGTTAGGTTGCCTGATGTTAGGTTGTCTGTTCATCTTTTTATTACAGGAGTCTTTCATGTCTGAGCAATTCATAGAGTAGAGTTTATCAAACAGAAACACCCCTCTGAAAATGGTCAGGTATTGGATTATAAATGAGGTGATATATTAATAAAAACCTCAACACTTTTGCACAATACAGTAGACATTTTCTTAACAATAATACACATATAACTGACAGCTCCATAGTGAGAAACATAGCATTACAGACACCAACTAGTAATGTGGATTTCAGGGTTAGAGAGCGTCAGGATACATCAAATCGTAGTTGAGACTTTCTATTTAAGGATTATCGTAAATACAATAACATTGTCATTATTGACATTACATTACATCAATTGATAATGACAGTAGGTCACTAAAATTGTTGCTTCAGTGTGTAAGGTAAAGGAATGCTGGACTTTGTAATTTGCACGGGTCCCATCCCTAATTTGATCAGTATGTTTAGTTGCAGCGTGGGCTACACAAATGTTCTCAAAATCAGCTTTATTTGCCATGTTTGTACACACAAACAAAGAATTTGACTGTGGTTCACTGAGCTCTTAATGTTCAGACATTTTAGATATAAATATATAAATCTGGTGGGAAACATTTTCTTTCTAAAGAGAAATTTGCAGATTTAGGTACAGTATTGTTACAAAGGAAGAAAAGGTTGAATTACTGCAAATATTGGAGCAAACATGGACTGATTATGCCAGATGGACGATCATCCCACTTTTGATGGAGCAGCCCTTATTTCTTTAGATAAAACACAATTCATTAGTCTTTAGACTAGGTGACAATTCAGAGTCCAGATCAAGAAACAGAGTTGCAGTTTGACACACCTCTGCATCTTCCATCTTTATCTCATTGTGACTGCTTGCCCACTCCCCAAATGAAATATGTTAAAACTTAGTTCAAAATGAATAATTCATTTGAATTTCATTAAAAAAATGCTTTAGGTAAACAAAATAATATGCGTTTTAGTGAACATACGATTTTTCTCTGACTTGTTTTTAAAGAACTTGACTTTTATGATATTTCAACCTTAAAATACCTCTTCCTAGTGTTGCCCACTGCCACGTCACGTGACTGGATGCGGAAGTAGAGTCAGCTGACTGAGAAGCTGTTTATCCTCGGTTTAGCTCCATGGCTAACGCCGTCGCTTTTTAGGTTGTATTCCTCGTTGCTGGACGGACTCTAGAAACTGTTTTTTGGCTGATAGTTTCAGAAGACGGCTCCTGTGTCTGAACCGAAAAGATGAAGCTCCTGTTCTGTGTGGAGGGTCTCTGTTTGGTGTGTTTTGTGCTGCTCAGTCAGGTTTCAGCGAAGGTGAGGCTGCTGTTAGTCTGGTTAGCTAACTGTAGACAGAAAATGTCGATGGGGGCTTATTGAAGCTAAAATCTGCTTCCTGAAACTTTCCTCTTCTCTGTTTTTGTTTGGATTATTGTGGCTTTAATAGGTAGTTACGCTTTTTTATTTTTCAATGCAGGTCTGTTGAACAGAATTGAGTGGAAATTGCGACAGAATCAAAAATGACAACAGTATTATTAAAAATAAGCTAATTTAATTAAAAATATGTTAAACGTTTTAATCATCGAAGAAACAACAGGAACGCAAATACCACAATAGGTTTCTTAAGCTTTTCTGCTTTAAGTTTCACATTTCTTTAAAAAAAAATCAAATTTACTTTGTTTTTATTTTTTGCTACTTTTCTCTACTGTAAATTTGACTTTACTAAATAAGGGAATTGATATTTAATCAATTTAATGATCTAGTTTGTATTGTTAACAATTTTATGAACATACTGATGCACTTAAATGATGTGAAGCAAATTATGTTTTCTTTTTGATTTTTATACAAAGAAACCAGGAAGTTGGTAGGAACATAACATGAAAGGAGGTGGAAAAAGTAAAAACCCAACTTATGAGAAATCACAAAGGTGAACCAAAACGTTTCTTGTGTTACAGAATTCAGAAGACATCCGCTGTAAATGCATCTGTCCGCCATACAGAGAGGTGGAAGGACATATCTACAAACAAAATGTTTCGCTCAAAGACTGGTGTGTTTAGAAGCCTCTCTACATCTTTTTAATACTATTTTAATGTTAATAACAGTCTAATAATGCTGTCTTCTCATCAGTAACTGTCTTCATGTGGTGGAACCGATGCCAGTGGCGGGCAAAGATGTCGAGGCCTATTGTTTGCGCTGTGAGTGTAAATTTGAAGAAAGAAGCTCGGGGACCATTAAGGTAAGTTCATGTTCAAAAACATGGATAGGAAATAATATTTGTATGTTTTGTTCATGCAACGTCTGTGTCCTGCTTTTCTTAAGGACTTTATCCGCTCCGATTATACATCCAATGTATAGGTTTGCTGATTTGCATAAATCATTTAATACAGTGACTTTCAGTCCAGCAACCCCCCCACCTCTCCCTTCAGTGGAAGTAAATTTCTGGAGCTCATCTGCATCAACATGACTGGATAAATTGTATTTTTGTAAAAAAAAAAAAAAAAAAAAAAAAAAGTAAAAATTTTCAAATTATTTAAATTTATTTTCATAATGCTGCTTGTGCTGTTGCTTTGCTGCAAGAAGGTCCTAGGTTCAATTCCCAGCGGTGGAATTTCTGTGTAGTTTGCCTGTTCTCTTCGTGCATGTGTAGATTTTCTCCAGGTACTTCGACTTCCTCACACAGCCAAAAAAAACTATTTTAGGTTAATTGGTCACTCTAAATTGCCTTTAGGTTTGAGTGTGTGTGTGCATGACTTTTATGTCCCGTGTGTTTTTGTTGGGCCCGTGATGGACTGGCAACCTGTCCCCATCTCTCTCCCATTGACGCCTGGAGATAGGCACCGGATTCATGAATATAAAAAATATCAGACAGAAAATAACACAATAGACTCTAAAGAACAAAGTTCAAACTTGCTCTTTCACAGAACTGTTCAAGTTATTAGTTATCCTGACTGTCTTTTATCAGAGTTTGGGTGCTTTTGCTGTTCTTCACTGAGATTTGTTTATAAAGGAATTTTTTAGTTATCACTTTGCAGCAACAGGAGGCCAATGGGTCTCTGTTTATATCATACTCTTCTTCACCAGCTTGGTATTCATCATTATATACACCCTATGTGATTGCTCTCTTTCTTCAGGTTACCATCATAATTTACCTTTCCATTCTGGGCCTGCTGCTGCTCTACATGGTCTACCTGACTCTCCTGGAGCCCATGTTGAAGAGGCGGCTGTTTGGACACTCCCAGCTTATCCAAAGTGAAGATGATGTTGTCGGGGTATGTGTTGCTCTTAAAGTTTACTGATTTTCAGCTGAGACAGATTGCCTGCTTTATATTGCTCCGACTCTGAGCTCTATCTGTCATCAGACGTTTTTATGTGTTAGTGAAGGGTCCTTCATTGCACATAACATCACGTTGTAGCCCTCCATTGTGGGTAAATATTAACAATACGTCTAGTCTGCTGTAGTTCTTCCGGTGCTTGTGTTTTGTGTTGTCTTTCATGGTACAGCTGACTCCTTCAGCGTAACATCCGTTAGTTGGAAGAAAAAAAAACTCACTGAAATATGACACTGGGTACTTAGCGAATCCAAAACAATCTCAACAGATGCTTCAAGCAGCAACTTAACAATACATTAGCAACCACAATCACAAGCAGAAACAGTGCAAAAATGAAGCTCTCAAAAATGCATTAGCTGTATTCTGTTCACTACAAACCACCAGTATTTGGCTTTAATATTCTACGATAGGGAATATTAAACAGAAATCAGCTTAAACTTACAAAATGTTCCTGTGATGCCAAAGATCTGGGATCCGGAACAGTATAGTTGTGGTGCTGCCGGATTAAATAATTTAACTAAACCTTCACAGACCCCTGTGTCAGCCTACAAAGTATTATGTGGTCTGTGGTGTTTGTTTTCTTTTTTCCCTAATACAGCTAATTTTCTATTCATTATATAAAACTCATACTTTTCAAGTAATTAAACACCATCATCAAATGTTTTAGTCATCCTAGATTTCTTTATATGTTGCTTTCAAGGACGCAGGCCTTTGTGTAATCATTTATATATTTGTAATAAATGGTTTTCAGGCTTTTCTGAAAATGTTCTTTGGACTTTTGCTGCTTTTTCCACCCATTTTGTATAAAGTACCAAATCATTTCTAGAGGATTTTATTCTGCTCTTGAAGTTATTTAACTCTGTTCCAGTTTTGTTGGCTGAATCTATAAAAAATGTTGAAAACAACACTTTTACACACAGCAACTTGTATTTTAGGACATTCCTTACTGTTTTTAGTCCTGATACTTCTTTAGTTTGTCACTTGACCACTGATGGTAAAGTAGGACTGGACTGCAGGAGTGCTGCAAGATCTCACTGATATATTAGAGGTATGGTTTCTGCATTTTAGCTGCAAAGATGGTGAAGGCACTCCTCAAAATGGATCCCCTATAACTTCCAAAGAAAGTCAGACGAGCTGATTGTGTATCCTAACGCAACATGACTAATGCTTCAAGGGACAGAAATTAAGTTAAAATTGATTCTGTTTTTGTAGCATTCTAGCATGCTTTTGTGTAACTGGATCATGACTACGGGAGAAAAGAAGGAAAAATACATGGTTTGATCAGCCTCAAGGAAAGCTGGCTTTTACAGGATCTTAAAAAGAGCACGGCGAAGATAAAACAAACAGTAATGTTTTCTGACATTCCTACTACTCCATGTGAAAAAGCCCAATTTAGGTGCTCAAATGGAGCATAAAAGTAATCAGTTTGGCCTCCTTTGGCGTGGCTGAATGTTTAGGTTTTAACAGAGGTAAAATGTTGCTGCTTTTCCCTAACGGGTGGAGGTGGAGCTACAGCTGCTTTTTGATCACGCTGTGATTGGAGTTCACACAAGAACCATTTATATGTCAGATGGCCAATAACGAAATGTTAACATTTACATGAAACATGGGTCTGTAACAAAACTTTGTCAGTTCAAAGTGCTGAGCAAACTGAAGTCTTGTTAACCTGTTTATCTAGATGTGACATTTGTTGCACAGCACGCTTTTCCTTCACTGCAACAAGCAAGAAGTAAAAAAACAACTAACTGTAATAAACTGGGCTAAAGTAGGACAGTTGCGACATTCACCATACAGGAAAGCAGGAGACTTGTGATGTTTACTAAACCTTTGGTACAAGGATGCTGCCAGACTCTTATCCAATCTCCCTGACTGTAATCTTCTTAAATAGCTCTTCTCCTGTGATGATTGTAATTATGACAAATTAACAGCTTATTTTGAGTCACTTTTAGTCTATGCAAGTTGAAACACAAAGCATTAAGGACAGCTCCAGCTCAGCATAAGGACTAAGGCTCAGTACAGCTTGGAGAATGTGTGTCAGCCACACCTCTGGAGCTCATGTCCCCTCTGTGGCTGAAGGCAGCGGCCAACCTGACAGTACGTCACAGCTGTTTGAAGAGGAAAAGGAATGACTGGATTTTGAGGGTGTAGACCTAGATAAGCGGAAGACAATGGCTACACAGATGTATGGATTTTCTAGGACAGTGAACTTTACCTTTGTCTAATTAAGGGCAACTTTGGTGTGATAAAAGTGCATAGGGGCAGCACGATTTTGTCAAAGCTCTGATTATTTGGTAATCTAACCAGTTGTGAGTATTCTGGTCTGCACTCAGTGCTAATATTTCATTTCGCAATAAAAAAAATAACCAGGCAAATTAACCCTTCTTGAACAAACCAGGCAGCTGTTGTACATGAGCTCATTTGGGTTAATATGTATTTTTCTCACCTTGTAAGAATTTTTTTTCTTAAAGAACATTCTTGTGTTTTCTTCTTATCTGACCCCAAATTGCCATTTTGGATTTTCAGGACCAGCAGCCTTTTGCCAATGCTCACAATGTCCTGTCCCGTTCACACTCCCGACCCAACATGCTAAACAAAGTGGAGCACGCCCAGCAGCGCTGGAGGAGGCAAGTCCAGGAACAGAGGAAGTCTGTGTTCGACCGCCATGTTGTTCTTAGTTAAACAGCTATCCGAGCTGTTGGTGGAGGGGAAACAAGACAACAACATTTAAGAAAAAAATTAAACACTGTGAAAGAGACCCCAGTTTAATTTGGTTGTACTCTTATTTCTGATTTTGAGGTGATTATGGTACAGAAATGTGGATCTGTGAAGCAGAAGTTACTGGAAACTGTTTAGTCCACAGAAATGATTATAATAGCTTTAATTTTGCACATACTCAAGTGAACAAGAACAAATAAATAGCTAAGCAACTTAAAAATTTCAAGTTGGATTTTCATCCATCTAAAACACTCCAATTGTTCTGCTTTACAAGCTTAATGTCAATAACTGGATCAATCAGTGGTCAGTATTTTGCACTGTAAAACATGAACATGGCATAAAAACAGCTCATCTCATTGCAGAGGAAGCAACTGAGTGTGAAATATTTGAGTTATCAGTCTTCTTTGGAAAAGCATGTTTTGTAATAGCTACTTTATAGAAATATATGTCTATCCATTTGTCCTACCACTTGTTAAATGTCTTACAAATGGTCAGAGGTTTCTTACATAGATACAATTTGATATTTGAACATTGTGTAATTGAACTCTGCAGGAATCAATAGTGATGTTATCGTTAATGTAGCTGTGTTACTGATTCTCACCCTCATGAACTCAGTGCCCTCTTTGAATGTGTAACGTATTTCCTGGATAATCTTTGATATATTTTGTGATTGGTTTAGCATCCGTTCCTTAATGAAGTCGTTGTTGTTTAATGGACAGTGTGGATGTGGCAGAGTGCAGTTACTCTCAGCTCAAGGTTTATTTTGTATGACGTGTACAGTCCCAAAGGTGGATACAAAACCACTGGAGGGAGACCCATGAAAGTGTTCTTAACTATTCTTCATGTGTAACCTTTGACTTCAAAATACATTTGTCAAAAATCTGACTCATCTTCTGTTTTTTCCCAGTCTACTGTGCTAATTTTGTTTTCAGGACTGAGCAGCATGCTGCAGGAGCATTTCACACAGTTTTTTGATGTGTTATTAATGCTGTTGCTGCCAAAGGACTTAACGTGCAGATATTCCATGGATACCTGGAAATCCCAGGACAACAATGATCTCTAATCCCTTTAAGATGATACAAACCATTATTTTCATCCCTAAGATTACTGTAGTCTATGTTTCATCACATTATCGTCACCATTTGGTTATACAAAGTGAAAACAATGGATTAATTAGGATCAAGATTCTTAGTTTAATATACAGGGGTTGGACAATGAAACTGAAACACCTGGATTTAGACCACAGTAATTTATTAGTATGGTGTAGGGCCTCCTTTTGCGGCCAATACAGCGTCAATTCGTCTTGGGAATGACATAAACAAGTCCTGCACAGTGGTCAGAGGGATTTTAAGCCATTCTTCTTGCAGGATAGTGGCCAGGTCACTACGTGATACTGGTGGAGGAAAACGTTTCCTGACTTGCTCCTCCAAAACACCCCAAAGTGGCTCAATAATATTTAGATCTGGTGACTGTGCAGGCCATGGGAGATGTTCAACTTCACTTTCATGTTCATCAAACCAATCTTTCACCAGTCTTGCTGTGTGTATTGGTGCATTGTCATCCTGATACACGGCACCGCCTTCAGGATACAATTTTTTGAACCATTGGATGCACATGGTCCTCAAAAATGGTTCGGTAGTCCTTGGCAGTGACGCGCCCATCTAGCACAAGTATTGGGCCAGGAAAAATGCCATGATATGGCAGCCCAAACCATCACTGATCCACCCCCATGCTTCACTCTGGGCATGCAACAGTCTGGGTGGTACGCCTCTTTGGGGCTTCTCCCCCACCGTAACTCTCCCGGATGTGGGGGAAAACAGTAAAGGTGGACTCATCAGAGAACAATACATGTTTCACATTGTCCACAGCCCAAGATTTTGCGCTCCTTGCACCTATTGAAAACCGACGTTTGACATTGGCATGAGTGACCAAAGGTTTGGCTACAGCAGCCCGGCGTGTATATTGACCCGTGGAGCCCCCGACGGACAGTTCTGGGGGAAACAGGAGAGTTGGGGGGCACATTTAATTCTGCCGTGATTTGGGCAGCCGTGGTTTTATTTTTTTTGGATACAATCCGGGGTTAGCACCCGAACATCCCTTTCAGACAGTTTCCCCTTTTTGCGTCCACAGTTAATCCTGTTGGATGTGGTTCGTCCTTTTTGGTGGTATGCGGGACATTACCCTGGTTTACCGTGGCTCTTGATACATCACAAAGACTTGCTGTCTTGGTCACAGAGGCCAGCAAGAGTGCCCCAAAACAATTTGTCCTCTTTTGAACTCTGGTATGTCACCATAATGTTGTGTGCATTTCAATTTTTTGAGCAAAACTGTGCTCTACCCTGCTAATTTGAACCTTCACACTCTGCTCTTACTGGTGCAATGTGCAATCAATGAAGACTGGCTACCAGGCTGGTCCAATTTAGCCATGAAACCTCCCACACTAAAATGACAGGTGTTTCAGTTTCATTGTCCAACCCCTGTAGCTTAGTTCAATAGGCTCCCTTTGGGGGGTCAACAAGTTTATGTTCTGCTTCTATTCAACTTTTTAACATTAGTTAAGGAATATAGATGTGAAGTAGCTCAAATAAACTAAACACCTATTTAAAGAAAATATTTTTTCTAATGGAGATCTCAAATACATGTGATTTAGTTGGTGAGGTTAAATAAGTTACAACTGATGTTATATTTTGGTTTTCTAAGTATATATTTTTTAAACTTCAGAAATTTTGCAAACCACAAATGTTATTGAATAATTTTAAAAGGTTAAATTGTAGTACACAAACATCGTAAAACCCACTATGTCCTCACAAAAAAGAAGGAAAAAAATAACTTTGATATAATTAAATACAATTAATTAATCACTCAGTCTGACCTCTGATTCAAAGGGAATCGGAACTGAGAGGGCTTGCTGTGATTAACTCCCATCAGTTCTTTTCCTCCTCTAAACATTTCAAAGTGTTATCTACATAAGTCAATTGCAATGTATTTGAAATCTCAAGTAAGTTTTTCTTTACCACTATATATGTATAGATATATAATATAGATATCTGTGTTGGAAGGTTCAGTTATGTTTCCCAGCATTTAAAAATACAGGTTTTCCAGCCGTAACATAAATCAAGGTGAGGTAGAGTAAGGTTTCAGGAAAACATTTATTATGAATGTCAATCAAATCTGGGTTTTAGCAAGCCTACATTTTACTCTATATGAACTACAGGATTTTGCCACATCTCAGCAACATCAGGGCCAAATTTCTTTTTCTGTTCACATCTTTAACAAAACTGGAGAGTGGGTTCCAACAGCAATTTGTGGGGACCTTTATTAATAATTTATAAGAGATTAGACAACATATTGGTGATTTTTTTTTTTTTTTTTACAATTTATTGAAACTTAACTGGACTGAGAGTTGTTTTAGCAGCAACACAGATGTGCTTGTAGTGTCAAGATTTTATTTCTTTGTTTATTTTACAATGACTGATGGTAATACATTTTTGTCTAAGTGTTTGAGTGGACCACAATTACTTGGCTTCTGCTTAGCCTCCCACTTTTAGACATCTGAACACAGGTTAAGAAGTTACGATCTGGAAATTTTCTTGCCATAGGTTCAAGATTTCAATGTTCTGATCTTTGACCCATTTTGTTATCATTTGTGTTTGGTCACACCATGCTCCATCATGCTGGAAAGTACGCATATCGTCAAACTGCCTGGATTATTGCTTTTCAAGGACAGTTTGATCCCAATTTTTTTAACGGCAGTGTTAGACAGAAAACCACTCATGGATCATAACAGGATGCTACAACTGGCACAACAAAGGACACGTGATACCTCTCTCTTTTTTTCCTAGACAATTGCTCTTCCACCAAACCTTGAAATGAAGACTCATCAGAGAAAGTACGTTTGCACAGCTCTACAGTTGTCCATCTTTGTCGTTCCTGCAGAGTATTGGTCTCTTCCTGAGTTATTCTTGAACAAATGTTCCTTCTTCGCTGCCCTTCTTACTTACTTACTTCTTCTGCTTAATGTGGGGAAAGATGGTCTCACATTCACCTGCTGCCTACATTGAGCAAGTTCTACACGGTGGCAATACTATTCTCCAGTGCACTTCTCAGCAGGGGATTGTTATGATCATTGTCCTCTTAACAGCAACTGAACATAATACCTTGAACTTCTTGATGTCTCTGAAAACGGCTCTTTCAGGTGTATTTTTTAGGTGCAACTGTCTTATGAGAGAAGCTGTTCAAATGCAAAGTAATGATGATTGTACTCTTTTGATAGAAGTGACTATCGCAAACACAATAAAACAAAAAAATTTGAAGCACATATGCCTATGAGATATGGTGATCCTCAGGGTTCTGCCTTTGGTCCTATTCAGTTTTCACTATGCCCAGTCCCTCTGGAGATTATCATTTGGAGACATGACATCCGCTTTCACTATTATGCTGACGATGCCCAGTTGTTCACATCATTGAATCCAAATTAGACGAATCCACCTCAGGTCTGTCTTGAAAATCTAAGTACCTGAATGCCTTACATTTTTATTTTCTTTCTGTTATATTCAGGTAAAAAAAGTTATAATATGGTAAAAGAAAGTTGGTACCTATATTTCATAATTTCTCTTGACTGCATTTCAATGGCCTGATTTGTGCAATACTGTGAAGAATTTTGAAGTCATTCCCAATCTGTTTCACCCCACACATTAATAAGCAAGTCACAAAAACAGCATTCTTCTATCTCTATAACATTTCCAGGATAAGGATCATGCTTTAGAAAACAACGCAAAAAACCCCCCAAACATTTCATGCTATTAAACTAGTAGAATGGATTACAGCAGTGCCATTTCAGCAGGGTGCCCAAAAATGTAATACAAACGTTACAGTTGATTCAAAGTGGAGCAGCCAGGGTGCTGACAGGTAAATCTATGAGAAATCAAAATTCTCCTGTGTTTGTTTCTCTTCACTGGCTGCATATTGAACTGAGAGTTAAGTGAAAAATTCTAATTATTACCCATAAATCCATAGGTGGCCTGGCCCCATCTTACATAAAATAGATTGTTATTCCATATTATCCCACAAGAACACTTCAGTCTCAGCATAAAGGAGTACTGGTCATTCCCAGAGTATTCAGGTCCAGAATGAGGAACAGAGCGTTTAGTTCCCATATAGTTTCCCTGGAGCTGGGGTGGGTCTGCTTGTTGCCCCCTAGCTCAGCCGTCTCGTGTTGGGGTTTACTCCAGTGGATGAGAGGGTGGCTTCCCTGCGCCTTCAGGTTTGGGACAGGCCTCTGACTGTCGTTTTGGCCTATGGCGAAGGTGTCTGGGGATAGGGACGTCTGGGTGTCTCTACTGAGTCTGCTACCCCCCCGACCCCGTCCCGGATGAAGCGGAAGACGACGAGTACGAGTACAATTAGTTTCCCTATATGCTGTTGAACCAGCTACCTGCCCAGGTACAGGAAGCTAATTATGTCTATGCCCTCAAGTCCAAGTTAAAAACCTGTTTGAAGAGGTTTACATCTAGCATTTTACACAAGATCTGTCTTACCAACTGTCAGCTACTAACTGTTTTATGTTGTCTTGAACTTATATACATCTGTTTTATGTGTTTGTAAATAGAGCAGGCCCTAGGCAAAGGAAAACTAAGCCCATAAATGCTTGAATTTTTAAAACAGACCATTGAGAATGTGAATACTGTTAAATATTATTTGACAGTTTCAACATAGAAAAATTAAGGATTTCAAGTTGTTAAAAATGTACATTTAAGAATTGGTCAATTTACTCTGTAAAAAAGTGTAATTTCCGTTGTTTGATGGTTGTGTTAACATAACAATCTGAGGCTACGAATTTAACCTTTTCTTTTGGTTTGGGCACAGTTTGCACATAAATACATCCCATCAAAAAATAGCCAATTATCCGTGACTGTTTTAAGCTCAGCCAATTAAACTTTGCCCACTCTCCCAGATTCCACCAAATCTTTATTGGAAGGCCGTTGGTGAAGATGATCTTCACTGGAAGACGAGCTCCAAATTATTTTTTGCTTAAGGCCCTATACATCTTTGGCCCAACCCTGTTTGTAAATCTTTCTACCAGTATTTTTTTTTTCAGTTTTGCCTTAGCTATGCCCTTCGTTAACCACCTTGGGTTACAATTGTGCCTTAAAGTGTAATTTAAATAAATTCCAATTGAAATAAATACGTAATAAAACATTGGTGCCCGATGATGGTTTTTTATGCAATAAAATGAATCTGTCTCAGCACTAGAACATAGTTTAGACTTGCTTGGTCGACACTGTTACCAATGATAAATATAAAACTGAGTGTCTAGGATTCAGTAGCTCCAGATGGTTATTAGCATGTAAGGTTCTGGCATATGTAAACCAAAACTCTTTTTATGGACTCAAACTCTTCCAGAAACGTCTGCAA
The DNA here is from genome assembly GCA_036173005.1 of Crenichthys baileyi. Lineage (NCBI taxonomy): Eukaryota > Metazoa > Chordata > Actinopteri > Cyprinodontiformes > Goodeidae > Crenichthys > Crenichthys baileyi. The sequence goes on from JAHHUM010000893.1 coordinate 456,480, forward strand.
AACTGTAACGTGAAGACTTTAGATCTGTGAAAAAACTACAACCATCTTCTTTTCATTTTAAAAAGTGATTTCCATCAAGCTGCGTCATCGTTTCCTGTGCAGTCAGCTTTTCCCTTTTTTCCTCCCCTCACTCACTGGATGCAGTTATAAACGGAGAAGGTCGTTTTCCCGCAGACAAATAACGTTAATCAGTTTTCAGGCTGCACACAGGCAGGAAGCCAAGCATCTTTATTGAAGAATGGATTATTAAGCAACACAGGGTAAGTAGCCTTTTTTGCTTCATAAAGGCTGTTTAAAGAGAAATCTNTTTTGTTGGGTTTGCAGCACCTCTCATCAGATTAAGCTTAACCTGAGTATCGCAGGTCCTTTTATGATCTGCAATAATTCAGTAGTACAACATCCTGGGTGTTTCCTCCCCGACTGCATTCTCAACCTACAACACAAAATTACTTAAAAATTGTAAAATACACAGATAATGTGTAAAAGCATAGAAAACGCCAGATCAGTACCGATTTAAACTCTAGTTATACCTTGGTTCCTGTAGTGGAGTTGACATTAAGTCATCTACCCAGTCTGTAAAATATGAAGGGAAGAGACCAGGTCAACATTATTCTGTTTCAGCTGTAACACTGCTGCAGATGCATCACTTTTTTAGTCAAAAGGAAGAAGGTTTACTCCAAAGATGACTATGATGCTGCAGCACCTCCTGTAACCCTCTGCTCAGATATTTTAGAATAGATCACTCACTCAGATCAAATGAATGCTCTGTGGTGTCAACTTTAAAGCTTGAAGCGTCACACTCTCTGACACACACAACCCAACTTATTATAGCCCCTTTAAGATGAAGTAAGACACCATCTGATATCTACAGGAACCACAGGACTTGTTTGAAATCAAAAAGAAACTTCACTCCCAGAGCATATTCCTTCACTGACTGACTTACTGCTGCACCTCCCGCTTCTTCAGATTTGGGTGCTATTTTTTGGGGGGGGGAGGGGGGGGGGGTGTTTTGCATGTGTGACATACATTAATTATGGCGATTATTAACACATTCATTTGACAGTATACTTGTATGTTTATTGATAACCCTGCTAAAAATGTAAAAAAAAGAATGTCTGAAAATAATTCATTTTTATTTCAGCAGCAGACTTTTACACTGAAAACCATTATTTTTAAAACCAAACTTTAATTTGAGTATATTTATTCAGGGTCTTGACGGTGGGCCCTCAGGGGAAGTGGTTAGCACTGCTGTCTTGCAGCGAGAAGTTCCTGGGTAATGCAAGCTCTTTTTGCATGGAGTTTGCTGTCTCCCCGTGCAGGCCCGGGTTCTCTCTGGGTAATCCTGCTTCCTCCCACCTTCCAAAAACACGGCTGTTACGTTAACTGGTCTCTCTAAAGTTGTCCTTAGGCATGAGTGTGTGCGTGTGACCTGGACAGGTCTGGATGAATGGGATGACATTTACTTAGTGTGTGGGTGTGTGTGTCAAATAAAATGACCAGTGTCACAATTATTGCAACCCCTAACAATTCCTATCAAATAAATTTAACTAAAGCATTTTTTAGTGTATACTTCACTTTTTTGAATTGAGATTCTACAACTTTCTTTATAAATATGTGATACAGAGGACACATTTTTATAGTCATCCATGCAAATCCAGTCCAGTCCAATCCGGTTTACCTTATAAAGCCCTTCAAGAAGCGTTTAGAGGGAACAGAGTGCTGCACTGTACAAACTGATCAAACCATCAACATATAAAAACTAAAAACAACATATAAAAACAAACAATAAAGATAAAGACAAAAAAACCTTGGAATCAGCAAAGGTAGAGAAAGCCACAGTATAAAGGTCTGTTTTGATTAAAGATTTAAACGCAACCAATGAGGAGACCTGTCTTTTAGGTTACAGGAGATCAACCCATAACTGAGGCCCCAGCACACCAGAAGCCCAATCTGCTCTGAGCTTAGACCTGGTTCTGGGTATGTTCAGAATCAGCTGATTAGCAGATTTGAGAAAGCGGCAAGGTGGGGAAGGGTGTAGCAGCTCAGAAAGGTATGGAGTGGCAAGACAATTTAAAGATTTTAAAAACAAATTGGGGAATTCTAAAATGGATTGGCAGCCAATGCATGGATTTTAAGACAGGTGTAATGTGGTCAAATTTCTTTGTGCTGGTTAGAAGACATCTGGCAGCGTTTTGCATGAAGTGCTTTACAGTAGTCCATGTCAAAGAGATGCCATGGAATAATGGGCTTTATTATCTTAGCCAGCTGCCTCAAATTAAAGAAACTAGACTGCTTTACTGCCTTCATCTGGCTATCAAATTTAAGGTTACTGTCAATTGTAACTCCTAAATTTGTAGTGGTTGGCTTTAAAAAGAGAGCAAGGGAACCAATATCTAAGGAGGCAGAGGTGGGAGCTTTGCCGAAAACCATCACCTGAACCTCATCAAGGCAGTCAAGTTAGTGTTGAGCTGAAGGGGCGTCCTTTCTGCTAAGAGGCAGATAAATTTGTGTGTCATCTGCATAACAGTAGAACGGTATACTGTGATCCTAAGGATAGAGCTGATGGGAAGCAGGTAAAGAGAAAATGAAAGGGGACTTAGAATTGAGCCTCGATGAACTCCACTTAAAGGATGAAGATTTACTGAGGCTGACACAGAATGTACGTCATAACAAATAGGACCTGAACCACTTCAGAGGCATGCCCCTGACACCCACTGTTCTAAATGATAGAACACCATGACCCACCGTATCACATGTGGCAATGAAGTCTAAAAGCACCAGGACAAGGTTGTCCTGGTGCTATTGGGAAAAACAAGATAACATGCAAATAATAACAAGGAAAAGAACAAATAAGACAGATGTGTGCAGAGCTTCATAAATCAGCAATTCAAGAAATCATCCAATTACCCTAACATGTCCGATCAAAAGGTTTTTGAACAGTCTAAGTTGTGACGAGCAGGGCTGGATGAGGACATAGATATATGCTGCTCCAACGTACAGTGAGCAGGACGGTAAAGGAAGTTATAAATCTCCAAAGTTCCCTGTTGGAGAACTGCTGCAAAGAGTGGCCTTTTGGGGTCATCAAGTCCCCATAGTAACCATGCAAATGCAAATATATTGCTGGAGCTCACAGATCAGTTTCCAGCCTTAACGTTTCAACAGCATCTGTGTCTTCATCAGAGACACAAAGCAACCATTGGACACTATCTACACGTGATGCTGTGGGCCTGTTTCCTAGGTCATGGGGAATGACAAGAAATTGCATGGCATCATGAACTCTTTGAAACACCAGGACATTTTCATAAAAATCTGGTGGCCTCTGGTAGAAAACTGAAAATTGGTCATTACTGAGTCTATAGGCATGATAATGATTTAATACTTATGAAGAAAACAGCATAGATAGTTTAAATCAACTATTCTAACCTAAATGCTATAATCAACATACGGGAGGAGAACATAATGGACCACCCAGGATGATCACTTGTACCAGGATAATAAATGTAGACGGTGCTTTGACACAGATTCCCGACCTTTTGGTGAGTGCTGTTCTGTAGGAGCTTAATCCTGCAATATTTAAAATTTTTATTCCTGTTTGTCATCTATCTTTTTTCTTTTTGCCGTGGGTGTTTAGATGTCATGACCTGCTTGGGTCAACCTAGGAATAGCAAGGGAATTTTTTTCTTTCACTATAGCAAAAATTGTTGTTTGGTTGTTTTTAATTTACGTCACAGTTTTTAAAAAGAATTCAGATTTGGGATCCTTTGTTGTCACCCTCAGACTGACAAGGAGGTTCAAGCAAAAATCTTCTCTTTGGTTTAGTTGAATCTCAACATGTGAGATCAGAAAAATACCTCTTTTTAAACCAGTTGTTAAATTTCATTGAAAAAAAGCTTAGATTTTTTGAGAGATTATTATTATTATTTTTATTTTTATTATTTGAAATTACGAGAATAATGTCGGAATATTAAAAGAATAAAGTCAGAATTTTTATAAGAACTCCTAAAAAAAGCACAGATTTCCATGCATTAAAATGAGGAATTTTGTGAAATACCTTTGTGAAGGTATAGTATCGGTTTCACAAATAAAGACATTCTTAATGTTTAGCAAATCAGCATCAAATTATTAGCACTATCAGGACTTTTAAATGATTGTGCATATGACTGTGTCTGTTTCAAAGAAGGAACCACACAGACTTGGAAGAAATTGCTTGTTTTGTGAAGAGGAACTGTCATTACTTTATTCTCCTAATATCACGACTTCATTCTCCTAATATTGAGACTATTATCGTAATTTTTTAAATACTACTTTCTCGTACTGTTACAATTTTATTCTTGTAATTTCAAAAAAGAAAATCTCTTAGCCTGGCTGTAATACTTCGTCGTATAATGGAAATAAGATTAAAGTCTATTTAGAGGAAATAAAATTAAATAAAGGGATCAATATTTTGTCCAATGACAAAGGGAGGATGAAGAACAGGAAGTGCTTGCAACCACAGACCTCTACCTCAGCCAGCATCCTGCGCTGGTTACCATGGAAGTGCACCTCTGCACCAATAAGCTGCAAGCTCTGCTCGCTGCTGACTCTGTACAGTCCCGCCGTCTTTTATATTACAGGGAACAAAGGAAGCATGAAAAAAAAGTATCTGCACCACAAAACGAGCTTGCACCCGAACACACGGGGTTCTACTTTCAGTCAGACGGAGAGCGGCTGCAGCAAAGGCCCTGCGGCAGCGTGTGTGTGTGTGTGTGTGTGTGTGTGTCGGCACATATACTCAGAAAACAGCTTCACCACAGACTGTAGCTGTGCAGGTGTGACAGAAAGCACACAGGGATCCGAGTTACTTAACAGAAAATAGTGACACAAATTAAATATGACTCAATCGTGACATGCTGCCGGATGATTTTTCAACGTGCTTGATGTTAAAATTAGGCTTTCCTTCAGTGACGTAGGTTCATAATACACCTAAATCAGTAATACTACAAATAAGGCCTATTCCATGTTTTTTAAAGGCACTTTATATTACACCAGTCTCGACAAATAATCAGTGTGCTTCATGAAAATCTTCAGATTGAAGCTGGAACTTGTTTGGGAATTCCTTTATAAAGTTGTACTGACAAGAATATAAGAGTTTTACAATTAAACATTAATAGGCAATCACTCAGTTTTATAAGCCATAACAGATTATTGGCACAAAAGTGCAAAAAATTAATAGAAACAGAATATTTTGTACCTGAACAACAGATAACTGAGTGAAGCAACCCTGTCAATTATTAACTGGTGATAGCTGTATAACAAAGGTGTCTTTCATCAGCTGTATATTTCTCATTTCTTTAACCTCCAACTTCCCTTTTTTATCACACAGTGTAAAACTTTAACTGAGCTTTTTCTTTGTGAGTTTGAAGAAGGAAAGTAAGAATAAGCCAACAGAAACACAAGAATGTCCTCACCTTTAACCTAAAATTAGACCTCAGTGGTGTGGAGGAAATGACCAGAGTGAAACAGCCAGCCAGAGAAGAAGTGTGAAATTGGTAACTGGGGATCTGTTAACCAACTATACTTTGAAAATATATCATTGTAAAAACATTTCCTTACCATTTATGTCTTTAGGGAAGATTTATTGCTGGATAAAATGTTCCATGTCCAGCAGAAATTCCTTAGTATCCCGGCTGATGCTGCTGCTCAAACAGCCATGGGACCAGTGTGACTGAACCTACAGGAGGAAATGCTCTGCAAGTCAGCGTGGGCAGCAGGCTGTTTGCAAGTGACGCTAAATGATGTCAGCTGGGGGGTTTCTTTCCTCCCCTATTTCTACTGCTGTGTGTCTGATTTCGTTGTCCAATGAGCTAACCCCTCCCTCCTACTTCCCTATGTCTAAGGGGATTGCTCAATCCAGCTCTCCATCCAACGGGTCCGGACTTCCCTAAACCTGAAAGATCATACTAAGCAGGTTTACTGAAAGTTCTGTTTAAGCTGCTTTTAGGAAATGACACGCCTAGCCTCTGACAGCCTGCATACAGAAGTCTCGCCCTTCTTCAACTGGTGGCTTGGATGACCAAGTAGCCCACAGCAGTCATCCACTCCTCGTCAGTCACTCCTGTTAACGGCTGCTCATTCCCTAATATTACAACTGGCTCTTGGTTTATGGGTTAGGTTGATTTTAGTGACTCGGCACGAGCCCCAAGGGCGCTGTTTTAACAAACTTGGCTAAAGCAACCTATAAAAACCTCCTATAATTTCTTAGAACCAGGCAACAAGACTTTTTACCACCAATGAAAAACCAAAAAATAAGTTGACTCAAATAATTGAATGTCCACGATTTAACTAGAATTTTATATGCTTTCTTTAATTAGTAAGGCTTTAGCAGGGGTCAGTAACAGGTTAAATTCGGCAACACATAATAATTTCAATAATAGAAATGAATCGATCAACTCAACCTGTCTTTCCCTGATGCTGAAACTACTAAGTTTGGAGCGGCTTTGAGGACGGAGGCTCATCCATGTACCCGATGGAGATGTTTCTTCTGGTAACAACGAGCGATTTCTTGAAGGACAGACGGCTCAATCTTCAGTTTTCTTCCTCTAAGTGGACAGGCACTGATGCTCCAGGCTTCGATGGTTAAACAGGAACTTTGTTGTCGTATGTCTCAGAAGACAGTAGCTTCCAGAGGCTGAAGAGTTGAAGGAAACCCCTGAGGTATAAAAGAGGTTGGTTCAGGACTTCCAGAAGCCTGAATCTTAGAGCAATCAGCTGTTCACCGATCAAGTTCACTTCTGTTGTCTGGCTAAAAAGGCTGTAGATGAAATCAGATTCTTAATTTTGAGGCACAGTCCTTCCAGGGCTCACGGGTTGATCCTCTTTTTAATGCAGTCGATCAGCTGGGCTGTGTCTCTGGTTCTTTTTTCATCTGTAGCGTCAAGCAGGTTGTTTATTTTTCTTTGTTTTTATGGAGGTGCAGAAGGTTAACAAGAGCAGAGAACCTGATATTACAGACACATCAAATGAAACCTGAAGCAAATCTGTTTCCCCAGACAGCATTTAATTCTGCCTCACAGCAAGGTCAGCTCCATTGTTTATTTTCCGGATGGAAATGAAGTTTGTCCAGCAGAAAACATCTTAAAAACACACAACAGTACATTTTCTGAGCCAGCATTAACACAACAGTAACATCAGTCAGTATATCGTGCTTAATTGAATGTTTAAGAGTATCATTATCAGTGAAAACCAAAAGAAAAAGCAGAAAAGTAATTTCAAAAAGAACAGCTGGAATACCAAATGTGGTGTAAACTAATCTGATCAGATTAATAATTTCTATGAGTCCCATGATAACTTTCAGTTTATAACACAGCTGTTAAATCAGGACCATTGAGAAGTATTTAACAAGATGCTTTGATAGTAGCAGAAAACCTAAAATACCACATTTCATTAAAGTGTTGGATCCTTGTCACCATTTATATCAATTAAATAGTTGGAGACATAACAAATGACTCAGAGAGCAAAGTCAAGCATTCCAGCTCATCACAGGAAGGGGTTGTTGTCCAGTCCAGGAGCTCCAGGTGCTCCAGTCGTTCTGTTCAGCATAGAGATGGAGTTTAATGGGTTGGGATATTCGTTAAGGGATGGGGGGGCAGCTGGGCTCATCATCATCATGAATCCGGGCTGAGGCAGGACTACAGCGGGAGGCGCTGTAACGTCCAGCGGTGCTGGCACGCCTGGTGTGGAGGGCCAGCTACCAGTCAACTGGTTTCCCACAAGCCCCTGCTGACCCCAAGGCATTGCACTGGGAGATAGTGGTGGAGAGATGTATGGAGAGCCCCCTGGTGGCTGTGTGGGGAACATGGAGAGGATCTGAGTGGCGGAGAGGGTTTGCTGTGGAGACTCTGCAGGTGAAGCTGAAAGAGATCTAAAAGTTACTGACATACAGCAAACTCCCTGCAAACAGCAGGGGTTTAGGACAGAGAACACTCCTGTTTTAGAAATAAAGAGTGTCTGTTTAGTGAAGAATACACACAGGCTGCATCAGACAATCAATAAATCATACCAGTGCAAAACTATGTTTAGCAGCATGAGGGTGATGTACATTAAGGCTACACAAAGCTCTGTCATTGCTGTTGCCTTAATGTCATGAAAATTGAAATTGTAGAGTACTGATCTGACAGGGCCAAAGACACATGGGTGGAAAAACCTCTGAAATGTCTCATATTTTTAGACAGCTGTGATGAACCTATGATTTCTCAAGAATATGTCTGTTTAACCTAAAACAATGTTTCCGTATAAATCTGGACTGAGTGTGTGACTAACGGCTGACTGTTTAAGTAGAACGTTAGGTTTTATACTTGACCACAAGCACTATAGACTGAAGCAACCCAGCAAAGCTCCCACCCCCCAACCACCCCACTGCTGGTTCTGAATAAATTATTTTGGATTTGAAATTTGAAAAGATGAACTTTTTAAAAACTGAACCAGCGATTGGCCTATAGAAGGCACATTTGGAACTTTATTTTTAAATGCAACATTGCTAAATTACATTACTCATTGAGAATAAAATAATGCAAAAAAAAAACTGTCTATCAATGCTGAATTATTTGGAAAAATGTTCCCTCTGTGCCAGTGTGTTACATCCAATACACATTGGGTTAAATGTACACTCAGTCAGGCGCTAAAGTGGAAGGTACAGATATTCTGCAGACTTGCAGAAGTCAGCCAGTCAGAATAATGTGGACTTTTAGGGAAGAAACTCTTAAAGGCAGGGGCAAAAACAAAATGTGTCTTTTACAGATAAAGAACTGAATGCTTAATAATCAAAAAATGAAGTTTCCAGTTGTTATTTACTTCAGGAAACTACAAGCTAATAATCGTACAGTGAGTAAAAAGGTGAGAAAGTCCAAACAAGTGGATTTTAAAGTTTGTCAAACTGTTTCATGTTGTCAATATTTTATGTTAAGCAGATCTAGCTGTAGTAAAGATAAGTACATCTGAAATAATTACAGTGAAGAAAATATAATTTGGGGTTTAGACTAGTAATACATGCTCTGTGATGGCTTGGTGACCTGTCCAGGGTGTATCCCATAGACTGCTGGAGATAGGCTTCCCCGCGACCCACTATGGAAGAACAGGTAGAAAATGACTGACTGACTGACCGACTATTAATGCAAAAGAGTGTTTTATTTCATTGGTAGATGACATTTGGATATATTAAATACCTAATTAGATTAATTAACCTAATTAGATTAACAGAAATAAGCGCCAGGTACCACTTCAGTTTATATTGATCATTGTTGTTACAATAAACATGCTTAATCTTTTTATTTCTCTATTTGCAGAAAGGTGTGTGTAACTGAGTAAGTTTACAGCAGCTGCTCTTGTTCCAGAAAAAGAAAAAGTGTCTTTTTTGTTGTTATTTTTGATAAATAGAAGGAAAACCTTTGATGATGAATGCAGATGATAGACCTATTAAAGAGATGGAGCTGCATGATCAACTGGTAGGTCAGCTGACTGAATGTGGTCCCCCATAATGCAGTATGCTTGGAGACAAAGACTGACCAGCTGAGTTTTTTGTTAGCTTATGCTGTGTTCGATTTTTCTTGGAAGTCACAAGTCAGAGCTGGGAATGATGTCCCATCTGAACGAGTGTGCACTTGTTGCAAATTGGAAACACTGGGATTTGCTTTTTTGATGGGGCTAATCTGACCTGCACTTTATCAAGTCCCGAGATACTCCAAAGCTCAGTCATCCACCCATTCATACTGCCCTGGGGCAGACTACACAGGCGCCACAGTTCCTTCTTTGTGCTGTGGTAAGGCTTTAGGGAAGTGAAGTTAACTAAACTGTTTGGGATTAAGATCTGTGAAAAATCACTGCATGAGAAATAGTTTCACACCTGATAAATACTGAGATGTTGAACATTATAGCGGGAAAAATATAATTGGTGTGTGCCTCTTAAACATCGGCACAGTGGGAATTATTGGAGTAGTTGAATCATGGAAATATGGTCTTCATACTCTTGTACACATCCAGGTCAGAGGGCGGTGAAACATCTGTTATTAAGCTTGAAATTAGCTTGACATTTTATTACAAATTATTCAGTTATGGCTGACAAAAAATATTTTTTGATAAGCTTTGATACTTATTTAAATTAAATAACTGAGTCTTGCTTGATAAACTGTCCATTTATTGCTTTGGTCGAGGTTCAATAAGACACTGTACTGCATCAGTGTTCACTCATCTTCAACTTTAGACACATAAATGTTAAAATCTTTAAATCTTTTCCGTTCCTGTTAAGAATAACCAAGACTTTTTGACTCACTCCCTTCTATGATCGCTGGCCTGTGGGAAATCAAGAATGAATTCTGGTTTTACTCGAAAACGTTCTGTCCAGGTCAAGTAGATCATGGTAACATCCAGAAAACAACACCAGCTGTATTTTCTCAGAAAGGATGAATCTCTAAAATTCAGAAGGGAAATGATCCAACTAGTTTAACAAGCTAAGCAGAGTGACTCACAATGAGCCGCTCTTGAATTAATGTCAAACTTAGAAGCTCAGTGCTTTAGGGAGTTGAAAAAAATCTGAAAGTCTCAAATCAAAATCTCTAATGTGTGAATTCAACCATGGTTTTGGTTTTTCTTTTATTTAAAAGGCTTGGCATCTGCCAACTTAAGTTAATAGCATTTAAAACTAAAAACATAGTATTTCCAAAAGCATTCACTTGTCTTCTTTCAATCATTCATGAATCCAATCTTATTTCATAAGATTTATTACAATGTCTATCCACCCTCTGAAGCTACAAAAGTCGAACTCTTCTGGAAAAAGCTTTACACAAGGTTTCTGGGTGTGCTTATCGGATTTTTTAAGTATTCTTCTAGAAGCGCATTAGTGAGGTCAGACACTGACGTTGGATGACAAGGTCTTTGCATGACAAAGGTGTTCTGTTGGGTTGAGGTCAGGACCCTGTGCAGGCCAATCAAGTTATTCATCTAATTTGCTCAGCTAAATCTTTATGGACCTTCTCATTGTGCTGGTGTGCGGTCATGTTGGTACAGATAGGGATCATTCCCAAACTGTTCCCACAACATTGGGAACCTTCGCAGTTCTTATCGTTGGAACTAAGGGGTCTGAGGCCAGCTCCTGACAAAGAGTCATCCCTCTCTCTGCACCAAACTTTACACCTGACACAATGCAGTCAGGTAAGAGCCCTTCTCCTTTGCATTATAGTTGGTAAGCCCACTTCATGAACCTCTGTACACACTGTTGTTGAACCAAACAGGAAGCTGCCTACAGTTTGGAGGTCTGTAGCTAGTGACACAGCAGAGAAAAGTGACCTCTGCACATTATGCACCTCAGCCTACAACTCTATGGCTGAGTTGCTGTTGTTCTTAATCACTTACACTTTGTTATAATACCACCAGCAGTTAACTATAGAGTAAAGAATTTCATTACTGGACTTCTTACTCATGGTACGACGCTGGAATTCACTGAGCTCCTTAGACCCACCCTTTCTTTCACAAAGAATGGGTCGGTCCTTGATTTTCTACACCTGTAGCCACATAAGTGACTCCTGAATTCAAACCTAAATTGTTGGCAATAGTGCCTGGGTTAGTTGCTGGGGATGTGACCAAGCTTTTGTTTGATAAAACGGGTTCTTATTTCGAAACATTACGGACTGAAAGTTTGTTGGATGATCTTGTTGCTTTATTGATGTGTCTGACAGGATGTTAGACAAACCAAATCTGAGTCCCGTTTGAATCTTCAGAAATGTCTTCAGGTTTTCCTAAAGACCATTATCATAGTTTCCCTTTTTGTTCTGGCTGGGTTCTGCAGGTTGATCTACTCCACCTGTACTTCATTAGTCTCTGTTTATAAACTCCCCTAGCTCTTTTTTATCATCTTTGGAGACTTTGTTTATTGCTCTGTCAAGTCTTGGTAAATAAAGCTGTTCTTGCATTCATCCCATTTGCTTCCCAGACATGGCCCCTTGTCCTTACTTTACAGGAACGCATCCCATTCATCATTTACACATTGTTTTGTTTGGCCCAGACTCAACTGTTTTTTTTTTTAATGACTCCATTGAATGAATTGCAGCAAAAGAGCTCAACTGAGGATTCTTTTGCACCTTATGTTAGCTGCATGAATCAGTGCTACCCTTAAATATACGGCCGAAAAGGAAATCTTGCTGTTGAAGATCCTCCCGTTACTCAGGTTATCACCTACCTGGCTGGCTGACAGAGGCGATATGATTGGGTGTCAGAGGGTCTGTCAGTGGTGGGGAAAATATCTCCATCAGTTCATTACTTGAAGAGGTCTGCAGACAGAAACACAAAAAAATACAGTTTAATGTCTAAACTATAATTACCATTCTAGAAAATGTGGGTTTTTTGCTTCTGTTGTTGATGCCCAGAACATCACATTATGGGTTTTGGGTTTTATGTACCTGGTTTGTTAGTCCTGATGACGAGACAGGTGGTGGACTAAACACATTCTCAAAAGCTGCCCCCTAAAATAGGACAGGAAATATTTTATCTTAATCTTATATTTACCGTCAGGGGGATTCTTAATGTGCTTGTTTACCATCGCTGGGTAGGCCAAATCTTTATTCAGCTCCACTAAAGAACTGTCCTGGAAAAAAAAGAAGGCAATAAACAAACAAACAATCACACACAAACTGACAGTCGTGTATGAGATTATGCCTGACTTGGGTTTTCACAGTTTGATGAGAGGTCTCCTGGTCCACGCGTTGACAAACCTCCAAGATGTCCAAAACGATCGGATCTGCCTGGAACAGATAAAACACAACAAATAAAATCTCTGTGGGATGTTTCAGTTGATGAAACAGAGTTAGAGATGCAGTCATCTAATATTTGGACATGCAGATTGTCATATCAATTTTAAAAATGCTGAAAATTAAATACTGAGGAGAAATAAATAACACAAAATTAATACAGGACATTCAACTTTTTCCTGCAACATTAAATGAAAAAAGGCAATTTCTGGTGGAAAATAAGTACATTTATAATTTAGTTGAAAAAACAATCCCTGGAATGATCTTTCTGTTGCAGATTGGCAGGTTTGAGCCGCCTGCAATGTCTTTTATTACATTTATGGTGAGTGAAACAGACAAGGCACTATTTCAATACTTGAAAAGTTGATAGAGATTCTGATCCCTTTACCTGTCTGAATGAAGAGATCACAGTGAAAACAAGCTACTTTTATGTAGTGAGTTGAATCAAATCACCTCTGAAGGAGCTGAAAGAGGATGAGTGTAAAATTTAGCAATCATTCAACTGCTAAATTGAATAATTACAAAATTTTGCAATTATTTCCACTATTTTTTTTTTTGTTTAAAGTTAAAAGGCTGCGGGGAGTGATCAGATTTCTTTGGGTCAAAAAATGCCATATTTTAAGTGCCTACGTTTTCATAGCCTTAACATAGCAAGTGTTGAAGGAATTAAGATTGCACTCAAATAAGAAGGGAGTTCACCCAATAAAGCTTTGTGCATAAACACACACCAGTGTCATTGTTTTCTTAGGCTTAAACAGGGGTCAGATTATAAAGTACACAGTGACGTTTGCTGCCTAATTAATTTAATATAATAAGAATTATATGTATTTTACACAATATACTTTATTGCATAAATCAGTGATACATTGAGCTTAAAGTGCAGAGGGAGCAGCATGCTTGTAAAAATCACTATAATCAAGAACGCAGCCTAAAGAGATTTTTTCCTGACCGAATAAATAAAACAGACCCTTTTTCTGAAGTAAAAGCCCAGTTTAACCTTTAACATTTCTTTAAATACTTAATATGCACTTTGAAAGTGAGGTATCCTCCAGCTAAATATACAAATATTTTGTAGGATAATAACATCTGAGTAAGCTCTCCTTCTAAGGTGGGAATACCAACATGGTCTTAAAATAGAGATTTTATTCAGGATAAAATGTATTTAGCAATTTGTTTTACATTAAGAACCTATTATAAGTCATACTGTGATACCTGCAACAGCTGAAAGGCAGTTCAAAGCTCACTAGTAGCCTGCTTCAAAGTTAAGTAAAGAACTGCGTCATCTGCATAAAGCTGCACTTTAGTTATAGACACACTCTTCCCAATGTTATTAATAGAAAAACAAGTAAATGGTAATGAAAAACAGAACAGGGCCTAAGATTGAGCCTTGGGGGCCAAGGTAACGTTGAAGCCAGCCTAAGGCCCCATTTCTCAAATCAATTACCGTGTATGTTTGACCAAAGCTCATAATCAACAGAATCAAACCAGCATGATGACGTTCTAGTCATCTGCTCGTCATCTTCACATCAGCATTTTTAAAAGAGGCTTGCTCTGTTTAAACCTGAGACATTGGGTTTGGTGTGCTCCTGACAGCTATAGTGAAAGTGGTCTTCAGAATTGTAGTAGATCGTAGCAGCCTATGAATCTGATTAGAGATTTAAAGAGGTCACAAAATAATTTGAAATCAGCCATTCTACTGTATGAAAATGAGTCTTCAAAGCATCCATTGTGCTGTTGAGAGAGTGCTAGTGGACTAAAACAGGTTGTGGACAAAGCTTAGCAAATACATAAAACTATCAGCAGGTTTCATACAGTAACTGCAAGTCAGGAATTTAAAGGATTTTCCAATACAATTAAATGTGTTGGTGTTTTTCTCTGTTTCTACACTTTTGCTCACCTAAATTACAACAAATCTAGCTGCACAATAAAAGTTGGAAAAGCTGATCTTTTGTTTGATGATCTTTTTTTAATGAAAACCAAAATGCTTTCAGTCTACAATAAAAGTAAATGAATGGCTCTGTTTCATTATGAAGTAGATTGTATTTATTATATTTTCAAACTTGTTTTACTACATAATCTTGTTGATTGTGTTATTAAACCTACATCATGATAATGTGGAAGAGAAAATAAAATCACCAGAGTTATAAAGCAATCTTAGTCACATGTTCTGAAGACAGCTCATGTGTTCTTCAGTAATAACACAGAGTGTCTTCACCTGGGTGGCTGTCTTGATGTAGAAGAGAATATATGCATCTTCATGTTTGTAGATGTAGGCCAGAGCTCTGGGGTCAGACTTGTCTTTTGTCACTGAACTGATCCTGGTTCTGTCTTGGTCATGAAGAACAATCTGAAAAACAAAATAATACAGATAATCAGGACCATGTTCAGCTTCAGAACTAAGCATGGTAACCAGGAAGTTCTAGTCAGTACAAAAAAACAAAGACGGATCACTGGTAAAAACCTTAGTTGGGTCAAATTCTGGGTTTGTGAACCTCAATTGTTAGCATTTATGTACTTGATCATTGATTAATGGGTATAAAGCTAACTTCTTGTCTGCCAAGAAACATATTATTGTTAGTTTTGGTTAAAGTTACGTATGTTTGTTCGCTGCAGTCAAGTAGACTGCAAAAGGATTGGAAGATGCTTCATAATCTTTACTCTCAAAAGCATTTGTGTGCCATTAATCTGACCTGTGTCAAATATTTAAACCAACCAAAAGGAAACCTGGAAATGGTTAAAACTGGGAGGAGAAAAGGTAGACCATTAAATATGTTGTGTTGTTACAGCCATCTAGAGAGGGTTGTGGTTCAGTCTGAGATGGTTAACTCACCCCGGTCCTCTCATCCAAAATCTTTAAGCCACCAGAGGAAATTTTCAGCCAAATTCTCATCTTGTGCTTTCCCTGTCTTCTTGCTGCTACCTCAAAACCCTTTAACACAAGCACATAAAAACAATGCATCTGCAAATCATGTAGCAGAACTTAGCAGTAAATAAGAAAGAAAAAGGAGACCTGGGTAGTGTCATGATGTGAGAGGGTTGTGCTCTATTACATAAATAAGTTCATGTTTGACTAACTGAAACACTCCTGGTTGGTTTCAACTGGGCTCCACAGTGTAGACGTGACTTTCTGTTTTATTTTGTAAAATCTACATCTTTCTAAATTTTTTGTTGGGGTTGCTTCTTATCTTAGATCTGTTGTGCTAATTACTTGCATCTGTGTAAAGGATCACTATTTTCCCTGCTCTTGTGTTGCTTGATCATTGTGTTTGCTTTTGGGTTTAGTTCATTTTTGAAGCAACCTCAGCTTTCCTGCATTGCACCATCAACAGCAATTAAAGGTTTCATTTCAGTTTTTTCTGCCTTATTCCTGATCGGCCCCTGCGTTTGGTTCCTTCACACCATGGAACATGACAGATTGCATCAGGAGCCCCAATATATTTATGTCCTCGATATTATGTGAAGGACATATTGTGGAGATTGTTTTCTTAAAACTGCATCAAAAACCCACAAGAAGAATTACACTCACAAATTTGTGGATCTTAGATCTAATCAGTTAACCACTCAGTTACAGTCAGTTAGACTCATACAAAAATGGTTTTTGCAGATGGGTATGAAGTTCAACATTTGTGCAAGTGACCCTAAAGTTGGGCATGCAGTAAAATTACAAATGATTTGCATGTCGACCAAAATATGCATTTTGGATTTGTAGTGCTGCTGGTTTAAAAACAGACACAGTCCAGTAGAAAAAAATCACTACGATGTGGCTCATACATTTCTTCAAATCTTTTAAATTAAAAAAATTAATCCAAGTGGCATTCTTTTGAAACATGGTGTCTGAGTACAAAATTCACAGAAGCACAAGAAGAATAAAACACTCAGAAAGAGATTTTATAATGTTCTTATACTGTTTGGCATTTAAGATAACAGTAGTGACACCATATTTCCTGCCCCCTAAATGTTTATATAGGAAATAATCTAAACCTTTCAGCTCCAGTTTTTTTCTGTCATTTCTTTATTATTACTAAAGCATTCCTGTCCTTTGTTGACTCCACTGCAGAACATTCAAGTTGGTGAAAAATTGCAAGAAGGACCTAGTACAAAGCACAAGCTTAATGTTCAGGTCTAACCAGCATAAAATACATAAAGAAAAAAAATATATATATAATATATAACAGTTCATTTGATGCCTGTGTATTGTTTATTTCAATAAATTAACAATACCAATAGCATTTGGAAAAATAAAGACTTCCCACACAGACATGTAGCCAGAGGGGCTCTTTAGCGCCCTCTAGACTTGAGAAGCTGTCATTGACGGAAAGAGCAGCAGAGCAGTCAGGACTGACTCTCACCTTACTCTTACCTTTAGTTTCATCATGGAATCCAAGCACATCTTTTCTCCCTGTGCATCCGGCAATGGGTCCATGCCGATCAGCTTGGCCTTGTATCGGACCCCGTCCCCTTCGAAACGGGACATGGTGTCACTGAGTGGTCCTGGGAATCACATCAAGAACAGAAAAGGGTTAAAGCATCAGAAGAAAGGTGAAGCCAAGGATTTGCAGGAGCAGTAAATAGATTTTACTCTGCGTGTGACATAAATGTGAAAACTTCTGCAACTCTGCAAAGTGTATTACAATCTAACATCCAAGAGATTTCTATTGTGAGTTTTTTAAATTACATTTTATTTGATACATATTATGTTATTCATATGAACTGCAAACATATTTTGTACCATCTGACACATTTTACCCAGAAATAGAACAATAAATCTTGTTCATGGTCACATCATCACATTTGTATTTACTTTTATCAGCGCTTACCTCAGCATGTTCTTCTAAAAGTGACTACTTCAGGTGGATTTTTATATTCTCATAAAAACACGATTTACTTGTAATGGTTAACACGTCAGCAACAGGTGAGCGGATTTTCTTTCCCTTTGGTGACTATATGGAGGGAACATCTTAGGTCTAGCTGAGGGAAGCTGCGATTTACGCACCAACTAAACAGACATTAATCAGGCTGACGTAAAAAGCTTCTCGTAGTTAAAAATATTTTAAATAGTTTCCAGTCAGACACAGCTGTGTGTTATTCGATGTTCCTAAAACAGCTGGAACAGTTGGATGACTTCCAGAAGTACACAAAGGAGGAACAAGAGGAAAGGGCAGAGAACATGGTCTTACCTGAAAATGCTCCTGCTTCCCATCAGAAAAACAAAACTCAGTGTCCCAGGAGACACTGCAGGGATGTCTTTTATATGCTCTTTTACCAGCATGTCTGTTATGTGTTTGTCTATTCTAACAGCCTAAATATAAGGTGGTCTTGGGTCTCCATCCTGAATGCACAGAATGCTCTCCACTTCAAATACTGTACGGCAACATGCCCTTTGCCACATCTTAGATTCATGTTTGAAACCGGATCCTAGACTATATTCTGATCTGCTCTGCTCTGATTTTCTCCTGAGACTAAACAGCCTGCAGCAACTAAACTCTCGTACCTGTTGTCCTGTAGAGCGGCCAGGTTCTGATAACAGGTTGGCCCGGTGCAAGACAGTTCCCTGCCGTTTGCTGTGTCTCAGTCATGCTGCTTGTTTGGATTTCGGAGAGAGGCAGCTCGAAATCCTGTGAAAGCTCTCAGACTTTCTTGTTGCCAGACATAGTAATTTTTCACAATCAAGATGCACGAAAACAACCTTAAAATGTACAGAGGAGAAAGTATCTGCTCACCCTCACCTGCAGGAGTGCGTCTACGCTTTGACCCAGCTGTTTGGCCTGTCCCACTGACAAAATTGTCAAAGGTCAGGCTGCACACTCCCTGGTGATACATTAACATTCGCTGGAAGGCCTACATGAATGGGAACTCTTTTAGCAGAATAAGGAGGTAATGACAAACATGATAGACCCTACACAGAGCTTTGTCCCTGAGCGGGTGCATCTAAGGTCATGCATTTCCCTCAAGGACCGGCTCCTTGGTGGCATTTCCTAAAATAAGTCAACTGAAACCAAAAAATAAATAAATTTTGTAGCTTCTGAAAAACACTTACAGTAGAAAACAGAAAAAAAGCAGGAAAACAGACAGTGCAATCTTTAACTTCAAATCGTGCAAGGTGTCTCATAAAAATGAGTGCACGTAGGTTAATATATAAACACATGAAGGAAAGTGACCCTTTAAGGACCAAAAAAAATGCATTTTATGATGCAAAGCCTTGTTGCAGATATAACAAAAGCAATGAAAATGGTACGCCAGTCATAAACTACAACCTGCTGCACCACCAGTGTCGTTTTGAAAGCTCATTAAAAGTGTAAAGTCATGTAAAAGTGTCACTTTTATATCTTAAAAGACCTATTATCTAAATCACATGTACTGCAATATGGAGAAAAATAGTTTTATTATAAAATGTATGTCACCAAGCCACCATGGAGCGCTATAGAGAGTACAGTTTTGGTGTGCTTGGGGTTATTGTCCTCCTTGAACACCCGATTGTGTCTAATGTTCAGCTGTTTAGCAGATGAGTGAATTAGTCCTCCATCTTCCTTATTCAGTCCACTTTTGCATTGCACAATTACCATTGAAACCACTTCCATGTTTGATAGTAAAGTGCTCTTAGGTTTGAAACTCTAAGTCCTCCAAACACTCCTAACATTGAGGGCAAACAGCTTGTACTTCATCTCTTCTGAGCATAAAAACATTTCTGCAGAAGGCAGTTGTCTTGCCCATGTTGGCTGCTGCAAATTTCCACCAAGCTTGAAGATGCCAGCTCTTAGCAGGGCCTTCTGTCTTGGTGGGCATGCTCTCAGTCCATGATGATGGACAGTGACAGTGTTGTTCCAGCAAGATCCATGTCACGTCAGACTCAAGTCTTGGTGGTTTTTGGGTTGTTCCTGAACATCTAAACTGATTTTCTAAATGTGACAATGACAGTCTTTTTCCAGAAAACGGCAAGGTTGTGACACATCTGAATAACGACGTGCAATTGTTTGTACTGATGCTCTGCAGTTGTTTTGAAAAACTTTCACAGCTTGCGTAACTCTGCAGTTCTCATTGGATTTCCCCACTGTTCTGAATATAAGTCAACCCAATGATTCCAGTCAAGCACTGTAAAAGTTTTATCTGCTTGCACAAAAACAGTAGCAGCTGCGGTCCGTCATGCTTACTAATGAGAGGTCAAGTTGTAGGATATTCAACAACCTTCATCACCAAGATTCATGTGAATGTATGTGAATATTTAAGCCATCATATGTAATGTAATGACCCTGTGTGCCAGACAGGCAATCAACCATAAATTTAAACTTGATCCTAATATTTTTCCAAAGTCCAAAAATGTTAAAATCATCAACTGCAATCTTTTCCATTCCTAATAGAAATAACCAGGACCTTTGGACTAAGTCTCCTCTATGGTCAGGGGCCTGTGGGAAATCCAGAATGAGTTCTGTTTTTCTAAACTATAATGTGGCTATTATATTGAAACTAATGAGGGAGTGCACGGTCCCAGTCAAGTAGATCCTGATAGCCTCCAGAAGACAACACCAGCTGTATTTTCTCAGAAAGAATGGATCTCCAAAATTCAGAGTGGAAATGATTCAACTAGATTCACAAGCTAAGCAGAGTGACTCACAATGAGCCGCAAACTTAGCTCATTGCCTCAGGTTATGGTTTCAAAAAGTTTCAATTTAAAATATCTAATATGTGAATTTAACCATGTTTTGGGTTGATCTTTTATTTAAAAGCTTTGGCCTCTGCTAATTTAGGCTGTTGCAGTAAAACGGAACTAATGATTATGTAAGGTGAAATAACAAATCCAAAGCATTTGCTTGTCATCCTTCACACACATATATGAACTTGACTCACATCCCACTCTCTCTGATGTCGGCCCACAGACATAACAGCTGTTCTGGGAATGCTTTCCTAAGAGTTCATAGGAATTTCTTGACCACTCTTCCAGAAGTGCAATTTAGAGGTCAGACATCGATGTTGGTCGAGACGGCCTACCTCAAAGTCTCCGATCGGAATCCAAAGGATTTCCCATTGGTTTGAAGTTAGGACTCAAACTAGCTCATCCATGTCCTTATGGACTTTACATTCTGAACTGGTTCACACTGGTGTTGGAACAGGATGTGGGCATCCCCAAAGTGCTTCCGCAAAGTTGAGAGCATGAAATTGTCCACAACGTCTTGCAAAGCTGAAGCATTGAGAGTTCTTTTCAGTTGAACTAAGGACAAGCAGCCCCGCAATATAATCCTCCCTCCACCAAATTTTACAGGTCAGCGAGGAAGGTATCATTCTCCTTGCAACTACCAAACCCAGACTCATCCAATGGGTTGCCAAACAGAAAGGCACAATTTTTCACTCCAGAGATGTCTGTACTGCTCCAGAGCTTTATACCACTGCATCCGATGCTTTGCATTGCACATGTTGATGTAAAGCTTGGATGTGGCTCTCACACACTTTTGTTAAGCTCAACATCAGGATGGAGGTCTATAGCTATTGATTGTGCAGAAGTTGGCCACCTTTGTGTGCTCCTAAGAATGTTGTTATAATCCCACAAACAGTTTGCTGTGAAATATTGAGCAGCAAAGAAATTTCACAACTGGACTTGCACGGATGGCTTCCTGAACGACCCATTTATTTACAAATGTTTGTAGGTCATTGTGCATGCCTGGCTGCCGGACGTTATACAAAGTTATAATTTGATCTTATATATTTTATGGGTTAAGATTTTAAAAGTTCTTTCCTTAATTATTAATTTTAAAAACCAAATAATATTAAGTCCATTTACCTTTATTGTTAGCTCACGTAAGGAAAATCACAGTTTTTAATGGAAAACACTGAACCCTCATTTTGTTTGTATCACCTTCTCTCCTGCTACCAGCATCGTCTGAAAGGATTCATTACGCAGGCGATGCACTTTCACAAATAAATATTTGCATACCAGATCACTTGTGACATGATGATTTCTGTTTCTGTTTGCAGAAAATATTTTCTCAGGCAGCCCAGCTCACAGGATGCCTTTAATCTAAGATTAGGAGCAGCTTTTCCCAAGATCTCTTCAAAATTAGAGGGATTCGTTTGAGGTTGAAATAATATTCAAAAGCCAGAACATCAGGTCAGGCCAGCAGAGTTGGAAGAGCAGCAGAGACTTTGGAAACCTGAGGAAATTAAACAGGAGATTTAATCAACTTTACCAGTTTAAGGCAGTCAGAAGGAGGTCACGGATTGTTGTCATCACAGCGTTCGCGAGGTTTCAAGTTTCCTTTTAACGAGAACAGTGAAGGGTTGGCGGAAAGAGTTGGATTTCCCAGCAGTGACAGGAGCAGGAGTGCAAAGATATTCAGGACACACACAAACTTGTACTACAAGGCTGATCTCTCATAGGACTCATGACCCTGCAGTGAATTAGGCTGCAGGTCACTTCATCATCAGTTGTCTGACTCATTCACTGATATCATGGTCGTAACTTACAGAAAACGTGTAATTTCTTTAAACATTTTGCATTCTGTGTAATTTATCATTAGAACCAATTGTAAAATGTGTTGGGGTCAGGTTAAAAGTATAGGGGAGAATGAATGACTAAAAGTGTTATTTTTGATTTATGTCCAAAGTCCATTCAGAAATAAATTAATAACTAAACATAATGTGAGCTCTGTTCAGTAATAAACAACTGATCATTCCCTTGTTGGTCCTTAAAGTAAAGAGAAATGCCATGCTGTTTAGTTCTGTATTATCTAGTCTTTTTAATCTTTATCTGCAGTGTTGGAAAAACTCAAGACATGACCTCAGCAGATCTAAAGCAACATTGAAGCCAGACTGTTGAGCTTTACCTGGGAGGTCTGTCACTGGTGAAAAATGTAGTCCAAGCACTGTTAACTGGTGGCAGTTATCAGACTAAATGAGAACATTTTCAGACTAAATATTTTACTCAGTTAGTTTATTAAAAATCAGCAAAAACCTTGACAATGGATTCAGTTCAGTCCCACATCTGTTCTGGGTTTCCCTTCCTTTAACATATGTTTCATATGTTATATCCTGACTGGCTCAGACCTATGTATTTATGCTTTGTGGGTAACACATCTTAAATCCAGGATGCCACATTTTTCAATGGCAAAATGTGAGAGATTAAAACAAATCTGCAGCTTTTTTAAAATTGTAAGTTGTTATCCTCTGTAGGGTGGCTGGGATCAGACTCACACAGAGGGCTTGAACCTATATATCCAGGGGGAAGAGCAAGTGGAAATGATGGATGCCTCCATTTGGGGGTTTTCCAGGCACATGCCACTGGGACGACGTCCTAGAGCATTTCCAGAACTCACTGAAGGGACTACAAATTAACGCTGAACGGCTAGGAACAAACAGAACTCATTTGAGTAACTATGCATCTTCTTTGTCCTGGAAACTGCTTGGCTCACCCAGAACGTCCCACGATGGGACAATGCATCTGTCATATCCATTGACCTGTGTGCAGGTGCTTTGGTGTTTCTTTGCAGGCGTGACAGGCAGGTGCAGGTGCAGGCTCCGCAGCTGCGGCTCCTCACGCCTTATTAGGAGGAGCTTAGAGAGGAGTCAGCTTCCTGAGACAGTCACCAGATCGTTTTGCTCAAATGAGTGTTAAACAGGCTCTAATCGCTTTGTTTTCCTTGCTTCCAGAAGTCCTGACTCTAACCGCCTTTGTCTTCCCCGACAGAAACTGGATTCCTCCATTGATGTCTGAGTTCTGGACTCCAGTGATCTGCTTCTTGATTCCTAGCATCTCTGTGGTACCTTCCCCATAACTCTCTTCATCTCTTTGCCGCTCTCTGAGTCCTTAAATAATTTTGTGCTTCACTCACCTGTCGGTCCACCCTCCGGTGTACCACCACTCACCAGCCTCTACCTGGACCAAAAGGACAAAACATCGCTGGCCAATCAAACATGAAACATCTGCCAACCTCAGATCTGTGGATGGACTCACCTTTTTCTGGAACTCCAACCATCATTTCATCAGCAAGCTCTGCTCATTAATATCAGTCATTTCTCATGATTTCCTGAAGCCACATCTAACTACTTACCTCTCCTTCTAGTGTCTTCCTTGAACCCAGTACAAAGAACCTGCCAAACATCATTTGTGTACATACTAGCAATAAATCCTTTTGTATAACATCTGCTGTTGCGCCTGTGATTGCTGCCTGCACCAGAGTCTAACTAAAATGATGACAGCATCTCCTCTGTCCTGGGAATGTCTAGGATCAACCAGACCTTACCGTTAAGTGTAGCTGGGGCAGGATTGCCTTGATTTTCTCATGAACCAGTAATTTTTTAAACCTAACCTTAAGCAGAAAACAGTGAATAAATGAGTGAATCTGAGACCTTTATCTCCATATATTGCAAATAATATTTACATTAAGCTGCTGTTATGTGTTTTTATAATTAGGCGCAAACTAAAGTCTACAGAAAACAAAAAGAGAAAAGACATTGCTCTTTGTTTTGATTAAATGATTTGATTTGCTCAGCCTGGAGAGAAGTATAAGAAGGAGCTGAGTCTGGCAGAACCCGTGTGTGTTTACAACATAAACAAATCTATATTAGGACAGGCACTGCTGTAAAGGTCAGAAAATAGGTCTGAGCTGGAATCTACAAGATCCTGAACAACATCGGTCTTGATCTAATTTGAATTTCTACGTTAGTATTAACATGGCATTAAATGTTCTGCATTGTAAAATTTCTTTGTTAGAGAAGGATCACGAGGATCAAGGAACATGGCAGACGGACACAGCATTGATCCGGGAATGATAACTCTCTCCAGATCCCTCTCTAGTAGTGCAAGGCTGGTGCAGACACATTCCCAAAGACTTGGAGTGCTGGCTCAGGGACCCGCATATAAACACATGCCACAATATTCAGATTTTTTATTGTAGGAAATCTTTAAACTTTTTAGCATTTTCCTTCTACTATAAAATTATGCAGTAGTTTGCGCTAGTTTATAACATTGAAGTTTGTGGTTGTAGCTTGTCAAAATGTTGACAGCTTCAGTGTTTTCATGTTATTGCAAAACACTGAAGGTTTTCAAACTCACACCTAAATGAATTAAAAGACTTCTGGAGAATGGCCATTCGGGCAGATGAGACCACAGTCAAGACAGCGGTGGAAGGGTGATAATTGGGGCTTATTTTGCTACCAACGCATTTCAGAGTCAAATGACTCTGACAACCAAATTCTTTTGCTTTTCTTAAGAATAAAATTTATCATAGGTTTTCTGGTCTGTCTAATCCACTTTTATTAGAAAAACATAACTGTGGCTTTTGTGGTTTAATGCATTATGAAGTAATGCAGTGAAACAAGGCGAGAGCATTGTGGGAAATAAATTTAATTCTTGGAATGACTGTTTCACCCATTGCATCCAGACTTGTGAGCTCATGCGTTCAGCATCATTTATGCAGACTTCTTCCTCTATGCAACGGAAGAGGGCAGCAAAAAGTCAGCAATACTTGTTAAACCACAAAACCACCAAATCAGTAAGTGATCAGTAAGAAAACAAAAAGTAATTCAACCAAATCTTTTTTTTTTTCGGTTGTTTGCTGGAAAGGTACATGTACAATAAGGATCTTTTATTTTCATATGAAGAGGCCTTAGTTTACACATAAATACAATTTACAGTGAATATATCAAATTAAATTGAACAGATTTCCATCTTAGCTCTTATAGGAGTTTTTTTCCTTGTTTACAAAAAACTGTTTTAATCACTAAATTATTAAGTATCAGAATCAGCTTTACTGACCAGATTTTTTCACAAGGAATTTACCTTTGGATCCACCTTGCTCGCAATGTACAGAGATTTTAATCATAAATACATCAATTTGGTAGGAAATAAAGAAATATATATTTTTAAGAAACTTTTCTTAAGCGAGGAGAAGCCAAATTTCCTACAAATCACTCAAATAACTTTACATTTCCCTGTTTCCGAAACCACGGTGCCTTTGGTACGGTGGCCGGGGGGTGCAAACCAACATTACAAAATCTGAAACACTTTTACAAACCTAAAGACAAATTAACATTTCAGAAAACAAATTAATATTTCAGAAAACAATTTAACAAGATGCAAAACACTTTTACATTTCAGAAAACAAATTTACATTTCAGAAGACAATTTAACAAGATGCAAAACTCTTTTACAAGTACTGAAACAAATTTACATTTCAGAAAACAAATTAATATTTCACAAAACAATTTAACAAGATGCAAAACACTTTTACAAGTACTGAAACAAATTTACATTTCAGAAAACAAATTCATATTTCACAAAACAATTTAACAAGATGCAAAACACTTTTACAAGTACTGAAACAAATTTACATTTGACAAAATCAACCGGAAAGGGAATGTACCAACGCCGAGGCTGACCCGGAAGTCAGCCTCAGAGGCTGCATCCTTCGAAGGACCCGGTCTACGTGGGCTGGGTCCTTCGTCGACCGCTAAAACCAGCACCATAGAAAGAGAAAGGGTCTAAAACCACGGAAGCCGGAAGTGAGCAGCTGCGGGTTGGGACGGTCTAGCCTTTACCAGCTGTTCCCGCCCTCACCTCAGCGTAATAGCTGTCGCCTAGCAACCATTGCCGCGAGGAGAAAAAAGCAGTTAAAGCAGAATGGAGCCGAACTTCTGGTAGTTTTATTTTTAATTTTTGAGGAACTTCAGCAGTTTTATCGTCGTTGCAGACATCTCCTCTATCTCCGGCTGAGAGACAGTCATGTTCAGCTAAAAAAGAGGTTTGATTTAACTTAAAGCTTCTACCCAATAAACAACTAGATAGCAACTTTATGGCTAATGTATGTCGACATATTTTATATATATATATATATATATAAACAACAACTTTCAATTTTAAGATAGATGGGAATTGTAAAGTATTTGATCCCCTCTGGCTGGTCTTAGATAATTATAAAATAATGCAGTGTTGTTGGTGTATTAGTATCTACTCGCTTTGATCACTTAAAATATCCAGAAGCATGCCTTAAAAATAATGTTTTTCTATCTCCATTCTTCCCTTTTCTAGACCAGACCCCTTTACTGCAGGATCAACCCAGTCCTGAAACGCTTCTTCAACCAGGACACCAGGCCTGATTTTCGGCTGAGCAGGAAGTCTCTGGGAGTGCTGCTTAATCTTTTGCAACAGGATTGGCGACATGGATGGGGTGCTACTGTTGACACCTTGGTTTTTCTTTTCTGGCTGGCAAGTGGCACATCCTACAGAGTGGTCTGCAGTGTGTTTGGGATGCCTCGCTAGAGATAAGAAAGCACCCTTTTATCAAACTTTGACAGGTGAACTTGTGAACTGGAGAGGGGTCATGGGGTCATGTGGGCGGGGAGGTCATGGGTCAACGGGGTGTAACCAAGGGGCGTAACCATGCATGCTGATTGGATGTCGTCATGAGGGGCGATACCTTAAATGAACCAATTATAATACAGGGGTGTGTTTAAGGGTGTAATGGGGAATGCCTTAAATGAACCAATGAAAATACAGGGGGTGTGTATGATATGAATAAAACAAGACAAATGTGTTATTATCAGAAACTGTATGGCATCAGCACCAATTCAAATAGAGGAGGTGTGTTTAACGGTGTTATTATTGAATTGTATGTTTTCCAGGCATTAATACATCTAAAAAATACATGCAGCCTTTATACTGAACTTAATGCTGGCCTGTCACATGCGTGTGTCACAGAAAATAAAGTGTTTAGATTGATTTAAGCTCCCCCTACGCATCCAAAGTGTCAAGACAGGGGTTCATGAACAGGTGAGGGCCTGGTCTATGTCAAAGTGGTCTGCTGCATGTCAAAGGTCACTGGTTTCTCACTGGTAACACATGCTTCTAAAATGAAATTGTTGTCTTGGGATTAAGGGAGTATTTATACAGGCAGCTTTACATGTCAGAAGTAAGTGAGTTATACACCTTAAGTGCAATCCTTTCGATATCTAGGGCAGTCCACATAAACATGTTAAAAAATGAATATGTAATTCGGTAATTGGACCTCTTGAGCATTTCGGGGGGTTGGCAATAAAAAACACGTTATTTTCAGAGTACCCCCAAGAGGAGAGACATCAGTGTTTTCTCCAACCTCAACAGCGTCAAGTCAGGTCCCGCTAAAAGGTTTAAACTTGTTACACTGAAAAATACTAGTAGAACTCTATTATAAACTTGTTGCATTGAAAATACCAGTACAGAAAAACAATGTCAGTACATATTTCAGGAAACGAAGAAATTGCTGCATCTGCTTCTAACGATTCTCAGAAGTACAATGCCATCTTCAGAAGTAAGTATTCATCTTTAAGAAATCATTAATTGCATGTGAATATTCTCTAATATTGTTTAATTTATATATATATTTTGTTTCTTTTTCTAGAACCCACCAATGATGATGATTTCGACGACTTCATCTTGACACAGAGCAAATATGGTAATTAATGTTAAATGCAACAACATTTTATAGTTAACGAATAAATCAGCTAACATTGAACAAATCTACCCATAGATTTAATGAGTGACGTAAACCCGAATGATCACGTTGGAGAGGTTAGCGGCTGGAATCAATTCTCCCCCCGAAAATCAAAGTTGAGAAGACAGCTTATCACTAAAAAAGAAGCTCCGATTACATCTGGACTTTCTTCTATCAAAGCGCCAAGGTTTTATATCAGCCGGAAAAGGAGCCAGTGTTGGTTCAGATACATGAATCCATTCCCCTGGTTTCACACCCATCATATAAGCTGTTGAAGTGTTGAAGAAGCGTATTTCATTCTGACCACTTGCATGAAACGCAAATCTCTTTTGAACTCTGCTGAATTTCATGCGGATATCCGTGTTTATTTTTCTGAAAAACATTTCCAACTCGGTTTCCAGTTGAATAATGCCGTTATAGTAGCCCCCTCTAATCTTTTGCGTATGGATCTCCACATCACCAACCTTCCTCCATTCAAAGTAGGCTTCATGATCTGGTAAATTATGCCATGTATGAGGATATGAAATCTCTGCTAATGCAACCAGCCATTGGCCTTCTAAATCAATATGTTGAGCAAAATTTACACGGAAACCTGAACTGGTATTATTTTTAAACACTTCCTTGCTAACGTTAGAGGGAAGGGTAACGTAAAAGCCATCATCCTCTACTTGACGGTTCATGATGCTGTGTCAACTGTGAGGTTTAGTGCAGACCTTTTTATACGTTTCGAAGTTCATCAAACCTGATCCAACTGTTGAATTTCTCAGGCCAGTTTTTATAACCATAATTTTCCTTGGCCAGAGCTTGCATGTCACGGAGATCAGCCTGGAACTGTTTCAATGGTCTGGTGACAAAAACTCTGTTTCTTGGAAACTTTTTTCTTGCGGGTTTATGTAGAGAATAGGTATCTTCTCCTGATAAAAAATCTTTAACCTTTTCAACCGCAACCTTCCTTCCCGTTTCATCTTGCATAACCCTCCTCAACCTATCTATACCCCCAAAACTTCCCGGATTTGAAGGGTTGTAATAGACTTTCTTTATCAGCCGTCTTCCTGCCATCTCTGCCTTATGCTCACTCTGATGATTACTTGTTAAAATATGAGAAAAACACACCGGAGGGTAGATTTATCCCTTTTTTTTAATTTATTTATTTTGTATTTAATAGTAAAAAGAAAAAAAAAACACAATCAGATAATACAGATTAATTCAAACACTACAAGCTTTTAAACAACACTTTTGGGAAAGGTTAATATGTTCCCCCTTTAATTGTATTTAATAGTAAAAAAGAAGAAAAATCAGATAATGCAGATTAATTAAACTACTGGAATACTAAAAATGATACAACAAGTCATCAAACACGTGAGATCAGTTTGTCAATCCGTAGCACTCTGAAATAGAGTTAAGTTGTTTGAGGTCTTTATCTTCGGTCAAGCGATCGTACATGTCAGCTATTGCACTGTGGATGCCTTGTACCGATTTCAGTTCATATAAAACCGTCTCTGCAATCGTTTTCACTCTGAAGTCTTCTGCTTGTATGCGGCGAAGTATCACAAGATTCTGAATAGCAGGAACGAGTTTGGGGGTTACGAGCCGTCGCACGATGCGTTGAAAGTTGACTTGGAAATAATCCTCCCCCAATACCTCCAGGCATTGGTGCTGACGCTGGCTCGGGTGGTTCGTTATGCACCCGTAGCAGGTTTCTCTGACATAGTTCAAACAGGTTATGTTGAATAAATGAAGTATCGCTGTTTTCACCGTATTGATGAGGGTGGGTGAGAACCAACCGTCAATTTCATCCCCCTGGTTAATTTCATCCTCCGCTGAAGGCTGAGGGGCCTGCATCGGTTCCAGGGTTTGTGTAGGGGCTTCGGGAGAGGTTGAGCAGCCAGTAGTTACCTCATCCTCCACGACCACCTTCTTGTCTTCAGGCTGGATACTTGCGTCTACAGACTCAGCCATGAATAGCGGCGATGGTGAGTAGAGCTCTGGAGAAGGCGGTTGATACATTTTCATGTTGTATCCTATTGGTGATGCAGGACTGAAGTGGGTCTCTCCCTGTATGGTGTTGCCTCACTCATTCTCAGGATTCGGTTCTCAGTGTCTGTGAGCTTGCTGTTATTCCCTCTAAATATATATCATTGGAAGGGGGCGGGTCCTCAGAAGAGGGTGCGGTTTAGACGTAAAACTGACTTTTTTCACTGACATGACATCGATCCAACTGCCTGAGTTGTGGAAAAGGTTGGAAAGACGGTGTCCAATTTCACCCATCTTCTCTGCCACAGTCCTGATTGAACGCCTCCACCACAAACAGATATGAGGGGTTCGTCCGGTTGTTCTTGAGTCTGCTTGCCCGCAAAGAACAGCGACCCTTTTCTGTGGTTTTTGAACCCCGCACTGCGCTAAAGAGAGGTTCTCTCTCAGCTATTTCAACATCGGATGGCATATAAAACGTTCTCCCCCGTTTTGCAGGTCGAGGAGACAGTTCATTTTCTTCTTCATCCTCCCTCTCCTGCATTGAGAGTGTTTCAGGGCTATCATTAAGGTGCAGGATTGCAAGCCTTAACACAGCCCAGTCGTTGTGGGTGAGAGTACACAGAGCCAATGATACATTAAATACCTCGTCTTGATCCAATTGATACAGGCAGAGTTCTCCTATTTCATACATGAAAATATACCCCCAGCTACCCCTCAGGCCATATGGTTCCAAAGACCATTCTTCCTGCAGAGTATCCAACGGGGGTCTTTGTACCTTGCAAAGGTAGTATGTTGATTTCTTAGGAGCATTCAATTCACGGGATGAATGCTGGTAAACGGTCACTGGGGTTTCGCACAGAACTGACGTACCTCTTGGCCGAACCGTTGTCTGATTTTCAACCGTAGTTGTTGAAGTTGAAGTTGGATCCTCTTCATCATCGGTAGAGTATGTTATGACGGGAATTCCGATAGGTGTCTCAGACGAGGAAGCAGATGATATAGATGATGCAGTTGCTTGTTCATCATCTTGGCACGCGTTGCGTTTCTCCTCCGCTTGACGATTAACTCTCTTAACTCTAACCATTGCTGAACGAGTGTTCTTTTCCAACGAATGCTGCATGTAAAGTGCAGAGTTTTATGCCTGTATTTAAAGCAAACACTAAAGCACTCCCTGGTTTCATTGGGTTATTCAAGGTTTAACGAACCTTACAAACACACCCCCTCTATTTTAATTGGTGCTGATGCCATACAGTTTCTGATAATACCATATTTGTCTTGTTTTATTCATATTATACACACCCCCTGTGTTTTCATTGGTTCATTTAAGGCCTTCCCCATTACACCCTTAAACACACCCCTGTATTATAATTGGTTCATTTAAGGTATCGCCCCTCATGACGACATCCAATCAGCATGCATGGCTACACCACGTTGACCCATGACCTCCCCGCCCACATGACCCCATGACCCCTCTCCAGTTCACAAGTTCACCTGTCAAAGTTTGATAAAAGGGTGCTTTCTTATCTCTCTCGCTCTACTGTCCATCGCATCATCCACAGAGTTACAGAGGAGGTGGTGGCCATTTGTCACCCTGTCGTCTACCTTGCAAAGACCCCTGAGGACTTGAAGACAGTGTCCAGTGGGTTTGCAGGGCTGGACGCCACAGAGCTTTTCTTAAAGCTGTGGGTGCAATTGACGGCTGCCATATCTGCATCAGGTGTCCAAGCGACCCTGATGGTCAGTGCTACAGGAACAGGAAACTCTTCCCTTCCATAATCCTGCAAGCAGTTTCTGACCATCGGTGCCATTTTATTGACTCGTATGTTGGCTGACCTGGGTCAGTGCATGGCTCTAGGGTGCTCCGCCACAGCCCACTGTACAGACAGTCAGTTTATCCTCCTCCAGGGCATTTTATGCTTGCTGATGGTGGGTACCCATGCCTCCAATATCCACTCCCTACAAGAGGACACTACAAGGTGTGGGAGCCCAGCCCTTTAACAGCCATCATTCCAAAAACACTCTCTATAATAGAGTGTGTTTTTGGAATGAAGAAAACCAGATTCAGGGCCATCTTCCTGAAAGCGCTGGAGGTGCACCACACCTTTGTACCTCACGTACGTTTTGACCTAGATCCATTTTATATATACATTATACATAATATATACACATACACACATATGCACCCTCTTTTAAATTGTTTTCAGGTCACAACAGCATGTGCCATCCTCCACAACATCTGCCTTGGTGCTGGGGATGTCATGGCCCCAGAGGATGACCCAGAGGAGGCTGTAGAACAGGATAAGGGTGAGGTCGGGACTGAGGCAGGCAGCGGTGATCTCTGGCAGGACCAGCTTCCCTTTCCGGTTGATTTTGTCAAATGTAAATTTGTTTCAGTACTTGTAAAAGTGTTTTGCATCTTGTTAAATTGTTTTGTGAAATATTAATGTGTTTTTCTTTTTTTTTTTTTTTTTTTTTTTTTTTTACCGTGTCCAGTCCAGCAGAGTAGCACAGAATTGTTGTCTGAGTGCCAAGAAATTGCCCAACAGATTTACTTTCACAAGCGGAGCATCACAGCTATTGCTTTAAAGCTCGGCTTGATATTTATAAAAGAAACTTTATTATAAACCTCTTTGGGAATATTTCAATTGTTACGGACACGGAGACTGAAATGAAAAGGAAAACAGAAGCATGACAAAGAGAGAGATAGGGCAAAAGGGAAAAAGGGGAAAAAAGGAGGAGAGAAAGAAGGATGAATAGAATAAAAGATTACACCCTGCTTGCTTATACACAAAATAACACACGGTATTTATGAATGTAAAATGTACTTAGTGAGAAGTGCAGCCCAATATAGATCATCTGTGTATCTATCAACTCTGCGTAGATGCGCTTTGTATACAAGGTTTCTCCACAGAAATATGCAATAGCGAGTGTGAGGACCCACCGACCTGCCCCGTGGTCCCCGGGCGGACACTGAGGAGATCCGAGCAACAGACATCCAAAGGCCTCCCAAAGCACAAGCGGGCAGAGACTCCAACCACCGGCAGGCAGGGTGGCGGGGAGGAAATAGGCCCCCCATAATATGGGGGGGCCTAAGCTGATCCAGGAGAGGGAGCAGTCCAAGACCCAACCTGTCACAAAAAAAAACAGGCACTCACAGTCACAGTCACCCACTCCCACCCTCATCCACACACATAAAATCACTCGCTCCCAACATAAAGACAAACAACAATGGACGTCCTACACTCACTCACACTCCCCATGCATACTCTATACTCCAAGGTCCGGGTGCCGGCAGCCCCTAGGGGCAACCAGCCCCCGGACCAAGGAGGTGGTCCCCTTCCCTCCCGGGGCAGAGACAGGCAGACAGGCCCAGACCCGGGCGGTCTCGGCCCGGCCCCCGCCCAGAACCCAGTCCCCACCAACCCCCATCCACCTCCGGAGAGGGGGCTATGTACAAAAGATTAATGTGTTTTCTGAAATGGAAATTTGTTTCGGTACTTGTAAAAGTGTTTCACATCTTGGTAAATTGTTTTGTGAAATATTAATTAGTTTTCTGAAATGTAAATTTGTTTCAGTACTTGTAGAAGTGTTTCGTATCTTGTTAAATTGTTTTCTGAAATGTTAATTTGTCTTTAGGTTTGTAAATGTGTTTTAGATTTTGTAATGTTGTTTTGCACCCCCCGGCCACTGTACTTTGAGGCCAAACACTCAGCAGGATGGGTCATAGTAAGTTCATACAAACTGGATTTAATTAGAGCTTCTTCCACAGAAACTCCAGTCACTGTGTAGAAAGGTTTTTTTTTTTTTTTTTCCCAATCGGGGAAACGGATCACCGTTGAAATCGGAATGATGTTTCCTGGAAGTATAAATTATTACCAAGGAATCTGATGAAAAAAACAAACAGATCAAAGCAATAATGCTGCTGTCAGCAGCAACACAAGAATGAGAAGACAACAAGGTGATCGACACTGACTCATTAGTTTTCCCTCATCCACTAGTTTTATTTTTTATTCATTTGGGCATTGCGTAATGTGATTAAATTAAGGTCATTTATGAGCATCTCCTTTGGCTGATAAGCCACTGTTTGCCTTGTTTAAATTTGCTGAACATACCCAGGCCAGATGATTGTTTTAGGAGGTCCCAAGTGCTGCTTAAGGGGGGACTTTCAAGCTTAAACGTGATCTAAACGGACCCTGTCTGTCCACTTCTCTGTCCTTCTCTGACTATTCAGCAACAGCCAGGTGAATAATAGACATACCCAAGAGCCAAGGATGCCTGACAGAGAGCTCTAGAAAGATCTGAAAGGTTGGAGGTCCAGTCTTTCCATAAAAGCAATTAAGGATGCATTTTACCGATACAACTTCTATGTACAATCGATGCAAAAGACTCCACTGCTGAAGAAAAAGACCGTTGCCGCTCATTTAAAGTTTGCTGTAGAACATTTCAAAAAACCAATGGAATACTGGATGGATTTGATCTGGTCAGATGGGACCAATATTTCACTTTTGAATGTTTAGAGGAACAATAGAACGTGAAGACTTCATATACAGTCATATTCAATAAATTAGAATGTGTTCCAATGAGGATTGTTTGAGTATTTATTTTTTAAATTACAACCTTTGAGAAGGTATTTAACATACCTTTCAAAAAGCCCACATTTCTGTATCTTAAATTGTTGTTTTAATTAAATGTAAGCAAAAAAATCCTCATATTTACCAGAAACAAAGGCTTGAAAACAGTTTGTGTACAGTTTAATCTATATAATATGTTTCATTCAGTGAGCTAAGTTACTGAAATAAATAAACTTTTAAACAATATTCTTATTTACTGAATGGTCTGTATATAAAGGAAGGATGAAGAGGCAGCAGTTGTTGGATTTTCCTGGTATTCGTTGTTGAGCTTCTTGCATTGTGAGAGAACTTTACTTAATGCTCTTCAGTTAATAAATCACTATTTCACAACAAATGCTATCACAAGACACTTTACAAGACAAACAGACCCAAACCAAATCCAGTTAGACATTCAGTTTAATTCAGATTTAGTTTTAGTCAGATTTATATGCACTTACACAGTCAAACTGAATCATAACAATGAATCAGTACAGTCAGATTCAATTGATTATTAAATGTCAGGTTTTTGCTGGGTTGATTATTGTTCTATTAGTGACTATTTGACCTGTTTAATCTCACAATCTCTTTCAAATTGTTTAAATAAAGAAATTAAAGATCACAGGGTCAGCAGGGGTCCAGGGCGGAAACTCTATTCAGGGGGATCCCATCCGTACCCAGGCCAGACGGGATAGATAGTCCCTGCAGCATTTACTGGGCCTTCCCTGGGGTCTCCTTCCAATAATCAGTGGTGAAAAGTCCTCTTTTTCCACTATTATCTCCTTGTTCTTGGAGATATTGAGCAGCACGTTGTTCTCTGTGCAGATGCTGTTGACTGCTCCACCCAGTGCCTATAGGCAGACTCATCCCCCCAGACTGTTGTGTTATCTGCAAACTTGACAATGGTGCTGTTACGGTGGGCGGGGTGCAGTCGTAGGTGTAGAGGGTGTAGAGCAGGGGGCTCAACACACAATCCTGTGAAGAGCCAGTGTTGAGAGATGAATCTATGTTGACCCAGTCTGATCCTCTGGCTGCGACCCGACAGGAAGCTCTGGATCCACATGCAGGAGGAGTGTGGTAGTCCAGTGTCCCTCAGTTTGTCCAGTAAACTCCTCCTGTGAGGCAGAAACTGACCCCCAACCCAGAGGGAGCAGTCCACCTTTTTCCGCTCAGGAACCAAGGCCTCAGATTTAGAGGATTGAACAGAGCTCTATGAGATGTTCAAAGCTTTGGATATGTTTTTTCTTAACCTTACTCTGCCTTAAACTTCTCACGGCTTTCTCCCTGACCTGTCTGTTGTGTTCCTTAGTCTCCATGTTGTGTTTTGTCCTCTAATGTTCCCTAACAAACCTCTGAGGTTTGCAGAGATTAAACTGCACAAAGATAGACTATGTTTACTAACCAGCAGACGTCCGAAGGCAGTTGGTTGCACTGGATTTTATTTTGGGTTATCAAAGTGGTAAAGGGAGCTAAAAAAATATGCAAACTGCCTTTCAGATTTATTATTTATATAAAGAATATTGAAAGCTGTAACTTAATTTCCTTCCACTTCATAATTATGCACTACTTGGTTTTAGTTTATTACTTTAAAACCTAATAAATCACATGATGTTTAAGGCTGTTTTGTCACAAAAGTGGAAACGTTCAGCAGGCATAAATAACAATATGCACTTTATTAATTTAACAATGAGATTTAAATAAAACATCTGTATTTGTTGTTTTGGGAACACTAGGGGATTGTTCAGACCAGGGTACAGACAAGTTTATAGCCAGGAACATATTTTAACAATTACCTTTAAGGGATAATGTAAGATGCTATTCGAGGCTGATTAGTCATACAGCAGCACACCATTATAGCTTGAGCCCACAGACGGAGATAATGCACTTTAAGAGAAAAGTCTACCTTTAACCATTAAAGAGCGCTATAAACTACCCATCGAGGGTTCGTACATCCCATGATTCACAGTGAGCAGAACAATATTCTAGTCAGTTTGGAGTTTCCCAGCCCTGGCATCACTCTGCTGTTTACAGTCTGCCAGCTCCTTTTGGTCTGGGAGCAGCAACTCATCACTCCAAGAGGTGTTTTGTTTTGTCTTTTAAGGTTGGCTGCAGACAGAGACCCCTCTCTGCTGCTCTTCAGTGTAAACACAGGTCCGGCTGTAATGAATGTGTAATGGCAGCAGAATCAGAACGCGCTGGGAGCACTGACGTCCCATAAGTTCCCCTCAGCTCCCTGTTGTTCCTGACAACCATTTTCAGAACCAAACAGCTTTTTCATGTGGGACATATCAGCCACAACAACAATGAATTCTGGTCGGGATATCTGACAGTCTGTGCACCCTGAAGAAAAAAAGGTTTACGTCATTTAAACTTCCAGGATGTCTTAAAAAGAACTGGACAGAAAATATAAGGAAACATCCCTGGATGTACAACTGACAGTGGTTTTCTCTGACAAGATTCCTGATAAAGTTTCACCACGTATAAAATCCAAAGACATGTTCTGTTGTAAGAGAGATTCCCCAGTTCTAGATACTGGCAAAACATCCAAAGAAGAACCAAAGCTGAAAGCTCAGGAGTAGTTTGTTTGCCAAAAGTCAGTCATGCATTTAGATTCAGATCTTTATTGTACTTATACAGACAAAAAATTGTTGTAATTATACAAATTATTGTATTTATACAAATGGAAAATAAGAAGAGGGATTGCTGCAAAGTCAGCGACACAATGCAAGCGACTGTCCACTGTCGCTACATGCTCATCCAGGAGGAGTGAATGCTGCAAGTCACTGACTGGATGCAATCTGCTGGGTTTCCTTAGATAGAAAAACTTTTTAACCAATTTGAATAATAAACTGAATCTGACTGCACTGTTTAAAAATTTTAATCAATTGGGATGTACAGGGGTTGGACAATGAAACTGAAACACCTGGTTTTAGACCACAATAATTTATTAGTATGGTGTAGGGCCTCCTTTTGCGGCCAATACAGCGTCAATTTGTCTTGGGAATGACATATACAAGTCCTGCACGTGGTCAGAGGGATTTTAAGCCCATTCTTTTCTTTGCAGGATAGTGGCCAGGTCACTACGTGATACTGGTGGAGGAAAACGTTCCTGACTCGACTCCTCCAAAACACCCAAGTAGGCTCAATATATTAGATCTGGTGACCCTATGCAGGCACATGGAGATGTTCAACTCACTTTCATGTTCATCTCCCCTCCTCTCCCAACTTCACCAGTCTTGCTGTGTTATTGGTGCATTGTCATCCGATACATGAGCACTAGCCTTCAGGAACAACGTTTGAACCATTGAGATGCACATGGTCCTCAAGGACATGGTTCGGTCAGTCCTTGGCAGTGACGACCCAATGGCACAAGTATGGGCCAAGGCCCAAAACCATCACTGACCACCGTATACAATGCTTCACTCTGGGTAGCAATAGTCTGGGTCCTACGCTTCTTTGGGCTCCTCCAACGTAACTCTCCCGGATGTGGGAAAACAGTAAGTGACTCATCACAAAAAAACAATAAACATGTCACATTGTACACAAGCCAAGATTGCGCTCCTTGCCACCATTGAAACACCAACGTTTGGCATTGGCATGAGGGACCAAAGGTTGGCTATAGCATCCCAGCCGTGATATAATTGACCTTGTGGACTCTGAGCGACAGCGTCTGGTGGAAACAGGAGAGTGGAGGTGCCACATTAATTCGCCGTGATTGGGCAGCCGTGGTTTTAGTATTTTTGGATACAATCGGTTAGCACCGACATCCTTTCAGACAGCGTTATCTTGCATCCACAGTTAATATGTTGGATGTGGTTCGTCCTTCTTGGTGGTACTGGCTGACATTACCCCGGATACCGTAGCTCTGTGATACATCCATCAAAAGACTTGCGTGTCTGGTCACAGATGCGCAGAGACGTCACTAACAATTTGTCCTCTTTTGAACACTGGTGTCACCATAATGTTGTGTGCATTTCAATATTGAGCAAAAACTGTGCTCTTACCACCTGACTTAATTCAAACCTCACACTATGCTCATTACTGGTGCATGGCAATCAATGAAGACTGGCTACCAGGCTGGTCCAATTTAGCCATGAAACCTCCCACACTACAATGACAGGTGTTTCAGTTTCATTGTCTAACCCCTGTATGTACCAGACTTTAAATCTGTATGATTCGATTTAATTTACTTTGTAACATGATTTAAGACGACGTGTGTTGTGAATTGACGCTATATAAATAAACTAAATTGAATTAAATTGAAATTCAGCAAAAAAAAATTTAAATCTAAGGTTTTTCTGCATAAAGGAGAAATGTGCTTGGGTTTACCATATCAGAGCAAATGTAACTCTGAAGCATTTGGTGAAAGAATGGAGGACTAAAAGTGTTTCAGTGTGGACAGCCACCAGTACCATGAATAGTCATGTATGTGCAGTAAACACGTCTCCTTTGGATCTCATGAATGCCTTTTCCAACTTATTTAGCAAAACTTGGTTAAAGACTGAGTTTATGCAGTCATTTTCTGGCCATAGCAAATACTCAAAGCACTTTACACTGGATCCACATTTGTCAACTGCAGTCACAACATTATATAAGAACAGATCAATAAGCAATTTGACAACTTCTCCACCCGTTGATCCACAATCGCAGTCTCTGTGCTTCCTTGTGGGATTGTTGCTCATTTCATCTGCAGAGTTCCTCAGATTCTGTAAGATTCTTGTCTGGCGTGCACAGCTCTTTTGATATGCAGCAGTTTGTGATGATTTTGATTAAAACTATGGCACCTCTCATACGATGTAGAAACTTAGACATGCTCTGACTTTCAGATAATTTGAAAAAAGATTACCAGTAGCCTTTTAAATGTCCAAAATAAGTTTTACTCTGTCAGTAAACGCCATTGGAAGGACATTTTATTTCTTGCGTTCGTCATAAAAAGGAAATATTGAGTGACAGAAAGTCTTCTGGAGCCCCTTGCCTCTATCTTCACTCATCTGTCCGAACTGGACCCTCTGTGACTTTGGCAAATACCACACGTCCCTGATGACGCATGCAACGGCAGAAAGTTGGAGAGAAAGACCGAAGACAAACATTTTTCCTTCCTGTCTCCATCCCATCCATCAGACCCGTCAGGCTGTTGGTTGGTTGGTTCAGCAGCCTACATCAGGGACCACCCCCCGTGTCAGCCCACTGCGGTGCGCCGTGATATAAGCGGTTGACTTGCGGATTGCTGGAAAGCAGAGGGTTCAGATCACCATAGAACATTCCTCTGGTTGACTCTCTGTCATCCCTTGCAGGAAAACGGAAATGTGCTCCCAGATCCCCGGAAGACCAATGCAAATATCACACGCCAGCTTCTGGCTGACTCTGACAATGGAGACTCCGAACTTTACGCACGGATCTGCGCCCATTAGTGAGTCGCTGCGCCAGCGTTCAAACAACTCAGCTGAAATCGCTTTGCCGATCTTTATGTTTGCTGGCGGGGCTATTGGGAATCTGATCGCCATACTTGTGCTTTCATTGTCCCGACAGGAGAAAAAGTCCTCCGCCTTCTTCTCGCTGGTGCGCGGTCTGGCGGTGACGGACCTTCTGGGCACCTGTTTGGCCAGCCCGCTCACCATAGCCAACTACATAGACCAGCATGTACTGCGGGACCGGCGCATCTGCGAGTTCGACTCGTTTGTTCTGCTGTTTTT
Source organism: Crenichthys baileyi (assembly GCA_036173005.1). Classification (NCBI taxonomy): domain Eukaryota; kingdom Metazoa; phylum Chordata; class Actinopteri; order Cyprinodontiformes; family Goodeidae; genus Crenichthys; species Crenichthys baileyi. The sequence goes on from JAHHUM010000893.1 coordinate 496,982, forward strand.
CGGTTTGACCGGACTGAGCATCATTTGCACCATGGCAGCAGAGCGGTACCTGGCCATCTGCTGCCCCTACAGATACCAGAGGTGGGGAGTGGACCGACGCTTCGCGCAGAAGTTCCTGTTCTGTATTTACATCAGTCACATTTTATTCTGCTGCCTGCCCATGATGGGCATGTCCAGGAGCGAGCTGCAGCCACACGGCACCTGGTGCTTTATCGACTGGAAGACCCCCGAGCCGGTGGCCGCCGCCTATTCCGTCCTGTATGGGGCCGTGAGCCTGCTGCTGATCCTCGGAACCATGGTGCTGAACCTGGCGGTGTGCGGAGCGCTGCTGCTGATGCGCCGCAGAAACGTGCGGCGGGCCGTCACCAGAACCAGCGTCAGGCAGAGGTGGAGGGAGCTGTCCTCGGCCGCAGAGACGCAGATGATGGCGGTTCTGGTGATGACCTCCGCGGTGGTTCTGGCCTGTTCGGCTCCGTTAGTGGTAATTATAACTAACAGTTAACTGTAGGTTGTATCTGATATAACACGCCTTTAGTCGTTGATTTAAGTAGAGAGAATGAGATGGATTTTTGCAACTTACTTTGCATCCTGAAAATGTAAATCCAGAACCATATTTGGATCAAACCAGAACTCTTGTGAGCAACAGAAAAAGACATACACTGATTTGCAATCACATTACAGCCAAACACCTGACTATTTTATTGGGCTTTTATGTCATAGACACATAAAATAATTCACTAAAATAAATCTGAAAACATGTTGGATTCAACCTCCTGCTCCATACGTTGCAGAACCACTTTCCCTGCAATCACAGCTGCAGGTCTTGGGCTTTTCTGTGGTTCTTCTGTCAGATTGGATGGCGAGCGTCTGTAAACAACATTCAGGTCTTGACACAGATTCTCAGCTGGAGTTAGACCTGGACTTTGACTGGGCCATCTCAACACATGAATATGCTTAGATCGAACCCTGGCAGAATGTTTGTGCCCCAGTGTCGAGGGCCCACAGCCTGATACTGCCGCCACAATGTTTCACCATGGGGATGGTGTTTTGGGCAATGTGCACAAATAGTGTTTCACAAGCAGCTTCAAACATTTAATTCTGGCCTCATTTGGCAAAAGATTCTCCCACCTGAGCAGTGGGGCTCTGCAGCTCCCCTTCAGAGTTACTACGGGTCTATTAGTTGCTTCTTTGATTAATGCTGCCCGACCTGACCTGTTAGTTTGAGTAAATGTCCATGTCTTGGTAGGTCTGCAGTTGGACCTTTCTCTTTCCATGTTCAGATGAAGGATTGAGCAGCGCTCTGTGAGATGTTCAAAGCTTGTTTTATAACCTAATCCTGCTTTAAACTTCTCAACAACTTCTCCCTGACCTGTCTGCTGTGGTTCTTGGTTTTCTTGGTGCTGTTTGTTTTCTAATGTTCTCTAACAAACCTCTGAGGCCTTCACAGAACATCTGGCTTTCTACTGAGATTAAATTACACACATTACAACTCTATTTATCAAGAGACTTCTGATGACAATTCTTTGCACAGGATCATATTGAGGAGTATCATATTAAAGGGGATTAAACATTGAAAATGTTCACAAGCTGTGAAAACATTTGAGACTGAATGTATGACCGGTACTGTTTGGTTGTGAACTTTGGTAGTACGGTCCAAAAGTCCTTCTTCATCTCGGTCTGTTTCCAAGGAGCTACATTACATTTAGTTGTTTAGTTTAACCTTGTTTTGACTTTTTCAGACTTTCTAAAAGTCTTTTATTTATCAGCTTTTTCCACTAATTTTCAGTTCAGTTTCTGACAGTTTTCTTTTTTTGGACCACTTACTTTGATGTGTTGCCATTCAGACACAGATATAAAGCAGTATTTTAGCCTCAACAAGGTGATTCCTAAAGCTATTAGTCATATATCTGCAGTCAGTCGATGATCAGTAGAAGGATGATGCATCTCTCTGTTAGATCTGCTTGATTTTCCCCTATTTCTGTAAAAACATGACTTTCAGATACTGTTGATTTGTTAGGGATGTGTTTTCATGTCTCACACCTTCTCTTTTCTCCTCAACTTCCTCATATTGAAGCACACTCCCACTACACAATATATTGTCCTGATCAGGTACAAGAACTGAACAGAAAATGAGTGGAAATGAGACCAGAGCCTAAAGAAAGTCTTTGAAAATTCTTTGAAAAGCCTTCAGAAAGCACAAATCGCCTTTAAATGACAGAATGCTGGTAATAATTTTGTTATTGATCATTCCTGCTATCTGCAACGTCTTATCGATGCTTGTAACGTGTCACTTCTTGCAGCTATTTTACATAATTTGAAAAACCATATGAAACTATAAAAAATCGAAATAATTACTGTCTCAAACTCTTTGTGAGCAGTATGAGTTACGCAAACTTGCTACTGCATTTCAGGTGCGCATTTTTGCCAACCGCTTCCAGAATGACCAAAAGGCAGATCTGACAGCCATCCGGATCGCCTCACTGAACCCCATCCTGGATCCCTGGATCTACATCCTACTCAGGAGGTCCCTGTTCCGACGTCTGCTCAGTCTGTCCAGGAGATGCGACAGCCCCAGCATTTCCCCGCCTTTGACTCAAAGTGATCTGCTGTGTCCCGAAATCATGAAGGACCACGTGTTGACTCAGCTGATGTGCAACGCAAACATCATCACTCATCTGTCCACCTCTGCCAGATTCCCACCGTATAACACTGAGATTCTCTGTGAGACCTGAAGCTTTGCAGAATCGGTGGATGTTAGTCGTGAGCACCTGCAGGGAAGCAGAGGAACTCAGTGGGACAGAAAAACTGAGATGGCTACATAAACCTCTGCGTTAACCAGACATGCAGAGATGAACACAAGAAAAGTTTGTACACACAAACAAGGAATTTGACTTCAGTTCCACTTTGCTCTTAATTAAGACATTCTAAATATATAATACACATACATATATATATATACACATATATATTTATATATGGAGGGAAGGTCAGCCCTGATAATTCTCTCTGCAGATCTAATCGTTCGTTGTAGTTTGGACCTGTTCTGTTTTGTGGCGAAGCCAAACCAAACAGTGATGGACGAACACAGGACCGACTGATTGATGGCAGTGTAGAAGAGGACCAGCAGCTCCTGTGGAAGGTGCCACAGCAAGTACAGTCTCTGCTGGGCCTTCTGATGAACTTTGTTTATGTGTGAGGACCACCTTTCTCCTAGGAACCTGAAGAAAGTAGACACGGTGTGGTTGAGGATTGTGAAGGGACGGTGTGGGGGTGTTCTCCAGAAGTTCACCATCATCTTCACTGTCTTGAGTGGATTAAGTTCCAGGTGGGTCTGAGCGCACCATTGGACCAGTCCATCGACTGGTCCATCTCCTGTCTGTCTGCATACAGACAGGAGATGGACCAGTCGATCCATCTCCTGTCTGTATGCAGACTCCCCAGCTGCTGCCAGTCAGTCAGGAAGTTGGTGATCCACTGACAGGTGGAGGCCACCACTGTGAGCTGGGTGAGCTTCTGGTGGAGGATGTCTGGGTCGATGGTAATGAAGGCCAAGCTAAAGTCCACAGACCGGATCCTGGAGATAGGCCCGTAGTTATTTAGCCCCGTGATGGTGCGTTCCTTGGAGACCAAGATGATGGTGAGGCGTTTGAATTACGAAGGAGCCTCACACACCTTCAGAGACTTGTAGGTCTGAGTGAAGATGGGGACCAGTTGGTCAGTGCAGGCTTTCATGAATGAGGGCCTTCCGGGTCTTCTAAAAGAGCCCATTTACTTCTTCTTCAGAGATCTCACATGCAGGTAGGGGGTGTGAGGAGAGGAGGGTGGTTGGTGCATGGGGAGCTTAATTTATTAGATGAAATCAGAAAAAAATACTCCCTTCTTCTTATGAGCCCTTATTCTGTACCGGTCAGTGTTTTACATGACCTCTGTGTGGCCTAGCCTTAATGCTGCAGTTTGTTTTGTTGTAAAATCTCTGGGTTATTTCCTCCAAAAGCCCATCTTCATCTTGACCCTTCACCTTATCTGTCAGCACGTTCTACTTTCTCATGTTAGAACATAAATATTCCTCTGAACTAACAGCTTATGGACATTAAAAAGGTCTTCCTTAAATCACAATGATGCCATTTTTATATATATTTAAAGTTGTTCAAACTTCTTACTAAAACCTTTTATTTCTTTTTCTTTTAGGGAGCCAAGATGAAAAAAAAAAATCAAAGCCATTAAAACGTTTTATTGCAAATAAAGTTCTGCTTTAAAAGTGTCTTTCTTTGTATTTCGGGTAAAAAAAGGGTTAAAAAAACAAAACATGTTTTTTTGTCGGATTAAATCTGAAAAGCAAAGCTTCTTGAACCAGAGGCCTAAATAAAAGAACAAAACTAGGAAAACACATTGATCAGAAACATGGAAAAACAGGATAATCATAAATATACTCAAAAAAAAATATATACAAAAAAAATTACAGGAAATAAAGGAATTCATAACAAAACCAAACACATTTTTATTGAAGCAGTTTTGCTGTAAAATGTTTTGATATCTTGTTTTCCTACATTCCATGTAAAAAAAAAAAGCCTTAGATGCATTTTGTCTCATTTAAAGCAAGGTTTGCATCGATTGTGAGACATGAAAAATGCACATCTCCCAATGCACTGACCTAAGCCTGCTGCTGATGCCTGGTGTTACTGCAGAGTCCTGCTGAAAGTCAGTCTGAGCATGCTCAGTGTTGTCTGTGGTTCAAGATGAATTACATGGAAAAGTGCAGAGAACCTTGTTGCAGAATGTAGAGCAGCATTATATTTAAACATACGAGTCAGTGAATAAGGTGTCAAAACTGTGCTGCGCCTCCTGTAAATGAATAGTATTCATTTGCAGGATTTCTGGTGCAAAGTAACCTCAAAATCTAAATATTCTGCTGCCAAACAACTTTTACTAAGAAAAATTACAGGAAAATTGAGGAATTAGTCATCCACTAGGGGGCGGAAGAACAACAGCTGATGGATATTTAGAGGGAACTTTAGTTTTGATTTGTCGCCATAAGCAGCACATAAATACAAATATGTTACTTCAGGTGATCCATTTCAATCGTTATTTCAATTTTTAATGAGACAAAAAGGAATTCATGAATCGTATTTTAATTAAATGCTCACCTGAAGTTACTCACCGTACTGCTGAGTAAAACAATATAGAAGCAGTTTTTGCAAATAAATTTGATCTCCACTATGCATAAAGGACAATTACTATTTCCTTCCCCCTTCTGGTACCAGGCGGTCCCTTTGTTGAGCCACACTGGACCTACCTGACCAAACGCAGCTACAGTCCTGTGAAGAGTATCTGCCCCACTCAATGTTTCTTCTGATTCCTTTGTTTTGATAAAAGACCCCATTTGTTGAATTTTTCCAGCTTGTTGGTAATTATTAGTATTTATCCATAGAGCCTGGTGAATCCAATAGATCAATGAGGCATTTAAAATTCTTCTTGCATAAAAACCTCTGAATAATCGATCTATTCTCCTTCCTAAGAGGGACTCTAAATGATTTTTTCTGATTTTGTAATAAATGGATTTATTGTGAAATAGAATCTGTCAAGATCTGGTCGGCTGAGGAACAGATAAGGCTCTTTTTTAGTTTGAAGTGCTTTGGAGTTTTTGGTTTTGTGTCCTTGATCCAATTGTGGCATCTTTTGAAAGTACGTGGTTTTTCTTCTGTTACTAAATAATTTAAATTCGAGATTTGGCTCCTTTTAGCCTTGCTTTATTAATCTATAGCCTTTTTATTCCTATCTTAAAATGTGTTTTTGCTGCACTTTTTATTAGGAAAACCCCCAAACAGAGACACTGGATGCCAAATGGCTAGAAGGTCTATTGTAGAGGACTAAGGTTAGTTTGTAACTTGCTGGCCCACAGCAGACGAGCTTGAATCACTGAAGTTCTCCAGGCCTCCTAATTATTTTCTGATACATTTCGAACAAACACTTTACGAAGCCATCGATCACGTGAGCATAAAACACTTTCAGAGCTGAATCTATTTTCTTTCAGCCATGTAAGGAAACAGTTTTAGATGCATCGTCACAGGCTCTCAGATTTTGTTGTTCGTTATGTATCCAACCATATGTACAGGAATGATGGTTCCCAACACACTTTAATATAAAAATGTACTTCACTATTTACAAACAATTTGATTTAAAAAAAAACATAAAATATGGTCTTTTCTGTAAAAACAAAAAAAATAGATGCATACAAAATGTTAAAGGATTTCTATCTACAGTACAATGGACAGAGTTTCTGCCACCATCTGAATTGCCCTGAGAGGATCCACAATGTCTTTTAGTTTGTCCTTCCTGAGAACCCAATCGGGTGCAAACCTGAAAAACAGACAAACATCCCTTTAGTTTCCACTGCAAACACAGAGCACACAGGCGGATCGAATGCACATACATACTTTGGTGTTGACCGAGATTTCCGAGGCGTCGCCGGAACAAAGAAGCTCCCGTTAATTGAAGCGTTTATTTTCTGCCTGATTATGGTTCTTTCTTCATCCATCTTGTGTTTGCGAGCAGTGAGCCGGTAGATACTGCGGATCCTTTCCAAAGCCCTAGGGAGCTTAACCACCTCCTGAAGAGAAATAGCTGATATTTAGTTTCTTTAAAACTGCAGTAAAATCAGATATTTGTAAATGATTTTGCAGACCTCAGCGCGACGCTTGTCCTGCAGCAGCAGAGCAAGGAGGAAGCAGGCTTTGGTGAATATGCTCCCGCCCTTTTCGGCCACCTTATCCCCAGCCTTCTCCCGGTATTTTTGCAGTAAATCCAACAGGATTTCCAGGGAATTTTCCACTGAATACACCGCCTCTATGGTCATGTGGTACTGAGGGAAGAATAAGAGCAAAAACAGGGCAATTAAAGCCTGGAGCATGGACAGAGGAAAAGAGAAGCACTTCCTCACATGGATTACAGGAAGACACATTTTAACCCTACTTCATATAAAGTAAAAACTGAACTGTTTCAAACGCTTTTGGCTAAATATCTAAATATGAACAACATTATGTCAAATGTATTAACTTTTTATAGAAGACAAACCTCAAACTAATTAAAATTGATTTCTTCCAGTTTAAATGAAGTTAGAAATATATTGGAGTTTTCATGCTGGTATTTAAAGAACAAAATAAGAATCTCTTAAAAACTATTTATTCAGTGAACCATAAACCTCAAGTGTCACTTTTGACACATTTTTATCAGGCTTTGCTAAAAAAGCTCATGATATTTAAAATACTACTTAACGTACAAATACTAACAACTAATTTTGAAATGTTTCAAAGATATGTTTTTAATTTAATACCTGCAACTATCAGAGGTTAAAAACAGCCTTCTTGGTCTGAAGTATTTCTCTAGCGCGTGCCACATGTACTACTCATTTCTTGAACCAGAGTAGGGATACAGGCGGTTTTTAAAGAAAGTACAAGCAGGGCCACTCATTAAAAATGATCATTATTAATTAAAAGTATTATTCAAAGAGTTTGGGACAAACACTCCATTAGATGCAACTGAGGAAGATCGGATTGTCTTGAAGCGTAAAATTTTCCCCTAAACCTTCTTGAGAAATCTTCCTTTAGAGGAACTGAAAAACGAATTCAAATGCAGGATATTATCAAAAAAATAAAGAGACCAAAATAAGACATTAATTGCCCTTCAACAGTCTTTTAAAGCAAATTTAAACTGCTGAAGCCCGTGTCTGTATTAGCTGGCCATAAACTCCTCCATGTTTCCAGAGGCTGCAAAGATTTGTTGTGTTGTCCAGTGATGCAGACACAACCAGGTAACATCTTGCACATCACCTGATTATGATCAGCGTCTGTGTCTAAGTCCATAGTTTTTCCACACAAATGAACTGATTCCATCATTTCTGTCTACTAAACACTGCTGCTGCTTTATCAACACATGCTGGTAATTTAGCACCTTTGCCAAACTCAGACATTGACATTTTGGTTGTTTTATACCATTTATCCCAGGTATGAAATCTTGCAGAACCTGCGAGAGGTTTGACACCAATCATGGGTTAATCCAAACCCACCAGGGTTAACTTGCTGCCTCTCTCCTCTAAGAGCACACATGCAAAGTCAAATGTGCCAAAATAAAAAGTTATTTGTGATCATTTGGAGCTCAAATCAAAATTGAACGATTAAATCTGTAAATTTCAAAGCACAAGTACCAGTTTTTAACAAACATGGATAAAAATGAGAAATCTGGTCAACTAAAAACCATCAACGTAAAGAATCTGTATTATGAATAATGCACGAGGTAAATCTGAGCTGTGACCCGACTATTACAGTGACATCACAGATGGACACAGTGGTTCTGCTCTGTGCCCTGTATACCTTTGAGAGGTTGAGGAGGATCTGGATGGAGAAGGTGATGACCTCCATGCAGGGTCCGCTCCTGTTGCAGCTGCGTATCAGCGTGAAGATGGTGTTGGTGGCTCCTCTGTCCACCAGCCGCTCACAGCACTCTGGTGACAGCCTAGTGGCGGTCTCTGCACACAGAAACACATATTTAATGAAAACATAAAAACACCTGACAACTAAACCGCTTTTTCTGCTACCAACAGTTGAAAAGATACTTGTATCAGTTGCTGAAAGTTTGGATGTAAGGAAATCAGGACGGCATAAACAATATTATAATCCCACGTCTTACCAAGGTTTTTCAAGGCCTCCAGGATATAGGAGAAGTGTTTGTATCGGAGGAGATACTCCAACGCAGAAGACGTCTTGTTGCACAGTTTGTCTTCCTCTTGTACTTCAGCAGAGACTTTGCGCAAGCGCTGCCTCAACTTCACAAGCTTAGGATCGTCATTCAGCATGCGGGAGCGGTGTCCTCTCCACAGAGCCTGGAGGGACAGAAGACGAGAGATGTTGGAGACCGACTTCCTGTAAAAGCCAGTTCTGTCATTATGAACAGTAAGCTACTGAAACCCCTTATAAGACAACTGGACCATGCAGTTCTGGTCAGAAGTTTACATTAATTCATCATCGACACGAAAGTCATTCTAATCTGAGCCTTTTAATGATTCATCTCCACCGTTTTTTATACAATATTTAGTATGAAGGGCAACTCATTACCTCCAAACATGTGTCATGAGCTATAACATAAAACTGACGGGATATTGGACCAGTCTCCTCATCAGAAAAAACAGAGCTCACCTAAACCCATCTGTTTCCTGGCATGGACACAGCTTTCAAGCACAGTCCACAAATTTTGACCCCAAACTGGTTTTAATGTGTGTTTGGGATCATTGGCACCATCAAACAACCAACCTAGGTGGAGCTGAAGAGTCTGTAGGTCATTTAGCCACCGCTTTGTGCAATGCACCCGTGCTGCCGGCAGGCAAACAGAACCTCAGCCTGACACTGCCACCACCATGCATGACAACTTGTAGAGTGAAAACTTAAGTCATGCTCGAAGCTGTCCGTTTTGGACCAAGTGCTTTATTTTGGGTCAGCATCCTCTCGAACGATGGTTACATAAACTTCACTTGTCGTCAGATGGTTGCAACTTCGGAAACACGACCGCATTCCAACGGGAGAATGACCCCAAACCGACCATAACTGGTTTCAGAACAGATGAGCAGATTAACATCATTTCTGATGAGAAGACTGGTCAGATCTCCAACCAGTATCAGCTACAAAAAGTGGGAGGTTTCCCTGCATTTTCTTAAAGTGTATTTACCAAATATTATTGGGGTGTATGTTTATATCTGAATCTGTTTATATAATTTTGAGATTATGCAAATAAAGAAAATCAAACCATAACTTCAAACTTCTGCATCCACTTTTTTTCCCCCCACAAAACATTTTTTAATCAATTCATCCTGAAAAGTGACACTTCAGACAAATTATTTAAAACCCCAAATTAGGATGGCGTTCATGCAGATGATGTGTGTATTCTGCACAGACTGCTAGCTTTAGATGAAGCGCCACACCTGAGCTTTGACAAAGCCTCGTTGAACTCTCTTCTGGCGTCTGATGAGGAGGAATTTCCGGGCCGCTTGCTGGATGATGGAGGCAGCTTTGTGGCGGAGCGCCAACCAACGCCTGACGGCTCTCTGAGCCACCACCACCTTCATCCTGTCCTCCAGATATCGTCTCCTCTGCAGCCTCGCTCTAACCCACCGCTAAGAAAAGCCCAGAGAACAGTTTAATCAGGCGCTGCACTCTTCCCCGACAGGACATTATCGGCTCTGGCTTGTAACTGCACCTGTACGGTAACGACAGAATGGACCTGTCTCTTTGCCGATTCCAAAGCCCAGTGCGCTCTCAGGGCTCGTTGGATCTTTATGGCACTGAGGTGATGGAAAACTACAGCCGTAAAACGGAGTCTCCGCTCTGCCTGGGCTGCCTCCAGGGCCTGTAACCAGTCAGCGTAAATTTAAAGTTTCTGCTCGACTGAGTAAATACAGTATTTTGTTAGATTAGAGCCAGTTAATGTTTTATGTGACAGTTTAAAACATAATAGCAGTCTGAATTAAGGCTGTTACCTGACGTCTTGCTCTCCAGGCTCTGCAGCATCTCTGAAGGATGATGGCAGCCTTCTTCATTAGAGTGTATCTGGTCCTGCCTGTTTTGGCTTCTCTAGTGGCTCGATATTTTTGCTGGATCTTGAGAGCGGATGACTTCAGTTTCAAGTACTGCTGCCGTTCATGGTGGACCCTGAAAGCTCTCTGGATGATGCCTGCAGCCTTGTGCCTTTTTCGGATCATTTTTCTGGACTTCATTCCTTGATATGCAGCCTGTAAGGTGATGGCAGCTTTTCTAATCTCTTGATAACGCTTTGTCTCAAGGTCTCTACATTTCTGGGCTCTAAACCTGCGCTGCAACACACAAGCTGCCCAGCGTTGTCTCTTAAAGACCATTTGCTGTTTGTGTCTCCTGAAGTTTGCCTGAATGACAGTAGCAGCTCCGTGCATCTGTGCAATTTCAGTCCTGGCATGACGACCTCTGAAAGCTGCCTGCAGGACGACAGCAGAACGTCTCATATTCAGGAAATACTCTCTGTCACGCCGTTGAAGAAGAAGAGCCCGATAGCGTCTCTGGATGATGATGGCAGCCAGATGCAGTGCCTGAAACTTAACTCTCTCTCTGTGCTTTCTGAACACAGACTGAATCACAGTTGCAGCTTGATGCCAATGAGCAACCTCTTTTCTGACTTGCCATCCCCTGAAAGCTGCCTGAAGACCAATCGCCGCCCTTCTGATTTGTTCATATTGTTGTCTTTGTTGCTTTCCTGCTACAACGGCCCGATATCGGCGCTGAACCAGGACGACGGAGGACTTGAAGGTGAGATACTGCTGGCGTTCACACATGGCCCAGTAAGCTCTTTGGATTACGCTTGCAGCTTGATGCATTCGTCTCATATTCTGTCTGGACCTCATTCCTCGATATGCAGCCTGCAGAACGATGGCTGCTCCTCTAACCTCTTGGTAACACTTTACCTGAAGCGTTTTATGTTTCTGGGCTCTAAATCTCTCCTGTATGACACACGCCGCCCAGCGCTGCTGCCTGAAGGCCAACTGTCGTTTATGTCTCCTGAAGTTTGCCTGAATGACAGTAGCAGCTCCGTGCATCTGTGCAATTTCAGTCCTGGCATGACGACCTCTGAAAGCTGCCTGCAGGACGACAGCAGAACGTCTCATATTCAGGAAATACTCTCTGTCACGCCGTTGAAGAAGAAGAGCCCGATAGCGTCTCTGGATGATGATGGCAGCCAGATGCAGTGCCTGAAACTTAACTCTCTCTCTGTGCTTTCTGAACCCAGACTGAATCACAGTTGCAGCTTGATGCCAATGAGCAACCTCTTTTCTGACTTGCCGTCCCCTGAAAGCTGCCTGAAGACCAATCGCCGCCCTTCTGATTTGTTCATATTGTTTTTTTTGTTTTCTCGATGCAACAACGGCTCGATATCGGCGTTGAACATTAACAACAGAGCTCTTTAAAGTCACAAACTGCTTGCGTTCACAGTGGGCCCTGTACAGTCTCTGCATCACTCTTGCCGCCCCCTGCCTTTGCCTTAAAATTTGTCTACATTTCATTCCTCGATATGCGGCCTGTAGAAGGACGACAGCTTTTCTAACCTGTTGGAAATTGTTTACATCCACTCGTTTCTGCCTGTGGGCTCTAAACCTCTGCTGCAGGACGCGCGCCGCCCAGCATTGCCTCTTAAAGGCCAGATGCTGTCTATGTCTTCTGTAGTGTGACTGGATGACAGCAGCTGCTTTGTGCATCTTTGCTATTTCAGTCCGGACACGGTGACCTCTGAAAGCAGTTTGAAGAGTGAGAACAGCTCGTTTCATTTTAAGGAAGTTTTCCCTGTCCTGACGTTGGAGAAGAAGAGCCCGATAGCGTCTCTGGATGATGGTGGCGGAGAGCCGCATCGCCTGGAATTTGACTTGCTCTCTGTGCTTTCTGAATGCAGACTGGACAACAGTCGCGGCCTGATGCCAATGAGAAATTTCTGTCCTTGCATTATGGCCCCTGAATGCTGCCTGCAGGACGACGGCAGAATGTCTCATTCTCAGGTAACTTTCTCTGTCTCGCCTTTGAAGAAGAAGAGCCCGATAGCGTCTCTGGATGATGATGGCCGACAGCCGGATTGCCTGGAATTTGACTTGTTCTCTGTGTCTTCTGAATGTAGACTGGACCACAGTCGCCGACTGATTCAGACGAGAGATTTCCTTTCTTGCCTTGTGTCCTCTGTACACCGCCTGGAGAAGGACCGCAGCAGTGCGTATGGTTTGGTATCTCTGCGTTTGCATCTTTGCTGCCACTGTGGCTCGGTATCTTCTCTGGATAATCAGGACATTAGATTTTAAGGTAAGATACGTCCTGCGTCCACAGTGGGCCCTGTAAGCTCTTTGAATAACTGTGGCAGCCTGATGCCATTGGTTGACAAATTGTCTGGATTTCATGCCTCGATATGCAGCCTGTAGAGTGACTGCTGCTTTTTGAAGCTCCTGGTAATGTTTTACCTGAAGCAGTTTCTGCCTGTGTGCTCTAAACCTCTGCTGTAAGACAGAAGCTGCCCAACGTTGTCGCTGGAAGGCCCTATTTTGTTTGTGCCCTCTGAAGCTAGCCTGAATAACGGTAGCAGCCTTATGCATCTCTGCAATCTGTTTTCTCACATAAGCTCCTCTGAACGCCGCCTGGAGAACTACAGCAGAACGTCTCCTTTGCAGGAAGTTTTTCCTTTCTCGCCTCTGGAGAAGAAGAGCCCTGTAGCGCCTCTGGATGATGATGGCAGACAGACGCATTGCCTGGAACTTGATTTGCTCTCTGTGCTTTCTGAATGAAGACTGGATCACAGCTGCAGCCTGGTGCCAATGACCAACCTCTTTTCTGACTTTTTGCCCTTTGCAAGCTGCTTGAATAAGGATTGCAGACCTTCTGATTTGTTCATATTGCTTTCGTTGCTGCTTAGCTGCAGCATTAGCCCGATATCTGCGCTGGACTTTGACGGCGTAAGCTTTTAAGCAAAAGTAGCGCTTATGTTCACAGTAGGTCCTAAAAGCTCTCTGGATGACCCTGGCAGACTCATGTCTTTGTTTTACGGTTCGCCTGGATTTCATCCCACGGAAGGCGGCCTGTAAGACAACAGCAGCACTTTTCTTAGCGCTCAGCAGCCGTACCTCCGCTCTCATTAGTTTAACAGCTCTGAAGCGCTCTTGTGACACTCTACAAGCCCAGATAAGACTTTTGTAGCGGCTTCTCTGTTGGTACATCCTGAAGTGCGACTGAATGGTTATAGCTGCCATTTGCTTAACATGCAGCTGCTTTCTCGTTACGTACCCTCTGTAGGCGGCCTGTAGGCAAACAGCTGCCCTGTGCTTTGACTGGTAGTCCAGATGGAGTTTTCTTGCTAGGACCGTTGCTCTGTACCTCTGCTGACATGCCAAAGCTGCTGCCTTGATAGCTAGGAACCGCTTTCTGGCTCTGACTGTCAAGAACTTCCTCTGAATGATTTTAGCGGCTTGGTGTAACTCTGCAATCTTCTTCCTGGCTCTGTACCCGTTGTATGCTGCCTGTATGGCCACAGCTGCACGTCTCATTGTTTGGTACCTCTTCATCTGCTGATTCCTGAGCCTTTTGGCCCTGTAGCGATCCTGAATAATCATGGCTGCGCACTTAGTGGCCAGGTAAGCCACACGAACCCTGTGCATCCTGAACCGGGCTTGGATTGCTGTTGCAGCTGCCTGCCTCTTCTTTAGGTCGTTCCTCACTGTGAATCCTCTGAAGGCAGCTTGTATCTTCACGCTGGCCTGCCTCAGCTTTCTGAACTGACTTTGCTGCGCTCTGCAGAGGAGAATAGCTCTGTACCTGCTCTGGATGATGATCGCTGCACTATGAAGGAGAATATATCGTTTCTTGCATAGGAACATTCTAACCACCGACTGAATGACTGTTGCAGCCTGGTATTTTTTCCTCTGCTCTGTCCGAACACTCATGCCTTTGAATGCAGCTTGGAGAGTAATGCACGCCATTTTCTTCTGTAGATATTCTTTCCTTATCTTGTTTCCAGTCAAAAAAGCCTTATAGTGATGTTGTATGATCAAAGCTGCTGCTTTCATGGATCTGTACTCCATCTGTGCTTTATGTCGATGATAGTGAGCTTGTATCAGAGTGGCACAGTGATGCTGGGTTTTTATTGTATTCCTCTCAGCTCTGCCTCTCCAGGTAGCTTGGATAATGAGTGCAGCACTCCTCAAAGCTTCATAATCCTTCTGTGTCTTTTGAGCTAAAACTGTAGCCCTGTACTTCTGTTGTATGACCGCTGCAGCTTTTCTCAGGAGACGATACTTCTTTTGAACAGCATGTTTCCTAAACGCTGCTTGGATCACCGTTGCTGCCCTGTGCTGCCTTTTCAGCAACTCTCGGACCACTTTTCCACGGTAGGCTATCTGTATGGACACAGCTGCACGTCTCATCCTCACAAAGTTTTCTCTGTCAAAGTCTCTTTTCACAGAGGCCCGAAACCTGCGCTGGATTGTCACTGCGGCGCATCTCATCTTCACAAACTGTTTTCTGACAACATATCCTCTGAAGGCACCCTGGATGACAGTAGCAGAGCGGTTCTGCAGCTTTAACATTTGAAAGCGGCGCCTCTGTGCATGTCCTCTGAGGCGAGCTTGAAGGAGCACGGTGCTTCTCCTGATCTTCTTGTACTGGTGGGACCACATCTGCATTCTGTACCAAGCCTGAATCTTTACAGCAGCAGCAGATCGTTGAGCCATTTTGTCTTCATACCATCTCCTAAAAGCAGCTTGGATCACTCTGGCTGCACCGTTTTCCTTCTGTGTTTTCTGATCTTTCCATCTCCTGTACGATCTCTGAAGCTTCACTGCGGCTTTCCGAATGAGGAGATATTGTTCTCGATATCTTCTGCAGAGGGCCCAAGCTCGGGCGTACCTCTGAAGGAGTGTGGCTGCCCAGCAGATCTTTGCATACGCAGCCGCTGCCCTTTTCATTCGCCACTGAGCTTGAACAACAATGGTGTAATACTGGAGGTGCTGATAAGCCCTCAAGGTGGAAAACATTCTCCAGTGAGCCTGGAGGGACGAGATGAGGAACAGCTCATGGATCAATAACATACATGTTAGGCAGGTGATTATGTTGCTGTAAAGCTGGTAAAAAAAGAAAACTCTAAACATAAAACTACAGTTTCATATATATTTCCAACAAAGTATCTTATTGACTGAACTACCACAGGAAGGTAAAAAAACAAACATCACAGAATATTGTTCATATTTAATCACTTTCCACAAAAATCAGGGTGTGTTTTGTGATCGTCTGTGACGGAGCAACACAAAGCGGTGCAAAAGTGTGAACTAGACAGAAAAACAAATGGCTTTCAAAACTTTTACAAATGAAATCCTTAAAAGCCTGGGGTCCATTTTTTTTACCAGGTGTTTCTACTCTGTCCCCTTTACTCTGATTCCTCTAAATAAATAAAATGAATCTGATTTACATTTTCCTCTTCAGCACCTACCTGTATGACAGTCGCTGCTTTATGCTGCAAAGCCCGAAGCTGAGCCTCTTTTTGCATCCTCAGCCGGTTCCGAGCTAAATAACCTCTCCAGACAGACTGGATGATGGTGGCGGCTTGGTTCTGCCTCTCAGCTCTACGTCTCATGAGGAAACCTTTCACCACAACCTGGATTTTCATGGCCGCCTGGTTTCGCTCCTGAATCCAAACATGAAAATGAAAAAAAAAAAAAAAAACCTTTAGGGAGATTTTTTTTTATGTGACACTTGAAAACCAGGTTGTGACGCTGATTTGATGGATCTCACTTATTAATCAAGCAGCATAAACTACTTTGAAGATGCATTTCTGATCAGTTTTCTCACTCTTGCTCTTCTGGCTCCTTATCTCAGCCAGCTTAGCGAATGAATTATGTTTCCTTTTAACCCATGATTATTTAGCTAGCTTTATTTGGAAAGCTGAACACTGATTATGGCACCAAAACTAGATGGTTTGTCCATCTTAAGGGTAATCTGAATGACCGCAAATAAAAAGACACCCCATACTTTTTACTGCAGGAGAAACCTGAGGCTTCATCTAAACATGTTGCTTTAATTCCTAAAACCCAGGTAAAACTGGAAGCACAGGAAAGCACACATCCCATAATTTAAAATCATTGAGAAACTGGAGAAAGGTGATGATCAGTACACCTCATAGAGCAGCAGATCTTTCTTTAGTTTGTGTTTCCTCCATGCAGCCTGTATGAGCCGAGCTGCTCTGGTTTCGATCCGCAGGTCCAAGAGGCGAGCGCAAAGAAAAGACAGGTAAGACATCACAACCTGGAAGGAAAAGGAAAAGTTGTTTAATCGATGCCATCAGCTGAAATTCTACAAATAAACCCCGAGTAGAAGGGAAAAGCTGTTTTTGGTATGCAACAGTTTGTGTAATGTAGCAGAGAATTTATTATCCATCTACTCCTCAAATCATTAAAGTACTAATTAAGATGCCGGACTAACTTGGACCAGCCATGTTTAAACACCTACAAACTCTTCCTTGGTTCTTCTGGACCCCCTTGTTTCCAAGTGGGACACTGAAGAAAGGGCTAGAAAAAGCCGTTCCTTCAGTCCTGCCTCTACTCCACAGAAACATCTTAGAAACGTAGGGTTGAAGCCTTACGATTACGGTTAAAGGATGAAATGGTACTGAGTGAAGAGCCAACAGACTGAGAAGATACCTGGAGCTGATTAAAATGTTGATTGGTTGAAAGTAAACATGAGCTGAAACGGATTGGATGAAGCAGGAAAACGGAGGAGAAACGGCGGCAGAATAAAATAATCAGTTCCACCCGTTGCCAGAAGCTCCTCGTTCTGGTCTCACCTTCTCGTTGGGGATGGTGTTGGACATGTCAGCCGGGTTGATCATGGCCGGTACTCCGCCCAGGAAAGCCACTGCACTGTTGACCAGTTTGAAGTTATTCTTCTCATTTTCCAGTAGCTCTTTAAACCTCAGAGATGGAGAACCCTGCCCTGTTTAAATAAAACAGAACTTTAACAAAACACAACCCCATCTATGATATACATTACTTAAAAACAATAACACAATGGTGACAATGTTTTTATCCTTAGCAACATACAGAAAACGCTGCTGAGAAAAATCACATCTAGAATAAACGATAATAAGCTCTATTGGAATTAATTGGCAGTTTAATGCATCGAAAATATCTGGAAGTGATTTTAAAAGATATTTCCAACAAAACTCAGTTGGTAATTTGAGGTTTCTGGAGACAGAAGATCCGTACCATCCAGCTCCGTTGGTTCTGAACCGAAGGAGCCGTCTGTGTCGCTAGCTGAGCAGTTTAGCTCCAGGCGGCCCCTCGGAGAGCACTCCACGGTCTGGGTGGTGCTGTGACTGATGGAGGCTTCCGGTAGGAGACCGGGGTGGTAGTGGTGAAGTAAGAAGCAGAGGACGCGACCATCAGAGAACGACACGGTGAAGTTCTCCACCTGCACGCATCAACAATCAATCACAAACACATGTAAGTGTGCTGCTTGTTTTAGGTTAGACAAGCATCACTATTAGACATGAGAATTATACACCCCCCATGCAAAGTTCTGGAGATGATCAGGCATGATGAGGCTTAAAAACTCAAACCAAGATCTGAAGCATGTCTTAAACAGATAAGGGAGTCCTGACACCATCACAATGACTCATAAACACCGTTCCAGTATTCTGTTTTTAGCACCAACAACCAGTTTGGATTCCTGCATGTAGAGATAAATTAAGTGAAAGAAAAAAATCATTTTCATCTATCGAACCACAGATGTATGCACCAGTTTCAGCTGTATTCATTAAAAATGTATTAGGAGAATCTATGGAGGGAGCTGAAGATTAGGGTGATGGCAGAGAGGCCTTCCAACCTCAAGACTAACAGTAGTCAAAGAGTCAAAATACCAGTGGCAACATGAAAGAGGCTGGTCAGCAATTATTAGACAGGTTTCATTTCTGTTATGTCCATAAAACATTTTTCCAGTGATTAATTATTTTAAATATAACGTTTAAAATGTAAACAGAAACTAATTGTTCTTATTGACACTCCTTTAACTTCAGAAATAGACCTATCCTGGATAATTGAAAATAATTTCAAATCTAAATTAAGGGGGGGAATAAATAATTATGGACTCTATTCTATTTACAAGCAAGCCAGAGTTAAGTTGCATCCAATCTGTTAATGTTTTTACATTTCCTTGAAGCTAGAGTACCGTAAGGAAGAAGAAACACCCTGCAGTTTTACCTTCAGATTGTAGAAGTCACACACAGTGCGGACCCAGTCCATCAGCAGAGCAATCTTTGTGCTCTTGTGTTCGAACGGCACCCTGCTCTTCGCAGGACTTGGCTGACCACCCTTGTCGGCCCTCACGAGGGCCAGTTTCCGTTTGGTCCTCAGAGTTCTCTTCAGGAAGCCGATCTCCTCCCTGAGCTGATCCCCGTCTAGGATTACCTCAACCTTTAACCATCAGACGTCACAATAAACAGACATATTTGTAGTAGGGACTATTACGCAACCTGGTAACTAAAATCTGAAGAAGAAACACACTTGAAATGCAAAGATGATTTTCCACAGGAGGCTGAGGGTTTTTTCTCGGTGCCCATCTACAATATCTCTTGAGTCAATGATGGACCCTAAGAACAAACATAACGAATAAATATTTGTGTAGAAATCAATTTTAAGCCAATTGTTAAGCAAACTAAACTAAAATGTCGTACATAACGACGATGAAACAATACTTTCAAGCTGGAGATATGAGTTTGTTACCACTTTCATCCTTGAGGTCGATCCCCTTGCTTTTGAGAACTCGCAGAGCAACGTCCACATTGTGCACCTTCTGAAGCCGGCTGATGGCCGGCAGACGGAGCTTTGCTGATAAACTCCAGTCCTGAACAAGCAGCTCCATCACACGCCTGGAAGAAACATCACATAAAGGGAGGAAAAACTGCAGTCTAAAACAAATTTTAATTCTGCTGTTGGGGGACAACCCGCAGTCAGAAATGAAAGCAGATCTCCCACCAAGCATGGAAGCATCTCATTTAAATTCAGGACGTCCCACTCACACTAAACGAATGCCGCATTTCAAGTCAACCGCCAAATTTTTCACGCCGAAGTTGAACTCATCAAGGGGCGTCTGCACATGGGAGACCGGTAACCCGAGGTAGGCCAGATGTCGGGGAAGAATCCCCTCTCCGCTCAGGAAGTCTCTAGAGAAGGCCAGCAGCAGGTCCTTAGTCGCCTACCAGAGGAACAAGAGAAACTAAAGCTTAGAACAACTTAATATCCAATGAATTCATGAGAGATGCTCATTGAAGTGAGAAATATGGCCAGAAATGACAGAAAAAATAGGAACCTAAGTGGAATCTCTGTATTTTTGATTGGCTGTTGCATCCGTCTGCACATAATAGGTGGTGGTTCCCCCTCAGAAACACCACAGTATTAGTAGTTTTAGCAATAAAAAGGCAGACAGTCTCAAATCTAGCTCGATATATGCATGTGCCTAATTAAAATTGTTTTCTTTGCTGCTGTGAATCCTGGTGCTTCTCCTGGTAGAATAGTTAGATTTTCCATATCTGGAACATTTGTTAATATTAAAGATAATTCACACCCATTTCTATCGGTTTCGACAAAAAGCTGCACATCCCAAAGGTCACAATCTGACCTTTACGTTTCATACCAGGAATCGGTCACATGTGACTGTGAAATGGGACCTTCGCCCACCTTGAACTCGGCATCGATGCAGAACAGACAAGGATCGTGCTCGATCAGACGGGATTCTTTGGCTCTGTCCAGGAAACAGACGAGCAGGAGCAGCTTCTTCAGTGTGAAGCGGGACAGCGCCTCCTCGTGGCCTAAAATAGAAAGCATAAATGTTCACATGATTTACGGAGTGATGCATGTAGACATGTTATCGATAAAACTTTTGGCACTGGAAACCACAGGAGGAATCAAGTAAGAAAAACAACATAAAATGTGTTTTTACCCTGAGAGTGAAAAAACTTCAAAAATTTGGTATTTTCACAACTACTTGTTGATAACCGTTAAAATGAAGCACATTTTACTTCCAAAGAGCAAATAAATACGTAAATGTTAACTTGTGCTGCTTTCTGAGAAAATCTGAGGAATTCAAAACCAGTGGGCCTGAAAACACCCAGAGTTTGTGAGTATACCAGAAATAATACATAAGCTTTAGAAATTCTGAATAATAAGCAAGTGAGGGTAAAGCAAACTTTGTCTTGCTTCTCCTATATAAATATAATATAAACCCACAAAAAATGTTTTTAAAATATAAACTTCTAACAAAAGATAATAAAAAAATTCAAAGTTGGATACATTTGGATTCGTTTATCCTTCTTTGATATATCTTTGCAAACGGTTTTTATAACTTATACACCATGGTGCAATATTCCCAACATTACAGTGACTCATTTTCAGACATAGCTGCTAAAAATCTCAGACATTTACTTAAAAAAATAACTGTAGAAGGCAACTTATTCAAGTCTTAATTAAAAAATCTATTTGTTTCTCCTCTAGGGAGAAATATGAACTACAGCAAGGTTGCCCAAATTCACTACCCTGCAACTTTCAGATGCATCCCTGCTCCAACACACCTGGATCTCCTCCTCTGCATTCGGACCTTCAGCCCTGCAGAGGCCTGGTAACGCGCCATTCATTGGATTCAGGTTTGTTGGAGCAGGGATGCATCTAAAAGTTGCAGGATAGAAGCTCTCCAGGACCTCTGAACTACAGCAAAATGCCCCTGATTTTGTTTCACCGCTCTCCAATGATGACGCATCTCGCTCCTACATTACCATCTTTGTAAAGGTGAGGCACCCGTGCGTGTCTGAACTCCATGGCGATGTCTGGGTTCCAGAGCAGCCGCTGGAGGACGAACATGGCCAGACCCAAGGCGTCGCTGTTGCTCTCGAGCGAGATCAGCTCCCCGAAAATGGTCTGAGGATGCACAGCGTTACTTTAAAACCAGCCTCAATGATGTTGGTTGATATTAAGAATGCAGAGTAAGTAAATTTCAGCTACCTCCAGGCCGATCCGTAACCACAGCGGATTGTACGACAGCAGCCAGTTCAGGACTTTTTTACGCTCACCTGATCACACAAAACATCTCTCTCAGAATTAATGATTAAAAATTTAAAAGGCATTTATGGACGCTGTTGATGTTGGGAGTCCTACCTATGTCCTTCCAGAGGTGGCGGTCTTTGCGGACGAGCAGCCGCCGGGCCTCCACCTCCAGTTCTAGCCTCTGAATGGCTTTGACCATGGCCTCAGAGGTGAACAGCTGGCAGGCGGACCGACGGAGGCGGTTGAGCTTCCGTTTGGCCGTGTAGGTGCTGAAGGACATCTCCTCCTTGGTGGGAGCTTTGGGAACGCTGAATTTATCGTCGCCGCCCAAAGCGAGTGAGACAGCACTCACTGCTGAAGAAAACGGAGAACATTTAATAAATCCTCATTTAAACATCCAGCTTTCATTATTTTAGCCAAATGCAAACTAAAAATCCACTTATTCTAAGCTGAAGTGTTATAAGGCTGCTCTACCTTTAGCCACTTCAGTGTTGACCTTGAAGTCGTCGGGGGTGAGGACGTAGTTGAGCCACCAGGTGAATCCTCTCTCCTGCTTCTCGATCCACCTCTCATCATAGAACATGTTCTTGGCTGCGAACGGCGTTGGGTGTCTCGGTAAAGCTAAAAACAATAGAGCAGACAGAGAAAGCTAAATGAAATCTCGGAAATAACATTAAAAACAATCTTCTTATGTGTCTTAGGCAAACCTGTTTGTGCAGGTTTGATGAAGGTTAGCTTTGACTGAGCTACGGCAACTACTTTTGAGATCTTCACAGACTGAGAACCTGACGCCTTCAGAGACGAAGTACCTGAAGAGGGACAAGACAAGCAAGAGCAGCTAAGTAGACTGCAACAAGAAATCAGATGAATCTAAATGTCGTAATGATCCCCCCCCTGCAGACGACATTGACCAAGCATGAGCAGCTTTATACTTTGTGTAGCGACTCTGGAGGTTGGTCGTTTAGTCCGAACACGAGCTGTACTCCTCACCGTCCTCAAAGATGGAGCGGTCGGAGGTTGGGTGGAGCCTAGAAAGAAAACAGGTGGATCTTCTTTTAATAGGAGACAGACAGAGAAATCTGACATTTTAAAGGATGGCAGAGTCGTAGCTAATGGAGTTTGGTCTTTTAGATGGATCAGCGTGTTTTCAAAGATGCTTCATATTAAAAACAGCCTCAGAGGTCGATAGGTGCTGAACGTGACTGTAGGAAAGTGATGTCAATAACTATGCACCAATATGAAAAATTAGGCTGATATTGATACCAGATAACATTTCTACTATGGTTGATAACCGATATTTACCAATA
Source organism: Crenichthys baileyi (assembly GCA_036173005.1). NCBI lineage: Eukaryota > Metazoa > Chordata > Actinopteri > Cyprinodontiformes > Goodeidae > Crenichthys > Crenichthys baileyi. The sequence continues at coordinate 519,911 of JAHHUM010000893.1, forward strand.
TTCCAGATCAACACTGTGAAAAACGACCACAGCTCTGACATCGCTTCTTTGCTTCAGTTAAACATCCCACAATCCTGTGCTGCATCACCCCAACACCATCACATGACCAAACAAATACCTAATGGCCAACCACCGCCCCCTCCCTCCAGAAACACAAACGGCAACAAGAGCAGCTGGTCAGCTTTTTATGCACAACGTCTCTAAATAAACTCCCCTGGAGGAGCCGTGTTCAATAAAGAAGATGCAAAACTGAATGTTGGCCATGTCTGATGAATTCACTCACCTGTGACTCGCTGCTGCTGAGATGCAGTCCTCCTGCTCTGGACTGAAGGTGGAGGCTCCATTTTCCCAAACACAACCCTGCTCCTCTTTACCCGCTCCTGTTTCCCAGAGTCTTGGGTCTTCGAATCAGCTTTCAAGTACTCCTCACTCTTCCTCTTCTTGCTTTTCACTGCCACTTGAACGGGGAACAAGTCTTCCTGAGCAGAAAAGGCCGGGGACATGTTGGACAGAGGGGACGATGAGCTCAAAGTGGGTGGAGAGATGTTGGTGAACATGGTTGGAGCGGGCACGGCTAGAGGTGAGGATGTGGCTGAGAAGGAAATGCGAGAAGGAGCCGTTTCTGCAGGGGAGGACATAGAGAAGGTCTTGGGTGCAGTTGCGGCGTGAAGTCTTGGATTGGAGCAGGAGGAAATAGACTCTGGGACTTTATGTCCAGCTTCACTCGGTGTCGTTATCGTCTCGGTATCTATGACAGGTAGGCCCGGAGTGCCCGGACCACAGTCACTCTGGCTGCTGCTGTCAGAGAGCTCAAGCGTTTTCTCCAGGAGTCGTCGGCGCGACCTTTTTATTTTCCTCCCCCCTGGACTGCTGACCTCCACAGATACTTTGCTTTTAGTCACAGTGACAGATGTAAATGCAATCTTTGCCTTCTCTACAACTTTCTCTTCCTCTGAAACAACCTTTTTGCTGACGAAAAACGTGAGTCTAGGCTCAGAAGGCTGGGGCAGGTCCGGGCTACCCGCCAGCACTTCCAGAGGATTTGCATCAGTTCCGCAGCCACGATTCCCACTCTTAGATTCCAAAGAATCGGAAAACTCACAACTAGAACTTGCATCTCTTGGACTGGTGTCCAGGTGTCTGAGATCAGAGTCTATCAGAGCCAGGGCATCTTTCAAAGAGGGAAGAGGAGATCCAGTTAACACTTCATCAGCATGAGCAGAATTCACAGCCACAGGAGGTGGGCTGCCTGACCCAACACGAGGCATCAGCTTCTTAAACATCTCTGGTGTTCCGATCGGCGAGAGAGTCCTGTTGAACACATTAGAGAGTTCCTTGTTTTTAGGATTTTCTGCCACGTTGTCGGGACTCGCGGACATGCTGCCTGAGTGGACGATCTTTGCAGTCGGGACAAGCAGGACGACGGGTGAGTTCTTCTGTGGAGGAGGAATGTTGCCCTGCTCTGACAACACCAGGGACTGATGGCCCGGCTTTGATGCCTTCTGCTCCGCTAATTTCACGCAGCGATGGTGAAGTGGGCTTTCCTTCGTGAGGGACCTCTCTCTGACAGTTTTTCCCTCGTTGAGCAAAGCAAGCGGGCTGCGGGGCTTTTCCCGCTTGTACTGAGGCCTCCGGGATACTTGGAAGGTTTTGTTTGCCGCCATTTTCCGCGGACACACTGTTCTCGCTGACGTTTGTGTTTTTTCCATCTCCCTCTTGTTTTTGATTGAATCCCATAAGCTCTTCTGTTGAAAACAAAAGCAGGTGTAAAGCTGTTAAGTCAAACTCGGTTATACGGAGATCTGTTGTGGATACTACACTCGACAATTTAGGATGTTTAATCTCTGCCCCAATAAGGCTTTTTCTGTGTTTCTGTGTGACATGCAGAAAAAATAAATATGCTGCAGGTTCCTTTATAAAAACTACAAGATCATCCCCTGTACCTAACTTTATTTCAAACAGCTTGTTTTATGATGATATGCTTAAAAAAAACAAAAAGAGTTTTGTTTTGATGCTTTTAATTAACAAGAAAAAAAATCTGGTTTCATTATTCAACCAGCAGATCCACTGACCTGCAGACCAATTTCACAACCTTGCACCACTAATTAGTGAAAGAACCAATTTTCTCTGGACAGTTCTGATTGGTGATCAGAACCATTAAAGATAAAAAAAAAATAAAGAAATCCTAAAAATAAAGATTTCACCTGTTCCATAAAAAAACTGAAAATATAAACTTTATTTTTTCTGATAAATTCAATGAATGCCTTATGTATATATCTTTGGGTAAAAAAACAACTGTGATTAACCCACATTTTCTTTCCGTTCCATCATCACGATGAGCCCACCTAAGCTTTAGCATCTCGGTCACTAAGTTCTATGTCAGATCTGGGCTTAAAAGTCCGTCCAACAACCTAAAGGTCAGTTTGGTACCTCAGCGCCTGAAATAAAATTACATTCAAGCAGTTCTTTGTGATTGTGATAATGCATTGACTGAAAATGCGATGATAATTACGATTCAATATTGCAGATCTAGTAAGGGACATACATTTTGATCCATAAACTGGAACAACCTCTGCTCTGTTGGATCTGAAACTACTACCTCCTTCAAGGAATCTTTAGTGCTTTTTTTATCTATGGTTGATCCTCGTTATGTTTAAATGTCGAAATAAACGATGTACCCCCAATCAGTTTATAGGCATTTAAAAGCATGCAAAAAATATACTGGGGATCAAAATATCGTGCGTACAACATTCATACCCCAAAAAGGGAAACTTTTTTGGAGTCCAATAATTGTTAGGTAAAAACATTCGGGGTTTTTATAAAAATTGGGGATTTTTAAATGCTAATGTAATATTTGCCTTTTTGGCAGCAATGCCACCCCGACATAATGACTTTTACCCAAAAATGCTTAAGGTCACAGAGTGATGGAAGAACAGAGGAGAAAGAGAGCAAAGAAGAAAATAAGCATAGATCAAAACTAACATCATCTGGAAATATTTACAAATATTATCACCGTCACAAGATTTTTCTAATACTGTGCAGTGCTAAGGGCAACTGCAAGGGGTTATTGTTAACTTTTTGGGGGAAATTTAAAAACAAACCCCGAAAAATTATTCAAAATCTTTTTTTTCTCCATTCCTTTTTAGCGACTTACCCGGGGGTTTCCTATGGCGGGAAGTTGGGGTCAAAACAAAACGGTTTTTGGTTTTTGGGGGCCTTTTCCCATCGGGCAGAATCTTTAAAATCAGGCACAAGCATTTGTTCAATCAGCTCTTGCAAGATCCGGTTTCCTTTAAAAACTGGAACTAGTTTTTCCTCTCAGTTCCAGAATCCAACTAAAAAGTTTACGCTGACAAAGTATGTAAGCAAAATATGTTTTTAATACAGCGAAGTATGTCCTCTGTTGCTGTTTTTAATGGTGAAAGTAAATGATTAAAGTATAATTTACAACAACAAAAATGGGATTCTGGCTTAATAAAGAGTTATTACAAGTCAATAAACCAACGTTTAGTTTAACCACTGAAAAGGTGGAATATTCATCGAAGATCATTTCTTAAATATTTAATGCCAAAGTCAAAAAATGTTTTTTTGGGTTTTTTTTTTATTCAGCAATATTTTGTGAACTTTGGTCACAACTTTTCACAGGTTTAAATCTAACTTTGGGCACATAAACATAACTGCAGCTTTAAATACTCTCAATGTTTAACATTCACACATAATCTTTATAGAATTTAAAGGATGTTTTATTTTTCTTTTGGATGAAACTGCTTGTTGTGACATACAACTCTTTGGAGTATTTAGCTAACATTCTCAATTTTATTTTGACAACAAACCAAAAATACCTTCTCACTCTAATCTACGTACTTACAATATTTCTGTGTAAAAATCGGATGAATCTGTGCTGTTAAAAAACTGACCTGAACTGAAAACTGAAGTGGGATTCAGATTGAGATCTAAACAGTGCAATTCCAGATAACTATTACTCATTCAAGTTTAAATGAAAGCAGCTTCAGAAATAATGGAACAGAGTGGAAGACATATTCCTCTTGCTGCCATGTCTTATTTAGGCATCATTTGCAATTAACTGAACATGTTTGGTTTCTTTTTAATAAACAAACAACAAAAAATGTGCAAGATTGGGAAAGTGTGTGCAAACCAGAGCTCATGCCATGATTATAGCCAGCTTCAGTGAGGAGATACCTTTTTCTTTTTGGGTGCTTCTGCTCTCCCCAGCAGAACTGCTTGGTGTTTGAGGATCCCATTAGCAATGAAGGTGATGAGCTCCCTGATCCCACCTTCTTCTGTAGGAGTCCAACTTATCTTCAAAGTGAATGAGCTTTCAGGCTGCAAACACACAACACAAAAATTAGGAATATTTATTTCACTGCAAACCCACAATAAAAACGAGATGGTGCTTCTTCCGACGACTTCTCATTATTTACCACAAAGTCTTAGTTTAAAAGTACGTGCTAAAAGCTAGTTGCTTTAATATTTCATGAAGTAAGCAGGTCGTCATACCTGGATCGTGAAGGTATTGTGATCCACAGAAAAGCCTTTACTCGAGGGGATCTTTTCGACGATAACCTCCGCTTCGACATCCTCTATGGGGTTCTCAAGTTGCAACACAGCCGATTTCGAGGTGCCCAACTTCACAGTGCCAAAAGCCACATAAGGTGGCTTCGAAAACTGTATCAGACTGAGAACCGGAACGTCATTCTCCTTGTTAGCGTGCCCTCTCTTCACCGGGCTGATGTTCAAAAGTCCCCGTTGGGCTAAAGTTACCGCCTCAGCCATTTTTAACACGATAAAAACGTACTTAAAGGCAAATTACATGTTTCGCAATTCTAACCAATTTTTTGTGCGAATCAACTACAGTTGGTAAATGCTACTAGTGTCTTGAGACACCCCAGCTAACAAACGTTAAAACATACTGGAAGACGGTGTGATTTCAAATTCTCTCTAAAACAATCAGCCAATGACTAGCGAGCTGGTTTTGCGCCACGTCCAATGAGTAAAGAGAATGCGTTGACTCTCAAGGATGCACAAATGGGAACCAATCAGCGCTCGAATACACCTTTAAAACAACCATAGTCCACGCCTCCATTCAGAGATCAACAATACTAAGAGCTGCCACTTGTATTGTTTTTAACGAAATGTAAACGAAGCAGTTATTTAGTATTTATTTTGTATACGTTTCAGCCAAGACGAGTGCAGCTTCGAGAAATAAACCATGTGTTTGAACGCATATCATTTTATGTAGAGCACAGTTCTCTTCCCAATCCGAAATTACAAATAATGTGACCCGTTATTTTTTTTACAATCTTGGTCATAACTCGAACGTTACCATGTTCTGGACCGCTTCAGCCATCTAAAAGTCGGATGTGTTGATGAATGAAGTATTTCTCTCCAGAGACACGTGCGCTCGTGTGGTCCGATAGCTCGCCGTGATCGTATAGTGGTTAGTACTCTGCGTTGTGGCCGCAGCAACCCCGGTTCGAATCCGGGTCACGGCAGAACTGTTCGTTCGTGTTTTTCTAGGAGAGAAAAATGAAAAAAAACTGGATCCAGATTATCATTAAATTTGCCTTTCAGGCGCTGTCTTCGGCATGATCATTTGCTTCTATGTTACTTCCTAGGTCAGTATAGCGCTTACTCCAAATATACTGAAAGAGAATATTATGGAGTGATTTTATTGAATGCCTGTTTTGTCAAATTACAACCACAAATAAAAAGCTGAAAAGTGTGGCATACATTCACCGGCCACTTTATTAGGTACTTCCAGCAGGATAACACGCCATGTCATAAAGCACGAATCATCTCAGACTGGTTTCTTGAACATGACAATGAGTTCACTGCACTCAAATGGCCTCCACAGTCACCAGATCTAAATCCAATAGAGCACCTTTGGGATGTGGTGGAAATGGAGATTCTCATCATGGATGACAAATCTGCAGCATCTGTGTGATGCTATCATGTCAATATGGACCAAACTCTCTGAGGAATGTTTCCAGTACCTTGTTAAATCTATGCCACGAAGGATTAAGGCAGTTCTGAAGGCAAAAGGCAGTCCAACCCAGTACTAGCAAGGTGTACCTAATAAAGTGGCCGGTGAGTGTATATCTTGTATTCTGAAAACTATAAATAAAATTCATTCCAACCGATTGCCCTCAGAGGTGACCTTATAAGTAAATGTCGCACTTTGTATAACTTCATCTCATTTTAAATCCATCTGTTCTGTGAAAACGTTGGAGGTTTGCTGGAGAACTTTCGTGAACAAACAACATCATGAAGACCAAGGAACATTAAAACAGGTCACGGAGAAAGGTGCGGATAAGTTTAAAGCACAACAAGGTTATAAAACAATATCCCAAGCTTTGATCATCTCAGATGGCTGACACGCCTCTTCACTATTGCGTGGCGGTTGGGACAGTGCCTCTAGACTGGCAGACTGGGGTGGTGGTCCCCCTTCATAAGGGTGTGTTCCAACTACAGGAGTTTGCCCAACCAGTCCACATGTGTTTGGTGGACCTGGAGAAAGCATTCGACTGTGTCCCTCGTGATGCCCTGTGGGGGGTGCTCCAGGAGTATGGAATCAGGGGGCCCTTTATTAGGGGCCATGCGGTCTCTTTACAAGCGGAGCAGGAGTTTGGTCCGCATTGCCGGCACTAAGTCGGACTTGTTCCCGGTTCATGTTGGACTCCGGCAGGGCTGCCCTTTGTCACCGGTCCTGTTTACATAACTTTTATGGACAGGATTTCTAGGCACAGCCAAGGGCCGGACGGGGTCTGGTTTGGGGACCGGAGGATTTCGTCTCTTCTTTTTGCAGATGACGTGGTCCTGCTGGGCCCCTCTAGCCAAGACCTACAGCATGCGCTGGGGCAGCCGAGTGTGAAGCGGCTGGGATGAAGATCAGCTCCTCCAAGTCAGAGGACATGGTTCTCAACCGGAAAAGGGTGGTTTGTCCTCTTCAGATTGGAGGAAAGTTCCTGCCTCAAGTGGAGGAGCTTGTATGTAAGTATCTTGGGGTCTTGTTCACGACTGAGGGAAGAATGAAGCGAGAGATCGACAGACGGATCGGTGCGGCTGCCACAGTAATGGGGGTGCTGTGCCGGTCCATTGTGGTGAAGAGAGAGGTGAGGCGAAAAGCGAACCTCTCAATTTACTGGTCGGTCTACGTTCCTACCCTCACCTATGGCCATGAACTTTGGGTTATGACCGAGATACCGGATACAAGCGGCTGAAATGAGCTTCCTCCGTAGGGTTGCCGGGCACTCCCTTTTAGATAGGGTGAGGAGCTCGGCCATCCGGGAGGGGCTCGGAGTAGAGCCGCTGCTCCTCCACATCGACAGGAGCCAGTTGAGGTGGCTCGGGCATCTATACCGGATTCCTCCTGGACACCTTCCTCGGGAGGTGTTCCAGGCACATCCCACTGGGAGGAGGCCCAGGGAATGGCCCAGGTCACGCTGGAGGGACTATGTCTCTCGGCTGGCCTGGGAACGCCTTGGGCTCCCCCTGGAGGAGCTGGTAGAGGTGTCTGGGGAGAGGCACGTCTGGGTGTCTCTGCTGAGTCTGCTGCCCCCACGACACGGTCCCGGATAAAGCGGAAGACGACGAGTACGACGAGTACGTGTACGATCATCTCAGAGTATGGCACTTCAGGAAAAATGTGAAGACATATTTGTACATTTAACCAGACGGGCCATGCAGGCAATGGGGAGGATTATTCACAGAAGCAGCCAAGCGGGTAACTCTGGAGAAGCTGTAGAGATCCTCAATTAGGAGGGTGGCAAGAAGAAAGTCATAAGTAACCTAGTCTATATAGTCTATATAGGGGGGAGCAACCATGGGGAATAACTGAGTGTGGCTGCGTTTGTCAGACAGAACAACCTTCTCAGTTTACTAATAAATGGATCCCAAGTTGCGAGTGGTACTGTGTCTGTTATTAGACTTGAATGCCTAAAACAGCGAGATGAGGATGATTGGAGGGAGACTACAGGGTTTTTTTTCAGAAATGATTTCTGAGTCCTCTAGGGTCGTAAGGGCCGTAAATAGGCGGTGAAAGCATAGATCACACTCAAAGACCATAGACCACTGATTCAAGCTGGTAACTATATAGCTTCTTTCAAGATGAAAGAGTTTGGATAAGAGATTTAAGGAGTAATCAAAAGAATTAAATCAGCCATTCCATTGTATGAAAAATAGTTTACAATTGGAGAACATTTAAAACAACTGGAAACATGCCCGGGTCTGGTCCTCTGCGCAGGTTCACCCCATGAGCAGACCGCAAAATGCTAAAAAAAAAATCTTGAAAAACCCTCAATTGTCATCCTGGGACGAACAGTCAGCTCTTTCTATTTATGTCAAAGTGGATGTCTGAACAAACAGAGAGAGAGAAAGAGACAGCGCAGCTTTAACTTTCAGAATCAGAATCTGTCATGATTTTGTTAGGCTCTGTGCAACGGAGGAACCCAGAATGCAGACGAGTTGGCAGCATGACAGTAGGTAAAAAACGATTTCATAAAAAAAACAAAAACTCACTCTCAGAAGAGGCAGGAACAAAACAGAAGCAGGTTGGCTAGACAGGCATGGCATGGTCCAAAAAACAAGACTTGAGCATGATCAACCAACAAGACATGAGCATGATTTGGATAAACAAGACATGGTTTGAAAAATGTTTCCGCGATGACTAACTGAACAGGTGTGTATATATGGAGTGAAAAACAGGTGGAGCAAGGAGACAGATTAACTTGGAGCAGGTGAACCTAATAAAGATAATTGACAGAACAAAACGTGGCTGGAGCAAAAACAGAGACTCTAATATACAAACAAAAACCAAACTTGACAAAACAAGAACAAGACTAACACATGACCAGGAAAATAATAAACAGAAGCATGATTCAAAACCTTAACTGTGAAAAACACAAAGAAAAAAAACAAACCGAAAACCTAACAGCCCCAAATCATAACAGATTTGAGGGTATTTTGTTTTTTGTTTGGGTTTTATTTATTCTTATCCCCAGTTTGTGTTTTGGATCCTGCTTCTGTTTATTATTTTCCCTGGTTGTGTTTAAGTTTCTGATAATTGTTTTCTAGTTTATGGTTCTGTACGTTATGTTTTCTCCTGATTAGTTTGTATTATTGGATTTCTGTTTGCTCTGGTTACGTTTTCTTCTCCCTGCTTCTGTCTGCCATAGCAATCAGCTTTATTCAGTCCACCCGCACCATGCAATCAGTCGTTTTCTTTTTACCTGTACCATGCTCCAAATATACACCATCATTCTGTTCATCATCGTGGAAACATCACTTCTCTTTGTATTCCATGCCTGTAATTGTTTACTACCTCCACATTGGAGTGATTTGCTTTGCTTTGCTTAAAATATACCATCTTTACTTACAGTTAAGATGCCTGTCCGTCTGCATTCAGGGGTCCTCCACCACACCACACCCAACAGAATCAGCTTTATGCCAAGTTTGTACAGACAAACAAGGAAATTGACTACGGTACACTTTGCTCTCAATAATAAAGAATATCCTTTTTAAATGTACATATATACACAATTGATCATATTTACATCTTCCTTTGAGATCCTAAGTGCAAGCAGGGGTCTGAAGGTAGGGGGGTGGTTGGTGTATGGCAAGAATTTGTGTCTGAATAGGATGCGGAGGAGTTGGGTTGAGGTGTGAACTACTGCTCTTCATTCCTGCAGTAGAAGCCATTCAACTGATTTGCCGGGTGAGGATTCTGCTCAGGGTTGGGGGAAGGTCTCCTGTAGGAAGTCAGGTTTTTCAGACCATTCCAAACAGCAGAAGCATCTCCATGTGAGAAGCTGTTCTTTAGCTTCTCACTGTAGCTTCTCTTCCCTGCTTTGACCTCCGTGTTCAGTCTGTTCCTGGCTTGCTTATACAGGGCCCGGTCCCCACTGCTGTGAGCCTCTTCCTTATCCCTGCACAGCTGCCTCGGAGGAGAAGTTAACCAAGGTTTATTGTTATTGTATGTGCAGAAGGTCTTGGTCTGCACACACATGTCCTCACAGAAACCGATGTATGATATCACCGCCTCAGTAAGTTGGTTTAAATGGCTGTCATGGAGGTTTCCAAGGAGGAAACCATTTCTCTGTAAGGAAAACATGGAAGCCAGAGTGAGGTTTGGCAGAAAGACAAAGAGTGTGATTTCTGGAATGATGTTTTTTGGACAGATGAGTCTAAAAGTTAATCATTTGAACACTGCAACAGAGGACACATTTAGCTTAAACCAAATCCAGCATTCCAGTAAAAGAGCGTCATACAATCTATGAAGTATAGAACTTAGTGTCGAGTTTGGGGATGTTTTGTTGCAGCAGGACCTGGCCAGAACACCATCCTAGATTTCACCATGAATTCCATGGTATATCAAAGGGTGCTTAGGGAAAGCAAAAAAAGATGAGAAATCTGAAAAGAAATTACACAACGAAGCCTGGGCCATCCATCAGTTAATTAAATAAAACATACCAGTAAATCTACCAAGGACTGGTAGATGGCTACAAGAACCCTCTCACCAAAGGTTTTTCAACCATGAGAGTCAAGTGTCCTAAGTTTTACCTCTGAGAAGACATACTTTAGTTTAGGTCTTTTGTTTATTGAGTAAAAGTTTATTTGTTGGCATTATCTCTAATTAGACCATTTTCTTTTCCTATGATAACTAAAAAATTGACTGGACATTAATAAGTGAACAGTGGGCTAAATATCTACTAGGTTGTCCTATTTTTTCCCATTTAAATACCTTACCCAATTAGAAGTACGTTTCTAAGGAGCCTAAGGACAAAGGACAGGAAGCAATACACAAACCAAACCAAATTGTTACTGTGCTGTTTGCATTGATTATCTTGTGGCCAGCCTCATCTTTTGTGTACCCCACATCCTTCTTTGTCTCTCTTGTTCGCCACAGAGCTCCTTTTCAGATACGTTAATTTTCTTCAAGCAAATACAAATGAGTTAACTCACTTTCTGAGGCTTTTAATAACACTGGAGCGTCTTGCCTGATAGAATCCTGAAAGAAAATAGTGGTCGAAGCATTATTCCTGGTAGGACTGGTTTTAACTAGTTTTAGGGAGGAACATAAGGAAAGAAACTCATATTTAAGCTTAGAACATGCGGTGCATGTATAATATACTGACACCAGCATAATGTATCTATCAAGAAAACAATGAAATAATAACAGTCAGAAGGGTTTACCCAAGCAATATGGAGGAAACAACTACAGAATAAAACGCAACTTATTGCATTTAAACACTGCCAATAGATGCGCATTGTTACAATGAAAAGCCGGCATAGATGTGTATTTTTCAGCCATGACTTTGTTCTGTAAAGCTTCTCTTCATTGCAAGTATTACTTAGAAACTATGCTTACTTTATTAGTTTCTGTGGGGGTGGGTGGGGCGGTTCCCTTAGCTACCCTCTGCAGTCGACTGCATGTCACGTGATCTGAGTGCTGTCCAATCAGCTGCTAGAAGCGGACGGCTCGTAATTTTGAACAGACGGTGAGCAGCCAGCCAGCCTGACTGCTGCTGCGAGGTAGCTAGTAGCAAAATATCGACAAATATTTCTTGAAAGAATGAACATTACTTTGTTTCTGTACTTTGGATAAGGTGGAAATACCTCCGTATTGTCATTATTGAATATGAACACTCACATTGTTACTCCTGGACCCTATCGAGCTACAAAATTGGTGAGTTATGCTGCTTAGCGAGCAGAATGAGATCTTGCTAACTAGTTCACCAACGGAAACGTTTTACGTGTTTTTGTTGTCAAACAGCCACGGTTACTTACAGCTCTTTATAAACCAGTTATTAATGCAAATATGAACTAAAACGACGCTCGTCTCCTTTACTTATTCTGTAAAACACTACTTATTCATAAAGCTGCATCAAGTTTAATTTTCTTTCTCAAATAAGTAGCTGAGCCGTTATTCAGCTATTCAAAAATGAAATCGTTTAGCTTACGAAGTGCCGAAGTGTTTGGTTAACTTTGTACCTTTTTATCTTTTAGCTGCTTCGCATTGTTCAGCAAACCTACCTTGTTAACCCATAAGATTTTTCATAATACAGTTAAAGTACCCCTGTTTAAATCCATTTATTAAATGCATTAAATCAGAGAAACTGTACATCTCTTCATTAAAGTAGCCAATTTTGTTACTTTAAATGATATAAAGTAACAAAAGTAACATTTTATCAGGTTGCAAAGCCGTTTATGAAGTGTCAACAAGTGTTAGGTAGTTGAAAAGCAAACACTACACCTCATAGTGGCAGAATAATCCGATTAAAATGTTTAAATAAACAAGAATCAGACATGAAAGAACAGAAATTTACTGGTATTTGAGTTTATCTATATTCACTATTAACATATGTTGACTTGCATAGATGAAACATGGAGATGTATTGCATCAAATGCATACTTTGCCTAATGCATTATACAGCAAGGCCAGAATTTATTCAACGTTTTTGCACATAGCTGTGTATTAAAAGAGGTTACCATAACTGTAATATTTGTTACATTTGAGTATTTTTCAGTAGGATGAAACAATTGTTGCTTTTCTGTTTGCACTAAAAGTAGTCTGATCACGTGGTAAATTTTTGTTTTAAAATCTTGTGTATTCCTGTCAATTTCACAAGAACTCGGCTCCAGGTGGAAATATTTGTTGCATGCTGTCGTGTCAGTTTTGTTTGAGCCTTAGGATCCACAGGATCTAAAACTTGCTGTACTTCAACACAATATTTCTTGTATCAATTGAGATTTATGACAAAAGCAGTGGTTGGACGTAGCCTTAGTCTGCTTTATTTGTTGAGCAGGTTTCTGTGAAGTCGTGTTTCATGTATGCACTGTTCACCCAAACACAACTGTCTCATTCTCATATGTCAGAACATCTGTCTTTGACCTCTTTCAGTGGAATGAGGTGACACGGTTGTTTCGGGCTGGCATGCCCCTCAGGAAGCACCGGCAGAACTTCAGGCACCATGCTTCCTGCTTCACCGCCTCTGCTGCGGTGGACTGGCTGCACCAGCTTCTCCAGTGCAACAGCAACTTTGGCCCTGATGTCACCAGGCAGCAAACTGTCCAGCTCCTGAAGAAGTTTTTAAAGAACCATGTGATCGAAGACGTGAAGGGTCGCTGGGGAACAGAGGATCTGGAGGACAACCATTTGCTATACAGGTGATTTATTTGAAGAAACTCTTCAGCTGTTTATTCAACACATTAGAAACACATTAAGTTGTTTATATGATTTGTTTCCAGGTTCCCGTCTACTTCTCCTCTAAAACCCATCCCTTGTCCAGCACCAGCATCAGGCTCCAGGTCCATAAGGAAAAGACCGTCACTCAGGGACCGGGAAGGTTTCTTTAAGTTTAGAAGCCTCAAGAAGCAGGAGAAGGAGAGCATGGTTAGAAGGACTTACCATGATTTTTATGAGTTTAGCGCAAATGTAAAATAATGTAAACTTGGCTTGAACACACAATTAAACTGTTACATTTTTCCATTAAAGTAAGCAGAACCAATTAGATAGATTATATTCCAACTTGTTTTTAGGAAAATGTTGATCCTGCTCTCCGAACTCCGCGAGACGAAGCAAATCAGCCGGCAGAAGAGCAGCAGCAACAGAGACGGGAGCCGACAGTGGAGGATGAACAGGAAATCTGGAGAGACATCACACTGACGCAGTAAAAACACACACTGAACAAGCAAGCCTTCTCTCATGCATTTAATCTCACATTAGAAAACGTACACTTTTCCACAAAATCCAAATAAGTATAAAAGCAAAGGTTAAAGTGTTGCAGATAGAGGTGAATAGAACTTCCTTCAATCAAAGTTTGTTGTTGTTTCAGCCTGCAGAGAATTCTGGGTGTCGCTTCTCTCGATGAGGTTTTAGACCAGCGCTACATAAATCCCCAGAACATCATCCATAACATGACCAAAGTCAACAAACATGGAGTTGTCACTCTGGAGGACAAGACCAGTAAGTGTTGATCCATATCCAGTTACGACCAAAGTGAATCATACCCCTGGTAGATTTACGTTTGTATTCTGTTAAGTGAACAACATGTTTGGTCTGACTGGAAGTCATATTTAAGTTTTGGAGCGGCACATAGCCGGAGTCCAGACTAGAATCTGATGGAGAATCTGTGAAGGGAGCGAAAGATTAGGGTGATGGCAATGAGGCCTTCCAACCTCAAAGACCAGCTCATTAAATAAAAAATAGTCAAAATACTTGGAAACATGCAAAAAGGTTTGATTCCTTTATGCTAATTAAGATTTTTCTATCAATCACTGAGATAGGTATAGGTCAGCATTCAATGTCCCATTTTATATAAAATGTAAACAAAAAGATGCATCTTTTTTAACTTTGTACACCCTTTACATTGTTTTATTATCTTCTAAGAGCTGCCTGTCCTAATTCTGAGTGAATAAACTGAACTAAATGCACTAAAACTATGTGAATAAACTGAATTAATCTAACTATCTGTGTAACACAGACCAAAAATGAATCTTTCAACCAGAATGTTACCTGCGATCAATCTAACCTGTCAGTCTTTCCAGATGACCTTCCTCATTGGGTTTTGTCTGCCATGAAGAGCCTGGCTAACTGTAAGTAGCCTCGGATTACTCAAACATTTCACACAACATCATAGTAATCACGGTTATCAGTTTGAAACGCCAGGCTACTTCGAGCCTTTTAGATGTCCTGAAATGGGCTGTAATGGTCAGTAAAAATCAAAATTTATACATGCATTAAGTGCTAATTCCACAAACGAATCCAAATCTGCTTTTATTTAAAAAAAAGGCTTTTAATTTGAAGGCAGTTTGGCTGTTGAGTAGCCAAGATGCAGTATTTGTTGGTTGTTCTTTCCATTTGTCACATATAAACACTTTGCATGTGAATAAGAGCTTTAGCCTGTTGGATGAAGCCTCAGCAGTATATGTCCATACCAGTGCTGAAGATGTTAAAGGTCACAGCCGGTGTCTGAATCCGTAGTCAATTTTCTCAATAAAAAGTATTTATTTACTTTAAAAGATGAATTTTGAAAATGCTAAACAAGTTTGTTTTTTGCAGATTGTCTCCAGAGTTAATAAACCTTAAACGATATCAGTAGTTTCTAGTTTTTGTTATTGTAATATTTAGGTCTGATGATGGTGTAACGAAACAAAATGTAAATGTTAATGTGATTCTGAATGATCGAAATCCGCTGGTGATGGTGTTCTTTTTGTGCCCAGGGCCAAAGTATGACAGCGACCAGCCGTCCTACCCCGGTTTTGAAAGAGACGTCTTCAAAACGGTGTCTGATTACTTTTACAGCCTTCCACAGCCGTTACTCACATACGAACTGTACGAACTGTTTATCAACGTCCTGGGTAGGTCAATTTCTCTCTGTCAACCACTGAGCTGCTGGGAAATCTTTTGTTGAACTACTGATGTGCTACCACTGATGCGACTCATACTCTAACAGTGTCTTTGACTCCTAACAGAGGTTTTGGTTGTTGACAGAGTCCTAACAAGTTTTCGTCTTTGTGGTCTGTGACTGGCTGTTTGTGTATGTACAGTACAAGTCTAACTACAGCCTCTCCCTCCCCTTCACTTTCTGCTTGCACTGATCCTGTACCCGCGCTGCTCTGCTCTCTGCCTGCATCCCTGTCTGCATCTGCTTTCAGTGTTTTGTGGATATGTCACGGCGCCTGGTACCCTACAGCGTGGAAAGCGCAAGAGTTCAGATCTTCCCTCCGTTCCGCCACCGGCCAAGTCGTCGTTTCGCTCCACAGAATGTCTTCTCCTGTCGTTGCTCAGGCAGGGGTCATGTGATGAGACGGAGTCGCCCATGGGAGACGTTCTCAGCGGGAAGCTTCAGTCACGCGTGGCTGCATTAAAGGAAGGTCTACCTGGTGCAGGTGACAGTCAGCTGGGATACAGCTCCACAAGAAGCTGCTCCCTGGAGACCATTCTGGATCACTCTCCTCCTCTCAGCCGGCAGCAGCTGTTTCTGTCCAGGGACAGCCTGCTGTCTAGCTCTCGTTGCAATGACAGCCAGGAGAAAAGCCCTGTTTTCTCTATTCAGGAAAGCTGCTTTAACTCAACATCTGCGTTCAAAGCAAACCGTGTTATTTATGGAAACGCTCCAGTAGTTCCAGCCAGCAGAAAACTGTCTATGGGTTCCAGGACTAGACAATCAGATGCACAAAAGTCGCCCTCCTTGCGGCCTCGCAGTGTGGGCAGCTGTCTGGACATTGTCAGAGAAACCAAAGAAGAACATGTCGGGGAGATCAAATGGCGTGGTCGTGCAGCCAGCTGCTTCAATGTGAACACTCCAACCAACCAGCATCCTCCATCATTGTCCCATCATTCCTCTTCTTCCCATCGTCTTTTTTCTCTTTCATCTGATGCAACCACAGTACAAGTGTCCAACTTTGCCCAAGCACCCAGTGGGCCCAACCCCACCTCCAGTACCTCTAACCTTTGGCTGCTGCCTGCACCTGCTGTCATGCGACGCTGCTTCAGCTCTCTGGATGTGTCCAAGCCGCCTCGGTCTGTGTCACAGCTCAAACTGCCTGTCTGTGTGGCTGCCAGAACCTTCCAGCTCCCCCAACCCAAACCTGAGCACAGTAAGACCTTCTCCCGCCTACATGTCTGCGTGTTGTCTAACACCTAACCTCTACTAATATCTTCCATACTCAGAAATACAACTCTGTTTAGCTCAATCACTAGATGTACAGTTATAGAATGTATATATATTTTTTGCAGCAGTAGTGGCTTTTATTTTTTGTTATTTATCCAAAGTATGCAGACAGGAAGTGGGGTAGAGAGAGGGGGAGACATGCAGCATAGGGCTGTGTCGAGGACCCAGTCTTCGATGGATTTAATTGCAGTCTTATTGTCTCGGTTTAAATGCAGCGTAGTGTGGATACTTCTGCATTGCTTTAAGGTTTCTGTTTTCCATTATAAGCTACAGCTGGATGTTTTGAAGGGCTGCAGTGTCTCATGGGTTATAGCTGCTGTAGTTTTCTGTCTTAAGAGGCTCTGCATAAAATGCAGGACATACCTGAATCTTTCCTGCTGCTGCCGCAGATCAGCATGGAAACAAAAACCTCACTTTTTTGGCCTGTTACAAACCGTGCTGTGTAATTTTAGATTCTTGAAGCTTACCCAACTCACTCTGCATCATTGTTGTAGTTGATTAATATCATCCATCTATTCATTTATCTAATAGTTATCTTAGCAGTTGTCATGAATAGATGTTTTGTTTGTTTTTAACTACAAAGTCTAACAGAGTTGTCTCCATATGTTAGCATGACTTTACTCAGACCGTTTCTGTGTACAGGTGTTCTCCAGCCTCAGTGTGAGCGCGTGGCCATTGAGGCTCTGCAGCTTTGCACACTCCTCCTCCCCCCTGCATCCCGCAGGAAGTTGCAGCTCCTCATGAGGATGATGTCCCGCATCAGCCAGAATGTGGACATGCCTCGCCTCCACCCAGCCATCGGCACCCGAACACTGGTGAGGAGCAAACAGCTGTCTGTAATTCTCTCCACTGGGAATCTTCAAGCGTCTCCTGCTGTTATCTCACACGCAGCGCCTTGCAAAAGCCAACCACAAACTTTTATGTGTTTTATTGAGATTTGATGTCACACATCAACACAAAGCAGAGCACACTTGCTAACTGGAATTACATTTTTAATTGGGACATGCCTGTCGGCATCCGTCATTTGGACCTCAACACAAGCAAGAGTGCACTTTCTTATTCATACTAATTCATTTGATGAACAGCAACATTACTCAAATGTATACAGTTTTCACTACAGCCTCTCAGTAGAGGATTATGTTCTGTCCAATCAGAAGAGATTTCTCATTATTGTATTAAATGCTGCTGTTGTATAATTGTTGTCTCTGAGAGACAGATTATCCACACTGGGTAAACAGTAGCTCTGTCTTCAATGTTTTTCCTTCAGACTAGCGTCGTTGTTGCTTTTCTTCTTCTTATGATCTGACAGATACAGTCTCAAAAGTCTGGCCCGCATCCCCCCATGGATATCCGCAGAGACCCCTAGTGGGCAAGAGCAAATTACAGAAATTACGTCACACAGGCTTTGTGGTTGCGTGCGAGTTGGCCTTTACTCCTCTGCCCCTAAATAACATTGAGTTAACTAAGTCTTCTTCTGTGTAATTTAATCTCAGAACAACTAAAGCTGTATCATGGAGGTCTTGGAAATGTTTTAGGGAACATTAAAGGAAACACCAGGACAGTTCAGGGAAATGTTATAAAGACGTTTAAAACAGCGTTTTGGTCGTTCCTCTTCACTGACAGGCTGGGCGTTAGCTAGACAAGCAGACAGGAAGCTTATGGTAAATCTGTTGGCAGGACTACTATTGATCTTGGACCAGACAAATCTGGTCCATTCTGAGAAGATTTATGTGGCTAAATGGAAGGCAGTTGCACAAGAAAGCCTAATAAATATTCTGCTTCTGGCTGTTTGATCCAGTTAGTTTTGTTAACTCTTCCTGTGTTTTTTAGATGGTTCACACGTTTTCAGGCTGTGTCCTGAGCAGCGCTGAGGAGTGTGACCTGGATGAGCTGCTGGCAACCCGACTGGTGTCATTTCTAATGGACCATCAGCAAAGCATCCTCTCAATCCCAGAATACCTTCTCAGTGCCATCAGGGACCACATACAGTACCTGCGCACTGTACAGGTACACCTCTATAATCTTGATGTAGAACCTGCATAACAGATCATGATGAAGTATATTTGGTCTATGAAATTATTCCAAATTTTTAAAACACTGTATAAGATGACCAGAATAAATGGCAAATTCTTACATCAGTTTAGGAAGCAGAAACCAATTTCTTCACACGTTTTTTACTGTCTTCATTTAATTGTCCTGACTCCAGGTCCCTGTCGACCCCGGTCCAAATGCTGACTGTGGCGACCCAGTTTGCATTCCGATGCCAGTGTATGCATTTTGCAAACAGATAAGCGGCGCTGAGTTTGAACAGCAAAAAGCAGAGTCCTCTCAGAAGGCCATGGAGGAGCTGCTGGAGATCCTGCTGACGGATCAGAACATTAACGAGAAGGACAGACGCAAGAAACTCAAGCAGGTTAGAAAAGCTTATTTACTCGGAGCAACAGCAGTTTGCAAGCTCAAGAACCTAGAGAACCTAGACGAGTCTGGTTAGAACCCAAAACATCTCTGTTTTCCTCTGAGCTCTGGTTTGGTTACAAGACGAAACCACCGATTGGTCAAGGTTTACCGGAGTCTTATTCCCAACGTCGTCTCTGTAGTTCCACAACAGCTTGTAAAATCTGTTACCATTAGCTTGGAGCAGTATTTATGGGGTTTTTTAAACACCTAGCGGTACATCTAAAATAGAATATTGTAAAAAGTTTAATGTTTTTTTTTTTGTCAATGAAATATTTCAAGCCTTTATTACTTGTAATTTTGAAGATTATTGCTCACAGGTAATAAAAACCCCAAATTCAGTTTCTCAGAGATTAGACCTGTGCCTTCCTCTCCAGATGGACCAGAAGGATCAAAAAGGTTGTTTTGTGTATCTTACTGTTGTCTCTGCTCCAGTTTCAGAAGCAGTACCCAGACATCTACAGGCGCCGGTTCCCTTCCGCCGCTGAACAGAGCAAAGCTGACAACAAGCCAAAGATCAAACCCCCACTGCTCAATATCAAGAAGACCAAAACCTTCAGCATCAGGAACTGAAGCATCTTAGTTGCTGTCATGTTGGTCACATCATGTTTGCTGCACTGATGTTGGATCTTCAGGTGGACATTTGCAGCAGTCCAACTGTTACATTAGAAGTGCAAATATTCCAGTAATATCTCGGTTTTATGTGTCAGTAGTTGAAGGCCTGCTGGTGGCCTACAGATGCATCCAAGTGGTCATCTCAGATAAAAGAAGCTTCATAGACTCAGAGTTTCTACTTGATGTATTAAAAGGTTTTCTACTTGGATATTTTTTTCAAATAAGTGGCTGTGCAAACAACATTTAGAGCAAACATGGGAGTAAAACTGCAGGATCACTGGTCTGCATGTGAATAATTTTATAATAAATTTTAATTTATATGAATGATTACATTGGGAGCAGCTCTATTTTTCTTAAGTGTTTTTAAATATTTTAAGTAAAGTGTGGCTTTTATTTTAAATGTTCTGACTTTAAATGTTTGTTAAAGCTGTTTTTCTCTCCACATTTATTCCTGTGATGTTTTTAGACTTTCATGTTGTATTTTTTTCTGATGTTTCCAGATTTAACCAAGCTGGGTTTTTTCTTTCAGATTCGATTTCCCTTGTCGGATTTCTGCCTTTTATGCAGATTAGAAAATGTTTTGCGCTGCATTTAAGAAGAAAACCGTTAAATTTAATCCTTTAAATTGATGATTTGACTTCCAAAAACTTTTTATCCAACATTTTTCTTTCCATTCATAGCTGTGTTTTTTGGTAATAAATAGGCAGAACAATGAATAAGATTCATAGGCTTTTTGTATCATAAATTTTTCTGTTACATGCTCATAGGTTCTTGGTTTTGAATGTTAATTTTTAAATTATATGTTTAAGGAAGATAATCTATCCGAAAACCTTCAAATGGTCCCTCTTTTTTTAAATGTGTTTGACTAAATGAAGAGTTAAGTTTGTTTATACCTCAGTTAAAATGAAGAAATGTGACCACACATAGATGCTTTGTTGCTATTGACATAGGAGTGAAATGCACCTATAACTGTTTTACTATGCAAAATGTTGGGAAATAAACCAGTTTTACTGTGTGACTCCTGCCTGTACCGACTTGGAGGATATGAAAACCAACCTTATAAGATGCTATAATCTTTCTCAGCTGCAGTTTATTTGCTTTATCAGTAGCTTTGCCGATTTTTTTCTTATGTCTTATACCTACTCCTAAACTGCCGACAGACAAACCAGGAGGTTTAATTCAAAGTAACTTCTTGCTTGTGAAGTTAAACCATATAAAACCAACCCCAAACCTAGAGACTGAGGGCTCTTCCTGTTTCTGAAGCATTTCAGTCTTGGATTTACTTGTAAACATCAGTTTTCCAGTCTTACCAGTAAATCATTCCAGTGTAGCTCTGTCCTTCAACTCTAACCAGTTTCCCTGTCCCTGTTGAAATAAAGCATCCCCACAGCATGATGCTGCCACCACCATGTTCCACGGTGGGAAATTCAGGATAATCTGGACTAGTATTTCTTTTCTACATGTTCATTGGTTCCCCTGGTGATGTTTATTTTACCAGGGGAACCTGAGTTGACAGAACAGCTGTGACCCATGGTTGGACCATGAAGGTCTACCTCTGTTGCATCCTGAGCTCTTCCAGACTTACTCAGATAATTTTGAGATATTCAAAAATCCAGATTATCAAAGAAAACTGTGGGTTTATGTCTCAGGTAAAAGTGACTATTTCCAATTCCCCCTCAGAATTCCCTCTATGTTGTTAGATTTCATGTTATTTATTGTTTATTAATAATCATATTAGTGTGATTCATTTTGTTTAATTACTTATTCTTGTACTTCAGACTGCATATGAGGTGTGTTTTTATGCTATTGGAATGTCATTCATTGATTCATCTTCGGAGTACTTGGAGAGAACCCACGCATGCATGGGGAGAACGTGCAAACTCCATGCAGAAAGATCCCAGGCCGGGAGTTGAACCCAGGACCTTGTTGCTCCAATGCAACAGTGCCAACTGTGCCACCATGCAGCTATTGGACTACTTTTTATACATATTTATTTTTTAATTAGCTGTTCCAGGGACTACAGGTGTAAATACGCACTGGACCTACAGCCTGGTACAATGCAGCTCTCCAATCTGAGGTTAATGTACACAATAAATAAACTAAACTATCGAGTAGATACAATATAATTATTCTATTAACAGCAGAAGTGTTATTATAATTCTCAGAACAAATATATATACAATATATATGTCCATTTATGACATTTAATTTAGGCTCCTTGAAAAATACTATTTAGCTGATTTGATGAGGTTTTTGTTTTATGAGGCTAAGATGATTTTTACAGCCCAGATCAATGCATACTTGCACTAAATCAACCTAGTCTTCTTTTGTAATTACACTTCCCACCAAGTTTAGATATTTAAAATATCTGGACATTGAAAGTGGAACCAAAGTCAAATTCCTTTTCTGTAAGCCCAAACAAGGCCAATAAAGCTAATTCTGATGCTAAATGTGCATCATGTGTGAGCTGTAATGAGACATCTCTACCCATAACAAAATGACAAGGTTTTCTTTGGATATACCCTACTATAGATTAGCGTAAAAAAACAAAAACTGGTGAATAGAAAGAAACATGAAATAAGTGCAGAATCCTTTAAAAGCAGTTTATCACCGGGACAGAGAAAGCTGTGATGTCTGGCAGATCTGGTTTTGATGTAGCGGTACTGTTTTGCCTCATGGCAGAAGGGCAGCAGGTGTTTTGGGAAGTGTTGAGGAGTCTCTGATCTTTTCCTGTAGCAGCTCTCAAACTTAGAAAGAGTAGAGGTTGGGATCACAAACATGACCATCTCAGATCCTCTCACTGTCCTCTACAAGGCAGAGCGCTGGTAGATGACACAGACACACATTCTCCAACATCCTGCTTAATGGAGCTCATCTATGCTATAGACAGAAGGGGTAAAGTGTCCTTGCATTATTTAGTTTTGTTTTATTATCACTGCTTGGCACAGAATTGGGAGGCAATTCTGCCTTTATTGCTGCTACTCAAACACACAGGCCCAAGGTTTACTTAAAGCTTTATAGGTAGTGCTTTTAACTGATTTTAACTTCTGTGGGACCTGTAAAGGTCAGTCTGTGCATCAGAGAAAGATGTCTCAGTCTGATCCAAGCAGCCGACTGCCAGGCCAGACCAAAAACTGACAATACTTCAGTGAATAAGTAAAAAAATCTGTGAAAAAAACTCTGAATCACTTTGTTGAAACTGATTTTTTTACATTTTCTCATTAGCCAGTTTTCATTTAACAGGACAAACTAATAATCATAGACAAATGTTTCCTTTTTTCCTCTGGCTCTCCTTACAAAAGTAAAATAAAAAAAGTTTCTCAAACTTATGCTCAAAACCATCAGGAACTAATTATGTCTAACTGTTTCTGCATGTTCATCCACCAACAGAAGGTGCTAGATTTTAAAATCTAACTTTATTGGTCTGATCCACATCATTAGGAAGTGCAAGCGTTCATGTTCCCAGGTCGATGAGGGCCTGGTGGAGGTGCCCAGATAAAATTCAGCATGGAGACGAGGGCCTGGCGTCTGAAAGGAGAGGAGACAAAGCTGGTTTGTTCAGCCCTGGGTAAAACTTTGGGAGGCGTGGGTCAAAGTTTGAGGAGGAGGGGGAGAAAGTGGGAGGAAAAGAAAGCTTGAAAGGAAAAGAGAAGAAGAGAAGGAGTGAGAAAAGATGGGATGGGAGGGGAAGGGAATGAGAGGAGGGGGAGCTGCAGGAAATGTTTGTGTGGTTTAAATCCAAGCCAGAGTCTCTTGCGTAAGTAACGTGTGTACATCTACGAACGCAGGAGAAGGATTCAAAGATTAAACAGCAGCATGGTCAGCCGGTGAGGAATCATTTTCCTTTATTTTCTTTGAGAATAGACAGATGAAATGCTAGATCCAGTTTTCATATTAAAATGTTTTGGCTTCCTGAAATGAAACAACAAACAACAGCTGGAAGACCTGAGATGTTTTACTGAAAGAGAAAATACTTGAAGATGAGCCAGATGAGAAGATCCAGAGCTGATGCAAAGTTTTCCACACTTTGGAAAAAGCTTTTTAACGTTCCAAATATGTGAAAGAAAGAGCAACGACATAATGACAAAAACTTGGGAAATGTGTCTTGGATGTGAAAAAAGACTTGGATTGAAGAAGAGAGGAAGAATTTTGAAGCTCCACCTAAAGAGAAGAGGATGAGTTGCTCCAAAATGTTTAATAGAGAGATGTCAGAAGCAAAAAGAAGATTGAAAAGAAAGCAGAAAGAAGCAGAAATAGGAGAAGAAATGTGACTGGAAAAAAAAAAAACTGATGAAAAGTTCATACTGACAGAGGAATGTAAGATGGGCGTACAAAGACCAGTAAAAAGCTGATGTTGTGAAGCTGCCAGCGCTGATGGAAGCTGGAAGCAGTTATGATCTGTCAGTTTATTTAATGCTCCAAAACAGTTGCTTAATACCATTTTTTAAATAAAATTATCTTCTTAGTTAGTGTTCTCAGGAGCAGGAAGGAGTCGCCTGAGCTTCAGCCTGTTCATCCAACATGCAGTGAATACAACAATGTTTAAACAGTCATCAAAATATTTTATTATTTTTATTTTTTCAACAGAAACTCAACATTTAAAGTCAACCACTGAGTTATTTCTGATGTGTGATGCTTTTAATGTGGTTTCATATTTGTTGTCAGAGTGGAACATCCCGCTGCAGGCTACAGGAAGATCTTTGAGACGGTGGAGGAACTAAATGAACCCATACCTGCAGAAACCAAAGGTAAAAAGCAGTCCACAGATATTCAGAAGCTTTCATGTATGTGTTGATGGGAGGCTTTCTCCACACGCTTCACTTACACGGACAACCAGTGTTCACAAAACAGTTCCTCTTCATGTCTGCCTGAAATACATCTTAGTAATTAATATCTTGCCAGTCCCTTTATTGAATGACAACTTTAAACGTAAATAAATATGTTGGTAACATCAATTCACAACTAAAGATGGAGAGGAAATCACAATGAATCATCCGGCTGCTGAAGTGGACATCATGCATCACTGGTAACAGTTTTTGTCCACTTTAATTGAAATGTCCAGTACTAAAAACCTGCAATTCAACAGGAAGGGTCTGAAGAGTCAAGGTGATGGTATTAAATGAGGGAGGAGTGCATATTATACTGTTATAACCTGCAACATTTAGTGTCAGAAGGAGCAGAGGATTTTGAGACCTTAAACAACAGCATGTGAACTCCTGTTCACTCAGGTGTGATCCCATCGTGGCTTAGCGGAAGTCTGCTCAGGATGGGTCCTGGTCTTTTCGAGGTGGGGGACGAACCTTTCCACCATTTGTTTGACGGACAGGCTCTCATGCACAAGTTTGACCTGAAGGGCGATCAGGTGACATACTTCAGGAAGTAAGAACACATCAGCCATGGAAAATATTCTATGGTCTTTATTTTGTAATTTACTGTTAAACTTGTATTAGTAAGGGTAAGGTTTTTTTTTTTGAGAGGTTTAGAGTAATTTGGTGTTTGTATAAAAGAAAAAGAGCTGAAGTAATGCATCTTCATTAAATTGTTACCAGGAAGGTTTCCAGAATGACTGAATGAGCAGCCGAAAACCACAACAACCAGTCATAAAAAATCTCTGCAAGTTAAAAGCTCTTTCATGTTCCTGGGAATCTCACGAGTTGGTTTTTCTGCAGAACTGATGTTTTTAGAGTAAAACAGCTGCCTTACTGGTTATTTTTGCAAGTGATTTTGCAGTCTTTCTGTTTAGGTTTATCAAGACGGATGCATATGTTCGTGCCATGACTGAAAACCGAGTTGTCATCACGGAGTTTGGCACTGTTGCCTATCCAGACCCCTGCAAAAACGTCTTCTCCAGGTACGGCCGAAGACAGGTGGTCAGATGTCATTTAAACTGCCAGCTAAGGGTCTGATTGGCTGGGTACCGTTGGTATTTTATACCTGATTGATCAACACAAACACAAACAATTATTTTAAGCAGAAACATGAAGGCATGTTTCCGGATTAGGACTATTTTCTTTAAGATCATGCCAACTAAATAAAACCTAATCTTTAAAAAATTTAAGAATCAAATTTGGTCTTCTGCCTCACAGCGTCGAGCAGAGCCGGCCTCTGAATTGTTGTTGTGGGGATCTCACATGATGATTTTGTGTGTGTTATATATTCTGAATCATAATAATAGGGTAAAACCTCATCTTCTGATCAGTTTCCCTTGCACTTGTATCTGTTCAGGTTCTTTACCTACTTCAGAGGCATTGAAGTGACCGATAACTGTTTAGTAAACGTCTACCCAATCGGTGAAGATTTTTACGCCGTCACTGAGACCAACTACATCACCAAAGTGGATCCAGATTCGCTAGAGACGTTGAAGAAGGTGGGACAGTTTATTAGACTTTAACTGCAATAAAACCAACAGCATCTTTCATGTTTTTGACATTTTCATTTAGTTGAAGGTAGAAAAGCTGTAGAACAAAGAATTACTAAGAATTTACTCATCTGAATTATCTGTAAAAGATTATAGAAAATAAAAAATGGCCTTATCTCAGATTTTCCCTCCTAACTGGCCCAGTCTTTGGGAACATTGAGGTGAGGAAGCCTTTTTTCTTTTGAGATCATGATGCAGTATTTTATTAAATCTTCCTAATACTCCTGTTTAAGAGCCACAAAAACTACTACAGCTCCATCATCAGAGGGTTAAAAGGGTATCTTGCTGTTAAAATGGAACCATGCGAAAGGGAGAAGATGCTCCAAACGGGATAATTGACAGCAGGTGTTTTTCTTGTTATTTTAAGATTTGACGAGTGAGCATTTTTTTCAGGTGGACCTGTGTAAATACCTATCAATTAATGGGGTCACCGCCCACCCCCACACTGAAGCAGACGGTACAGTCTACAACATTGGAAACTGCTTCGGCAAGAACATGAGTCTGGCTTACAACGTCATCAAGATCCCACCTGCACAGAAAGGTAAGGGGTTCAGCCAGCAGGGTTCCCATATGCACTGTAGGGAGAAATAATGCTTTGGTTGTGAGGTTTTTCCGGGTTTGGATAGGTCAAGATCAGGATCAAGATACATTTTACAGTTTTTTTTCAGCCAGCAGAGAACGGATGCAAAGAAAAATACAAATTCAACTGACAGAAATACAAAAATAACAGCATACACAATACAATGATAAATGGATATTTGTACCTTTTTGAACAGCATTTTATTACCATAAATCTGCAAGATGATGGCAGCAACCTGTGAAGAGGCTGGTTTGGGTCAGCAAGCAAAGCTTTGGCCTTCCTAGTGACTGGTTCTAGGCTGAGGGACTCAAACCAATAAATACAACAAATTGTGACATCATTACCAGTTATTTAATTAATGTCTTTGTCAAACTGTCTCAAACAGGAAGCGTGTGTCTGAAATGAGCCATAAACAGAATCATAAAAATGTTTTGGAGTCCGCGCACATTTGAATGAATAGTTGTTTTCAAAAAACTCACAAGTGGCCCATTTAGTGCTACTCCTGCAATCCATGCTACGTACAACCCATTGTTTCCAACAGCTCAGTGCTGGGATCTTGGACCATTCCTCCTTGGGTTCTGGGTCTTCTTCCATGCACTTCTATGTTCATCTCAAGGAACAGATTACATAAATTTTAGGGACTGAGTTGGTCAGTGATATTAATTGATTTTATGTCTGAACTATTTCTGTGTTGATCTGGACTTATGTTCTGATCACTAGCCTGCTGAAAGACCTGTTGATGACCCATTTTCAGTTTTCTGGTAAAGTCCACCAGAATTTACTTAAAATGTACCATAATTTTACAAAGTCTATGCTGGTGTCCAGCACCTCGTACTCATCGTCTTCTGCTTTATCCGGGACCGGGTCGCGGGGGGAGCAGACTCAGCAGAGACACCCAGACGTCCCTCTCCCCATACACCTCCTCCAGCTCCTCCGGGGGGAGCCCAAGACGTTCCCAGGCCAGCCGAGAGACATAGTCCCTCCAGCGTGTCCTGGGCTGTCCCCTGGGCCTCCTCCCGGTGGGACGTGCCTGGAACACCTCCTGAGGAAGGCGCCCAGGAGGCATCCGGTATAGATGCCCGAGCCAACTCAACTGGCTCCTCTCGTTGTGGAGGAGCAGCGGCTCTACTCCGAGCCCCTCCCGAATGGCCGAGCTCCTCACCCTATCTCTAAGGGAGTGCCCGGCCACCCTACGGAGGAAGCTCATTTCAGCCGCTTGTATCCGGGATCTCGTTCTTTCGGTCATGATCTAAGGTTCATGGCCATAGGTGAGGGTAGGAACGTAGACCGACCGGTAAATCGAGAGCTTCGCTTTTCGGCTCAGCTCTCTCTTCACCACAACGGACCAGCACAGCGCCCCCATTACTACAGCAGCCGCACCGATCCGTCTGTCGATCTCCCGCTCCATTCTTCCCTCACTCGTGAACAAGACCCCGAGATACTTAAACTCCTCCACTTGAGGCAGGAACTCCCCTCCAACCTGAAGAGGACAAGCCACCCTTTTCTGGTTGAGTACCATGGCCTCTGACTTGGAGGAGCTGATCTTCATCCCAGCCGGTTCACGCTCTGCTGCGAACTTCCCCAGCGCATGCTGTAGGTCTTGGCTAGAGGGGGCCAGCAGGACCACGTCATCTGCAAAAAGAAGAGACGAAATCCACTGGTCCCCAAACCAGACCCCCTCCGGCCCTTGGCTGCGTCTAGAAATCCTGTCCATAAAAGTTATGAACAGGACCGGTGACAAAGGGCAGCCCTGCCGGAGTCCAACACGCACCGGGAACAGGTCCGACTTAGTGCCAGCAATGCGGACCAAACTCCTGCTCCGCTCGTACAGGGACCGGATAGGCCCTAATAAAGGGCCCCCGATTCCATACTCCTGGAGCACCCCCCACAAGGCATCACGAGGGACACAGTCGAATGCCTTCTCCAGGTCCACAAAACACATGTGAACCGGTTGGGCAAACTCCCATGAGCCCTCGAGTACCCTGTAGAGGGTATAGAGCTGGTCAAGTGTTCCACGGCCGGGACGAAAACCACACTGCTCCTCCTGAAGCCGAGGTTCGACTATCGGCCGGACTCTCCTCTCCAATACCCTGGCGTAGGCCTTACCAGGGAGGCTGAGGAGTGTGATCCCCCTGTAGTTGGAACACACCCTCCGGTCCCCCTTCTTATGAAGGGGGACCCCCACCCCGGTCTGCCAGTCCAGAGGTACTGTCCCCGACCGCTATGCAATGTTGAAGAGGCGTGTCAACCATGACAGCCCCACAACATCCAGAGATTTGAGGTACTCAGGGCGGATCTCATCCACCCCCGAAGCCTTGCCACCGCGGAGCTTTTTAACCACCTCGGTGACTTCAGCCTGGGTGATGAAAGAGTCCAACCCCGAGTCCCCAGCCTCTGTTTCCACCAGGGAATGCGTGATGGCAGGATTGAGGAGATCCTCGAAGTACTCCTTCCACCGCCCGATAATGTCCCCAGTCGAGGTCAGCAGTCTCCCACCCCCACTATAAACAGTGTTGGCGAAGCACTGCTTCCCCCTCCTGAGGCGCCAGACGGTTTGCCAGAATCGTTTCGAGGCTGACCGGTAGTCCTTCTCCATGGCCTCACCGCACTGCAGACCTTATGGCCGCAGCTACGGGCAGCAGCATCGACAATAGATGCGGAGAACATGGTCCACTCGGACTCCATGTCTCCAACATCCCCCGGAATCTGGTCAAAGCTCTCCCGGAGGTGGGAGTTGAATACATCCCTGGCCAAGGGGTCCGCCAGACGTTCCCAGCAGACCTTCACTATGCCCTTGGGCCTGCCAAGTCTGTCCGGCTTTCTCCTCCTCCAGCGGATCCAACTCACCACCAGGTGGTGATCAGTGGACAGCTCAGCCCCTCTCTTCACCCGAGTGTCCAAAACATGCGGCCGAAGGTCTGATGATACGACAACAAAGTCGATCATTGACCTCCTGCCTAGGGTGTCCTGGTGCCAAGTGCCACTGATGGACACCTTATGCTTGAACATGGTGTTCATTATGGACAATCCGTGACTAGCACAGAAGTCCAATAACAAAACACCACTCGGATTCAGATCGGGGAGGCCATTCCTCCCGATCACGGCTCTCCAGGTGTCACTGTCCTTTCCCATGTGGGCGTTGAAGTCCCCCAGCAGAATAATGGAGTCCCCGGGAGGGGCACTATCCAGCACCCTCGACAGGGACACCAAGAAGGCTGGGTACTCCGCACTACCGCTCGGCCCGTAGGCCGAAACGACAGTCAGAGACCTATCCCCGACCCGAAGGCGCAGGGATGCGACCCTCTCATCCACCGGAGTAAACCCCAACACGAGACGGCTGAACCCACCCCAGCCCGCCGGCTCTCCCTGTGGGCCACTCCAGAGTAGAAGAGAGTCCAGCCCCTCTCAAGGAGATGGGTTCCAGAGCCCACGCTGTGCGTGGAGGCGAGGCCAACTATTTCTAGTCGATATCTCTCGACCTCCCGCACAAGCTCAGGCTACTTCCCCCCCAGCTAGGTAACATTCCACATCCCTAGAGCCAGCCTAAGCATCCGGGGATCGGGCCGCTGAGGTCTCCACCTTCGTCCGCCACCTTCGTCCGCCACCCAATCCTCTTTGCACCGGTCCCTCACGGTTCCCCCTGCAGGTGGTGGGCCCACTGGGGGATGGCCTCGCGTCTTTCGTTCGGGCTTGGCCCGGCCGGGTTCCGCGAGGAGCAACCTGGCCACCAGGCGCTCTCCGACGAGTCCCGACCCCAGGCCTGGCTCCAGGGTGGGACCCCGGCCCACAGCATAACAGATCCCCCACTGTACTTAGCAGCTGGTATGAAGTGAGTCCTCACATGTTTATAGTTTGTTTTCACATAAAATCCACCTAGACTGTTGCTGAAAAAATTAATTTTAGTTACCGCACGGATTTGCAAAAGCAATCCTAGTAGCTGTTGCATTGCAGCAAAAAGGTCCTAGGTTCGACTCCCAGCCTGGGATCTTTCTGCATGGAGTTTGCATGTTCTCCACATGCATGCATGGGTTCTCTCCGGGTTCTCCGGCTTCCTCCCATAGTTTAAAAACAGGACTGTTAGGTTAACTGATATCACTACGTTGCTCTTAGGTGTGAATGGATGTGTGCGTGGTTGTTTATCCTGTGTGTGCTGCGATGGACTGTCGACCTGTCCAGGGTGTACCCTGCCTCTCGAGCCTAGACCGCTGGAGATAGGCACCACCTACCCCGCGACCCTGTACGGAGCAGGCAGGTGGATGACAATGGATGGATGGGTGCTGACCCTGGATGGTAGTGAGGTTAATATGGGTTCTCATCCAGTCTAGTTCTGATGCTAAACAGAAATGAGCCTCTTTATCATTTTCATATTTATAACACAGGGAAACTGAAAAAGATTAGAGCAACAAATCTGAATGCCTCTCTGTGTATGTAGTTACCAAAAAGAGTCAACTCTTCTGAGGGTAAAATGGCTGCACAGATTGAACATTTTATTTAGATGGGGTTTAATCTTACTCATGAAAAAAATAAAATGAAGTAAAATATATCTGTTAGTAACTTTAAGCTGTTTATCTCCAGATAAATCAGACCCCATAGAGAAATCCCAGGTTGTGGTTCAGCTACCCAGCAGTGAGAGATTAAAGCCCTCCTACATTCACAGGTACACATTTATCAGACTCTTCTTCATATTCATTGGGAGAGTCCATTTAAATTAATTTATTCTTCTTCTCTATTTCTCTCTCTGTTTTTCCCATGTCTGTAGCTTCGGCATCACCGAGAACTACTTTGTGTTTGTGGAGCAGCCGGTGAAGATCAACCTGCTTAAGTTCCTGTCGGCTTGGAGCGTGAGAGGAGCCACATACATGGACTGCTTTGAATCCAATGAAAGCATGGGGGTAAGATCAGAGGTTTCCTTTGCTTCACTCACAGATGGTCTCATCACAAAAATCAGCTTCTTCTTTTTGAAACTGAATACTCATGGTTTATTGGCCTGTGGTCACTGCTTATAATAAATGTGTGAACACTTTTAATCAGTTGTGTGTATGTGTTGCAGACATGGTTCCACTTGGCCACTAAGGAACCTGCAGGTTATATGAAAAGCCACAAATACAGAACGTCCGCTTTTAACCTCTTTCACCACATCAACGCCTATGAAGACCAGGGATTCATTGTGGTCGACCTCTGCACGTGGAAAGGGTGATTGTGAAGCTCTATATGTGGGGTTTTTGTATCTGTGTTTGCAACACACTGATATTTTATTTGTATTTGCAGGCATGACTTTGTGTACAACTACCTGTACCTGGCCAACCTGAGGGAGGAATGGGAGGAGGTGAAGAAAGCAGCGATGAGAGCTCCTCAGCCTGAGGTCAGACGATACGTGCTGCCGTTGGATATTCACAGGGTGAGCTGAAACACACACACACACACACACACACACACGTACATTCACTATAAATGATTTGCAAAAGCAATCCTAATCTCTACACATTTCCTATTTTGTCCTGTTAAAACCACAAACATCAATGTGTTTTACTGGAATAAGATTTTAATGACAGTCCAACACAAAGCTGTGTGTAACTGTGAAAAGGAAGGAAAAGTCTACATGGTTTTGAAAATGTTTGATAAATAAAAGTCTCTGTGTGACGTGCACATGCATTTAACCCTCCTCAGTCAACGCTTTGTAGAACCATCAGGGCTCTTGTCCTGCTGCAAGGAGAACCTCCATCCCTCTCTCAAATTTTTGCAGCCTCTAACAAGTTTTCTGCCAAGATTGGTCTGCGCTAAGCTCCTTCCATCTTCCCATCAACTCTGACCAGTTCTTCTGTTCCTGAAGAGGAAAGGCATTCCCACAGCATGATGCCACCACCACCATCTGTCACCATTGGAATGATGTGTTCAGGGTGATATGTAGCATTAGTTTTTCTGCACACAGACCAAATAATTAGTTCTTAACCCTAATCCATGAATAATCTTTAGAAGAGTGCTGCAAAAATATTTAGATGCTGGTCTGTTGCTGGCTCTGTCAGCTTACTGAATTCATGTAAGTGAAAACTTTAAACTGTCAAGCTGAGTTTGAATGCGTGGAGATGTTTTCAGCTACTTGGACCGCACCAGAAACCCGTGTCAGTAAGACTACCCTGCACCCGTTTGAAGAAACGTACTCAACAGACTCTGGACTGTAAATATCTCCAAATAAGTATGTCCATCCTTTTTAAAATGCTTTTACAGTGGATATACGTTTAGAAAGTCTGCACATCCTTGCTAAATTTCCATTCTTTGTGATGTTAGAAAAGGAGATCAAAAATAATTTTTAGAACTGAAAGAAAACAATCTCCAAAATGTCTGAAACCAGAGATAAAGCGCCAGGCTAGCAGCCTGAATAACAGCAGCATTTATCCATTAAAAGCACCACAATGAAAGCTTAGATCCATGTCTTGGTAGCTGTGCAGTTGGTCCATCTGTTCAGATGATTGACTGAACAAAGCTCTGTAAAATGTTCAAAGCTTGGGATATTGTTTTAGGACCTAACTCTGCTATTAACATCTCCACAACTTCCTGCCTGCTCTGATCCTTGGTCTTCATGATGCTGTTTGTTCTCTAACAGACCTCTGAGGCCTTCACAGAGCAGCTGGATTCTTACTGGGATTCAATTACACACAGATTGGCTCTTTTTAATTGCCAGGTGACTTCTGAAGGCAGCTAGTTGCACTGGATTTTATTTTTAAAAATTGTGTTTACTTCTACTTTAATTTCCCAGTTTTGCACAACTCTGTGTTGGTTTATTTCCTAAAAATCCTGATAAAATACTTTAAAGTTTGTTACTTAATGTTTTGGTGTGAACAAAAGGGAAAAATATAATTAAGCCAAAGGTTTTCTTCATAGCTCCGTTTGGTTCGTTATCATGATAACTTGCTTCTGAACACAAACCCAACTGTTCTAACCTGCTTTGAATGATTGCATTCAGGAAGAACAGGGGAGGAACCTCGTGTCTTTGTCCTACACAACAGCAACTGCTGTTCTTCACAGCGACGGTACCGTTTGGCTTGAACCTGAAGTTCTATTCTCTGGACCAAGACAGGGTAAACACACACACACACACACACACACACGCTTAATTCATAGTATAAAAGCAGCACATGGAGGCAGTCAGACATAGATTAGTAATTCAATCAGGCTGTCACCAGAGATTTACATTTTGTACCATTTACTGTATGATTTAGATTTATTTAGCCGTGAAACCAGTAAAACCTGGACCTCCCTGTTCCTCCCCGTTGTTGTGGCTAAAGAAAACAACGCTTAAACTCTGTCGTAGTTTTACAAAAGCAGCAGCACAAAATAGTGTTTTATTTCACAAGGCATTACTACCATGAGTTTAGCATTAATCGTGATCTGTTTTTATTTTTTGATATTATTCAACCATTTTTGGCAGAGAAATATTGCTGTAGGTTAGAGCCAGTGTTTTGCTGAATATTTCTACCTTAAAATCCAAAAAATATAATTAATACTGATCAATCTCGAGTGGAAAAATATCACTATGTAACATTTTTATGAAATTTAAGGTGAAGTTTCTGTATTAGTATTTTAGAGGATCTTTTTATGGTTATGTTTAAATACTGATTTTGTGTGAGTGTGTGTCTTTCCTCATTTTTTCCACGTTTATGCCCCTTTGTGTCTTTTAGCCTTCGAGTTTCCGCAGATCAACTACTCCAAGTGTTGTGGAAGGAAGTATTCATTCGCCTATGGTCTCGGGCTCAACCACTTCATCCCTGACAGGGTAGGAGCACTTTCAGGTTTAGTGAGAGTGAGACAGCTCGGAGGCCAGCTAAAACACACACACACACACACACACACATAAACACAGCTTAGTTACTGGCTGTTGGTTTCCACCTCAGATTGTCAAGCTGAACGTGCAGACCAAAGAGACGTGGCTGTGGCAGGAGGAAGACTGTTACCCATCGGAGCCGCTATTTGTCCCCACACCTGGAGCCACAGAGGAGGATGATGGTAAGACGCACACTCACCTATATCTGCACTGGTTTCCAGTGTGGATGGATCTCATTAGCACGGTTTCAGTAACACACCTGTTGGAGGTCTTTGGGATTTTTGCATGTTTCTCTCTGAATCCGTCTAGTTTCATCTATAGGCCTTATATTGACTAGATCATTCCAGGCCTTGAAAGCTGCTCTCCTGTAACGTTTGGATGCATCTCTTTTCCAACACACCTGAGTTAAATGAATGTCTTGTTACCAGGCCTCTGCAGACTGAATGACCTGCTGATGAGGGTGATTCAGGTGTGTTGGAGCAGGAAATAGTAACAGTAGCTCTCAAGCACTGGAGTTGGGCACACCTGGTTTTGTTTCAGCAGAAAGGCTCATACTTGGACTCCACTGGAAAATGAAAAGTGTACTTTATATCCTCTTGGTTGAAGCTTTTCGTTTTCAAGCCGATTTCTCAGATCAATCTGCTTCAGATCTGAGAACTATCGATGATAAATATCTTCTCGTGGGTTTCTTCATGGTAGTTTGGTTCATTATTTTTTTTGACAGAGCCCAGTGGCTCTGGACAGAAAATAGCAGAGAGAAAATCAAACCTGGAAGACAAATTCTAGAAAAATGTTGCTTTCCATAAGTGTTTACAAAAATATTACTATACTAGTTTCAATGTCCTTAAAACAGATTCGAGCAACAACACATTAGCAGGAGTCCATTTCATTTTAATGTGCTTTAAAGGGGACATATAATGCTTTTAAATCCTTCCTTTTTACACTTAAATCATTAATTTCCTGTATTACACTGATCTCCACACTCTTATCCATTTAAAACATGTAAATGACTATATATATATATACCCCGTCTGGCTTCTGCAGGCGTGTTGCTGAGTATCGTGGTGAAGCCGGGTGCAGAAAGACCAGGATTCCTGCTGGTTCTGGATGCCATGAAGCTTACAGAGCTCGCCAGGGCTGAGGTCAACACCGTCATCCCTGTCACTCTCCACGGGATGTACAAAGCGCCGCCTTCACCTTAAACACACCAGTCTGTCCCTGTTTTCTGCCTGTTGAGTCCATAATGCATTCAGACCCGTTTATAAAACAAGGACCACTGTGGTTAATACTAGGGGTTCTAAGTGCCACCATAATAACATGGATTTTAAAACAGCAGGACTTGGACTTTATCAGTTCGTTGTCTTACGTGATTAAAAACAAAGGAAAACAAATGGTTTTCCAGGTTAAGAGATGCAATTATGGACCTTGTCTTTTGATTTTCTGTTTCAGTTTTATTCTTGTATTTCTGCTTGTGTTTAGGTTTGTAGTGATTAGCAGGGTTTATATGTTAGTCATTCTCATAACACGACTTTTACTCACTGAGTTAATTAGACTCACCAGTTTCTCACTTCAGCAATTGTTGCTCCTTGGTATTTGATCTATAGTCACCTCTCTCTGGTTTCCCAGTTACGGTCTTTGTTGCTCCCTGTGCTTCTCTTTCCTGTCTTTTTAATCATACGTTTCAGTTCTTTAAGTTCATGTTACTAAACCCACAGCTACTTGGTTCTACCCACCTCCTCCCTGCGTTAAGACCTTCCAATTCACAATTCACAACTGTTTCATTTTTACTCAGAAGGTGAAATCTCCACATTTTAGTTGGGTTATATAATTAAATCATATACAGTTGTATACTCTCTCCTCCAGTGAACATGGTTGTGATGGCCTGTGCAGGGAGACCAGGGCCCAACGTGAAGTTGGTCCATCCTTGTCAGACCTCATGCAGCCACAGCACAGTCGTATCATTTTTAAAGGATTTATTTACAAGATTTTCTCTTCTTTTCAGATTTTAACGCTGAAAACAAGCTTTGTGGAACTTCAAGGTGGATTTATATAAAAGCAACAAGCAAAAAGAAACTATCTGAAGTAAATCTAAAACAAGCTTACCTATTCAAAATAAATAAAGGAGAATTTCTTACCTCCCTGACAAAGAAAAACATGAGAACATTCCTCAACGTCACTTAGAACGTTGAAGGTGTTTTACCTAGACTCTTCACAGGTAAAGGTGTGGCTTTATCAGAGGGTGAACGTCTGTGTAAACAAATCTGCATCTGTCCGTCTGCTTGGTCCACCAATGACGGAGAGCCATCTACACACTCAGATTTACGTATCTGGAAAAAAAACATGACCTTACAACCCTAATCCGCCTTGATCTCTTTCACTTTTTGTAGAAAGTTCTCAAAATTTCTTCCACCGCACTTTTCTTTCGATACGTTTCTGATGATTAAAGATCATTGTGGCTTTACTGTGCCAAAATTTCCTCTGAGAACCACTAAATGCAGCCCAGGTACCACAAGAGGTACTAGTGCCACAGACTGAGAAACACCACCAGACAAGTTTAGCAAAGCTGCTAGCATTATGATGAATTTAACACGGCGAGGCGTATGTTTAACGGATTTTGGAATTAGCAACATACCGTGTGATTGATGCTACTTCTCTGGCTAACAGCTAAACATCGTCATGTCATGTTAAACATTGCATGTAAAGACGAGAACACACAATCTACATTTTTGTTTCCTGATAAAAACAGCATGTTAATGTCAAACTTCAGAGCAATTTCTGCTCAATGTATTTAACATTTCAATTTAATACATTTTACACAGAAGACCAGTGGTTACAAAGACTGTAATATGTTGTTTAAAGTAGTACATATTGACTGCAAAATACATAAAATAAACATAAACAGCTGCAGCTATGAAAGCTCAGAGGTGTAGTGTGTTGGTGTCTGGTCTTCAAATTGGCTCATTTTATGGATTTTGGGGGGTTTGTATCAAGTGGACCTCAATCATAATGTATTCATAATTTTGCCCACTAACCTCAGTAGTTTCATGGAGATAAAGTTTCTATATTGTTTTTTATTCTATGTTTTAATAAAATTAAGCCTGCATTAGAAACGTAGTTGTTTGATTTAATTTTTAGCAAGTGTTACATTAACTCCAGCTGACCAATCATATTCCAGGACTTTTATTTGTAAACATAAAATTAGTGTCATCAGTTTAGTTTTCCAGCTTATGTGAGATAATGATGTTGCCTTCTGGTCCTATTGTTCTCTCTCTCTCTTCATGTTGCACTTTAAAATTTGAGGGTTTATATCTGACAACAATTTGACCTTTGACAAACAGATTTGTTCCATCACACAGCGATTCTTTTTTTAAACTGAGACTTTTATCAAAATTGAAAATAATTTTTATCATTTCAAATCTTTGAATGGGTGGTCCAGGCTTTTATAAGCTCCAGCTGGATTATCGTAACCCTTCATAAATTGGTGTTAGTTAGGCCTGCCTCGCACAACTGCAGCTGGTCCAGAATGCTGCAGCTCTTCTTCTGATTTAAACTAAAAGGTGTGAACATATTTCCCTCGTCTTCACTAGCTCACTGTTCATTTTAGAGTTTTATTGTTGACTTAGAAGACCCCTGGAAATCTGTCTGACCTCCTGCAGCCTTATGCGTCCTCCAGATCCCCAAGATACAAAGATCACTCGCTTTCAGCTGCACCAAAGTCCAGGCTGGTTCACAGAGGCGATCGAGCATTAAAGGTTTTAAAACTGTGGAATAAACTGCCCCAACACATCAGACAGGCTCCAAGTGTCCTTAATTTTAAGTCAAATTTAAAACCGCATCTGTACTCACTGGCTTTTATTACAGAGAGAAAAATAAGGGTCTCCTTTTGTTCTTTGCTGTCATTTTTGCACTTTCTATGCAGCACTTTGGTCAATGACGCAGTTGTTTTTAAATGCGCTAAGTATATAAATAAACTTGAACATGTGAATGGACAACTGACAATGAAAAATATGCCCCACCATGGCTGTGACTGGACACTGAACTGTTTCTCAAGTTTACATCTGTTTACATCCTCGCTTCAGAGGATAAGAAGTTCAATACCTAATTAGAGTTCTTTAACAAATTAATGAGCATGAGTTGAAGGCAGGGTGTCACAGCAGAGAAGCAGGTAAAAATAGGCAATTTGATTATTTGCACATTAATAAAATCCTAATAATTAGTCCCTTTTAGATGAGACAAATCAAGAGCCTACCAGCTTGTGTGGTCAAAGAGCTGCTGGTTGGTCTCATTCTGCTCCCTATTGCTGAAGAAAATGAGTAACTAAATAAAATCAGATAAAGATGCTAAAGACCTAAATGTCATTTTTTAAATATATTTACACAGCAAAAAATATGAAATAGTTTAAGAGATAAATACAGGTGAAACCAGGTGTTTACCTACACTACATAAAAAAAAACACAGAACCTTTTCTTTTCTTACTGTCTGACATTAAATCAGCTTAAACATCCTGTTTTCAGTCTGCTATGATTACCTAAAATATTTCTATTTGCTAAATGTCAGACGAATGAGAAACAGCACTTTTAGGGATATTTTTAAACTTTTTTCAAGCGCAGTTTACATTAATTTTCTTGCATTCTGTAACATTGTCTTTAAACTGTATGAGTCAAATCTGTTGCATCTGGCTACAAGCGTCTCCCAAACGTTTGCTGGAACGCTGGTCTATTCCTGGACCTCCAACTGGTCTAACTGGGTAAGGTTTTTAGGACACCTTGCTCACATACGCTTTTCAGCTCTGCCAGGACGTTGTGATGGCCACTCAAAAACACTGACCTGGTTTCCATTAAGCTACCTTGTAACATGCCCCCCCAAACCTCTCAGGCTTGCAAGCCCCTAAAAACCACAGGACAAGGTTCTGAAAATGGCTTTTTCCTCACCGAGAGGCCTTACAGCCCACGTCAGCACACAACTCCTTTCACTGTGGACAGTGACTCTACCAGCATTTTCACAAGGTGTTTAGATTTTGTTCTGGGGTTGATTCACACATTTCTTACCAGAACCTGTTCATCTCTGAGCCACAGAATCTGTTTCCTGCTACATTAAAAAACATCCACCAGTGGACCAGTATCAGAGGCTTCTAAAGCCATGGCATCATCATCTGGGCTTTCCCAAATTAATTGAAGGGATTGTTATATAAGTTTATGAAAACTGTCAATATTCTGCCATTAGGAAATAAAATAATTTAGGTAATTCTGACTGACCTCAAACAAGAATGGTTTGTTCTGATTTACTGTCAGACAAGAAAAAGGTGTGTGCCTTTTTATAAATATCAGCTTTTAACAAATACTTTGCTTTGGTCCAAATAAAACTACTTAAACGAGTCAATCTGAGTGGACGTGTGTCAGAGCGTTCTAGGCAGTCGAGACATTTGATGATTTAAACTTATTTAAACTTGGACTTGGAGAAAATGACTTGTGAACATCTCCCATGTGATAACTGGTGCAGAGCATTGCAATAACTGGAGAGAAACCTGAGTTTGGCAAATAATTAGTTTCTTTTACACAAATAAGCATTATTACAGCAATTATTTTCTGTTTTTAATTACAGAAGGATTAAAATGTGAAAGGCTCTGCGATGTATTTAACGAGCTCTCCTCCAATCAACATCCCTGAAGTTTTCTATACAAAATCTGTAGAAGTTAAATGAAGACTGCTGATTGGACAGCTGCCTTCCAGGTCTTCTTTACAGCTCTGGGTTCCAGTTAAAAGTGTGAATCATGATGACCCTAAAAATCAGGGGCCAAATCTACAAGGTTGGAGGCTGCTACATCCGTATTAGCACAGACTGTCTCTTATCTGTGGACAGCTGGTACCGCTGCTGTTTGATGATGTCCAGACAGACTCCCAGAACCTGCAAAGGAACAAAAATCAATCAGTGTTAGACTACTCCAACCTCCCCTGGGAATCATGTCTATAAAAATAACCTGATATTTGTACCGTCCTGGTTTCCTGCGGCAGAATGACTCCATCATCCCACATCCTGCCGGAGGAAAAGAACGCCAAGCTCTCCTCCTCCAGGTTCTGGTTCAGCTTCTCCTCCTCCTGTTCATCATCGGCAGGAAGCAGCGAGCCAGCGTGACCCGGAGCCGTCAGGGACACTCTGGCGTTGGGCCACAGGAACAGGAAATTAGGATCAAAAGCCCGTCCACACTGAAGACCAACAGGAGAGAAGACAGTTAGCTTATTCCTCGTTTTCAGTCAGACTGCTCTGCTTTAGGCACACTTCACTTGGGTTGAACTTAGAGGGTAAATGAACTGGACAGCAATTTTCAATTCTTGCCACAGATTGTCAATTCCATTAAGATCTGGACTTTGACTAGGCCATTCTAACACATGAATATGCTCTGATCTAAACCATTCCATTGCAGCTCTTTAGTGTTGTTGTCCTGCTAAGAGTTGAACATCCACCCGAGTCTTAAGTCTTTTGCAACCTGTAACAGTTTTCCTAGAAGACTGCTTCATACTTAGCTCCATCTACCTTCCCTGTCTCTCATGAAAAGTATCCCCACAGCATGATGCTGCCACCCCTATGTTTCATTCTAGGGTTAATGTGTTCAGGGTGATGTGCTGCGTTAGTTTTTTGCCACACAGAGTTTTGCATGTTGGTCAAAAAGTTTAGAGCTGGTCTTATCTGACCTTCTTCTGTATGTTTCCTTTGTTTCCAACTTGGGTTGTGGCAAGAAGGACTTCTTTATGTTTGTTGTGCGTTAGGTCAGTTCGTTTTGTTTGAGTAGTTAGTTTGAGGTTGTATTGTGGTATGGCTTGAGTTTAGTTTCAACGCTGGTACTCTGATTTGCTCCTGATTGGTTCCTGCAGTGAAAATGACTGGGTAGAAAAATGATCCTGGTTCCTGGAGAGGTTCCAGCAGTGGAAACCATTCTTAATGTTCACTAACAAACCTCTAAGACCTTTTTACTACTTTTGAAGGCAATTTGTTGCATTGCATTTAATTGTAGGATATCAGAATAAAGGGGGTTAAGAACAAATGCATGCCACATTTTTTATTATTTTATTTGGAAAAGATTGGAAAAACCTTGCATCCTTTTCCTTCTACTTACAGAACATAAAATCCCAATAAAATAGCTTCTGGCTGTAACGTGACAAAATGTGAAAAAGTTCAAATGGTATGAATACTTTCGGCCCACTAAAGTGGGTTACATTTTCATTGAAGCTTTAGCATTTAAGAAACAGAAAGGCTGCTATTTACAGCGTTGTTTACCATGGCATAGCTGTCGGCGCCATGGCAACCACCAATCACCACAGTGATTTTTGGGACAGAGGCACAGGCCACGGCAGACATCATTGATCCCTGAGCCTTCAGGCGGTTACTGTTCATCTCTGCCTGGAAGAAAAGGACAGAAATCAGTTTTTTTGTCAATCTGAACGGCTTTAATCTCACTTTATAGCTTCAAAATCCTCAGATCTATAATTCTTAATCAAATGCGTAATATTTCCAAATCTGTTTTTGCAATTCCTGCACATGCAGAGAACAAAATAGGGTTGTTTGGCTACTTTTGAATGTTTACAACATCAGGTCCGAAACATGGCTGTGTGAGTGAATACCTGCGCAGCAGAAAGCGTTAGCGGCGCCGCAGGAGCCGTGTTCTGAAGAAAGAGGAGCGGGATGTCTCTTTGATCGCAGAGCTGGACGAAGTGACTCCCTTTTAGCGCAGCTTCGTACGTTAGCGCTCCGTTACTGGCTACTATTCCCACCAGGTGCCTAAAATGAAGGACGTGCCCTTAGGATACTTC
This sequence comes from Crenichthys baileyi, assembly GCA_036173005.1. Taxonomy (NCBI): domain Eukaryota; kingdom Metazoa; phylum Chordata; class Actinopteri; order Cyprinodontiformes; family Goodeidae; genus Crenichthys; species Crenichthys baileyi. The sequence goes on from JAHHUM010000893.1 coordinate 562,296, forward strand.
ATTCATGTTGATCTGCTACAAACTCAGACTTTAAAACCTTCAAAACAAAATAAAAACAGATATGACTACAAAACATTTTTTGTTATTGATCAAAACAGCAGATGCAGTACCAGCAAAATGAGAGGTTCTCGGTTACATGCTTGATTTATTTAAGAAGTGCATCTTTAGCACCTTTTAGATAAATATTAAACTCATTTAATTAAAAATCTGTGCCCAGCAAGACAGCAAACAGAACCTGAAGACAACAATTTTAAGAGTGAACAGTAAAGAAGAGGTTCGGCGCGCCTTCCGTTTTTTAAATGACATGTTCTCTTGTGTTTCACATTTTGAAGAGTAGCTAAGAGAGATAGCACTCTCTATCATGGTATATCTAAACCCCAGGAAAAAAGGGAGTCGTGTCCACTTCTTCATCAACTCTGATCAACTTGAACAAATAAAGTATGAATTTAAAAAAATAACAGTACTTCTATTTCAATGATTTTATTTCTTTTATTGTTAGAAAATTCATTTGAATAGATGTGCTCCAATTAAAAAATAAATTTTATCTTAAAGACGGTTTGGATATAAGAACTGTGGGGGGTGCTGTATGATGAAGTTGAGGAGGGTACCAAATGTTTCTGCAAAGGACAAATCATAAATTACATTTATCTATACACCAATTTGTTTTTGATTCAATGCAGTCCTCCCAGCTACAAAAAATTAGTCTAATAAATTATTAAAATGTAAAAACTAATGTTATAATTTAAAAGTTGGCACCAGTAAGAGTGGACACAGTTCCAAATACTATGCCCACATTAGCGTGAGATATTATCATATATGAATATAGCAGTGTTTGTGTAACCATTGAGATTTTACCCATGAATCTTTGCAAAACCAGTGACGACTGTGGTTCCATATCGAGCTTTAAACTCCTGGAAGCGGCTCCCGTCCGTCAGCCGACTCACGATCTGACCAGCAAACAAAATCCGGCTCGGTGAGATAGAGCCTGTCAGCACTGAAACTGCTGAGTCTGCATAGCCAACTGTGTTGTGTGTTAGTGTTTTCGGGTGCGTTACCATCCTAACATCCAGAGTGTGGCTGTAACTCCGAGGAGCGAGTCCCAGAAGCTCTTCTGAACTGTGCAGCGGCTCCTCTCCTGCTTTCCTCTTGGCTGTGTCCTCCTCCTCTTCAGGCAGTTGGAAGTTCAGGGTGGAGATTATGTTTCTGGTTTGATCAAACGCCTCCTTCTCCTTCCAGGCAAAGTGGTCCACACAGCCACTCACCCTAAAACAAGGCAGCAAACCGACAGGTGGAGATACAAACTCACTCAGTTCGGGCTCAGATTTATGGGCCTTACTCGGCGTGGAGTCGGGCCCCTCCCAGGTCCTCTGGTGACACCTCCTCTCCTGTAGCAGCTTTAACGAGTGGAGGGCCTCCCAGGAATATGGTTCCTATCTGGTGCACCATTACTGCCTCCTCTGCCATCGTAGGGATGTAAGCTCCACCAGCAGTGCACGACCCGCACACCAGTGCCACCTTTAAGACCATTAGCAGGATTTAAATCGGCAGGGAGGGTGTGTAAAAATCTCTTAAATTAATCTTTTATTGCCGTAGCATAAACCCAAAACGAGAATGTTTATGAGAACCCCAGGGCCACACTCGTTATCAAACAATTCCTTATTCCTTTCTTAAATTAATCGCTAACTTTTTGAGGTTGGTTGGAGTGTTTGTTGACTCTAAATTAGTAATTTATGACTTTTATTACTCTGGGGTTTAAATAGAACAAAACATAGAATCACATTTATAGTAAATATTGGTCACAAGGCTGGAGGAGGACCCATATTTATCTTGCCACTGCTTACTGTTCATTAATCAGGGAGGTAAAGCAGCAAAGGCAGATGGAGACTTTCACATTTTTGGGCAAAAATGTCACAAATTAAAATGTTAACATGGAAAATGTCCTTCACAAAGTATTTGTCCTTTATTAACCAGGCCTTTAAACATGATTAAACACAGCAAGTGTTTTCAAAGAAAAAGTGACCAATTTTCTGTTCTTGTTGCTGACAATAACCTACAAATTGTAATCCTTTCTCTTAATACATCAGATGTTGGAGAACCTTTTCATGTTTTGGATCTACTGTGATTTACAGATCCACTTTCTACCAAAAAAAAAAAAAAAAAAATCACACTTCCTTGTTTCATTGAAATATTGCATGTTTAGTTTATTGATGAGCAGGTAGGAATAAAAATAATGTAAAATCAAATTAATCTGTGAATCTGTGTGACCCGCGAGTACTCATAAACTTGATGATTTTGGCCCACAGGGCAAAAGGTTTGGACACCAACCGAACTACATCCCAACCTGTAGTTTGGGAGGCATGCAGTGAAAAAGCCTGTCCTACCATGGCAAACGTAAACATGTGGAGTTCTCTGAACTCTACTGGGACTTTAACTGGAACTGTGCTTTGTTCTAAAAAGACTGAGGCTCTGTGCACTCAGAGATCGCCTTAGGTGAATCTGCAAAAGCTATTCTGTCGTCTTGGCAGCACAGTCAACACAGTTCCGGCATTTTGGGAGGCCACAAACGATTTTTGAAAATGGGTCAGAGAGTGGAAAAAGTTTAAAATGCAGGTTCAATACATCTATGTGTACACGAAAAACGCATGACGTGGCAGCGCCACCTCTCTCTGTAACCCACATGTGCCTCTTTGCAGCCAATGTTGCTCTGTTTACCTCGCATGAGTTGTCTGCACATGCCCCGTGTTTCTGTCCACTGTTTTTGATGTGTTTCTATGGAAGTGTCACAGCGCCACCATCGGGCATAGCATACAAACTACACTGTTTTCAGTGGTGCTGTTTGCACTCATGTGGACACACATTCTTTGTAACTTGTTTTGAGACGTTTTTGCCTCCGTGTGGACCGGGCCTAAGGTTCAGCTTGCAACAACAACCTCTCCAGTTGGGTCTGGGATAAAAACAAACAATGAACATGTGGAAAAGCACCTTTTCCCCACTGTTTAGCAAGGTTAAAGATCTGTGATGATGTGGGCCTGTTTGGCTTCCAAAAGTTTTGGGAACCTTGTTAGAGGGCATGAACCAGGACATTCAAAATAAAGATTTGGTGGCCTCTACCAGCAAACAAAGGGCCAAGGGAACTGGTCAAAGATCTATCTCGGTGTGCTCCAAAAGGGTGAAGAAAAGAGTGTTTTTATAAAGATCAACAGTAGGGGTATGAATAATTGTGGCACTGGGGACATTTATTTTTACACATCTATAGCAGGGCTGCTGAGAAATGTCCTGGGTTGTAGTTTAGATCAAGGAAACTGAGTTAACATATTAATGGTGAGATCTTTTTGTGTACCTGTGGGATCTTCATAGCAGACATGATGGCTTCGTTATAGAAGGTCCTTCCTCCATGGTTCTTATCAGGAAAAATCTCTGACTGGACATGTATGTGCAAAGAGGGCATTAGAAACAGAAATGGCAGTAACCCTGATCCATCTATCCTCAGGTGAGCATAGGAACCTGCAAAGGTAGGAAAGCTCCACCAGAGTCCACGAGGTAGACACAAGGCAGGCGGTTTTGAATGGCTACTTCTTGTGCTCTCAGCTGCTTCTTCACTGAGATCGGATACGCTGTGCCGCCTTTCACTGTGGCATCGTTGGCAATAAACACACACCACAGACCGTTGATCCTGCCGATGCCTGGGTACACACACACACAGACAGGGTGAGTCATACAGTTGGACTGGTATGAGAGGCTGGTTCTGATATACAGTTTATAGTACCAAAGACATAGCAAGAGGTTTCTGACCAGTCAGGCAGCCGGCTGAAGGGATGTCCCCATACGGCAGACCCAACCCAGCGAACGGCGAAAGCTCCAGGAAGTTGTCATCGTCCAACAGGAGGCAGAGCCGATCCCTGACCAGCAGCTTCCTGTTTCTCTGAGTGTGTCTGGCTACAGCGGTCTCCCCTCCGCCTCTCCTCACCTTGTCCTTCAACTCGGTGTACCTAACAGAGAAAACCAGGGGCTGACCAAGACTTTATAATCAGCACTCTCAGATGTTGAAGGTGTTGTTCAAAGAATGGAAAAAGACCAGAAAGTCATGAGAGTATTTGCTGTGATAAATAAATACGACCCAACATGATGAAATTTCCCTGAGTCAAAATGACAGATGACTTCATGCTTTTTCCCTGTGCTGTAAAATCTAGACAGATTGTTGTATATATGGTATATTAAAGTCATCAGCCACTGAGGAGGACTATGCCTGATTAAATAACTAATCTTTTGTGACTTTAAGCCATGACTAGCAACATTACGAAGCAGATGATGTCAAGGATTGTGCAGAGGGGAGTCTTCATCTTGAGACCTGAGCTAAACCTACTTCTTTTGGCAGGCGTTGCTGTTTCTCAAGTTTGCTTCATAGACATGGTGCTGGATGGGCAGCAGAGGAAGCTTCAGCACCGGGAAGGCACTGTGGAGAGCAATCCGCTTCGCCGGGGCAGAGCTCACACAGCGAGCTGAGAACTGCCAGCGCTGCCCAGCAAGCCTGAAAAACACGAAGCAAATGAAGGTGAACGCTCGCTGCTTCATCACCGCTCAGAAACAAACGGGAAGGTACCACGACTACAGAACAAACATCTAAAACTCTCTGCAACTTCAATACAGTGAATCCACAAGTATACATGAACATTTCCACATTGTTTCACATTACAACCATAAAGTTTCATGTACTTCATGAACATTTAATGTAGCATTCCAAAGCACAGCTTTGCACATCTCAAGACTAAAACCTTTTCCTCATTCTTCTTTGCAGACTAACTCAGGCTCAGTCAGATTGGATAGACAGCAAGTCTTGCCGCACATTCTCCATTGGACTTAGGCCTGGACTTTGACTTGGCCTTTCCAACACGATTACCATGCTTTGAGTTAAACCATTCGATTGTAGTTTTCTGGCTGTATGTTTTGTGTTTTCATCCTACGGTGAACCACCGTTTCAGTCTCAAGTCTTCTGCAGCCCCAAACAGGTTTACCTTTAGGATTCTCCTGAATTTAACTCCTATCCATCTTCCCATTGACTCTGACCAGCGTCCGTGTCCCTGCTGAAGAATGGCATCCGCACAGAATGATGCTGCCACTTCTATGTTTCATGGTTTCAGAAGGTGTCCTCAGGACGATGTGCAGGACTGGTTTCTTCACCACCTACAGCGAAGTTAAATTTTGGTCTCATCTGAGCTGACTACCTACAGTTGCGACACAGTCAGGAACTCTTATAGCTGTCTTTAATAAATGGCTGCTTCTTCCCACTTGCCCAGAAACAGCAGATTTGTAAAATGCACAACTAAAAACTGTGGGGAATCTCTGCAGCTCCTCCAGAGTTACCATGGGTCTATTGGCTGCTTCTCTGATTATTGTTCTCCCTGCCTGGCCAGTCAGTTTAGCAACACAATCAGATCTTGGTAGGTTTTAAAGCTCTTCGAGATGTTCAAAACTTGGGATACCGGTTTATAACCTTACCCTGGTTTAAGCTTCTCCAATGGAAAGACCACTTTCCAATTAATAGAAAGACATGCTTTAGAAATCCTGGATAAAAAGTCTAACTTACACAATCACTGCGAAATTTTAACAAGGTTTATTTATTAATCATTGGAAAACAGGATTAATTTCTTAGATATTTCACTAGTGAAAAAGGTTTCGCATAGTCTTGCCCATCCTCCATTAATCAAACTAGAAAGAGCTCTACCTGGAGGAAACATTACATACGTAGTTCTCTAACCCCATTAAACAGTGGTTGATAACAAATCAAATCTCTGATCATATGTAGATTAGTGACAGTTGCATAATGAAAATGTGTTTTTCTCAATTCTTTTTTTTTTGTTCTGTTAATTTTTCAGTATTTTGTAGCTAAGCAATCATGTGATTCAATGTTTTAATCCTGTTCTGTACCCCCAACCTGCCAGGGAGCACAGATTAAAATGAGTTTATATGGCTAAATCTGGCACATTTACATGATAGTCTGACAGACTCAAGTTCATTAATGTGTGTTGCCCCTTTTTAAATAAATAAGCTAAACTTTCCTCCTGTGTTCTTGGTCTTTATGTTTGTTCACTAAGGTTCTGACACAGAGATATTCCTTCACAGAACAGCTGCATTTATACTGAGACAAAATTATACTTGGGTAGAATCGATTTACCAATATGTTGACCTCTGAATATAGGTGCACCAGATTTTATTTAGGGGTAACAGAGAACGGGGGGCTAAAAACCTGACAGTACACAACACATTAAGATTTTAATTTATAAAAAATTGTGAAAACTGTATATTTTTCTTTCTATTTCACAAGTATGTGCTACTTTGCGTTGAACTGTCACAAAGAATTAGACGTCCTCACTTTTACTTCAATTACATTCATGTATTGTATGTTATGGGTCCATTGTGGCTGAGGGAGGTCACAGACATTCACCTGGTGGCCCTTGTTGTCGTGTGCGCATGTGCAGCATAATGAGACGCTACATGGAAGGTCCTAAACACAAACAAAATGTCATCTATATTATTTCTATGTGTTTTCTAACAGATGATAGGTAAAGACCTATTTGGGTCCACCCGTCAAGAAAAGTTAAATTGCATATTTTATTTATTTTAGACATGTGCTGCACAGTAGTGGTGCAGAAATATAACAATTACACAACTAAATATCCGAGATGAAGTTTAATAGCTAGGCTGATACAATAACTGTTCGTAGAAAATGGTTGAATTAAGCAGTGGTCATTTGCAAAAACGTCCTCATGCATCGAAAACAATCAACACATTTTTAAAATCCAGCTCTTAGCATTAATGACCTCCTCTTTTTAACGTACATAAGTAATTTTATTTTAGTCTATTATTACTACTTGTTTTTGCCTTCTTTGATCGCACTTTCGCACAACTACCCTACTTGTGTTACTAAGAGCTGCTGTGACAACTTAATTTCTACATTGTGAGCTCAATAACGTCTTTCTTATCTTATCTTCATGAGTCAAATGAAAATAAAAACATTCCTGAGTCTAAACGCGTTTAAGTTAAAGTGTGTCAAAGGTCGTCTGAACTCGCTGCGGATGTTAAAGAAATGAAAACTAGCAACCAGATACCTGATGATGCGGCGCTGCATGCTTCACTTGTCTCCGCTGCAGCAGAGCTATTTACGCCAATTTTACACTAAATCTGACGCCAAGATCCATTGACCGAAACTGAACCCACCTGACGGGGCAGGAACTCTTCTTCTCTGTTTGTTGAAAGCGGCGATTCTTGAACGCGCGCTACCGCCCTCTATTGGAGCTTAGCTATCACTACAAGCGCACAGAATCAATCATTTCTGAAGTTATTTTAAAGTCTGTGAAACTCCAGTAGAGGTTTAATGTTTCACTAAATCACAGCAAACCAACTGGTTTAGTGGTGTGACAGCATTAATTTTATAAACGCAAATAGTGTAACTAATGAAAATGGATAATATGAGTGGTGTTTCATTTTAGCTCAACATTAAAAAGCAAAGCATGTTCAAGATTCTTAAGCAAATACACAGTTATTACTGAAACATATTTGGTAAATTTGAGGGAAAAATTTAAAATTTAAGCTATTTTAAATCAGATACTCACAGTAATGATCGATCTAAATTGTTAAACCCCTAACAAATTAACTATATGTAATAAATTCTTAGTGGAAACCTGGTGAGTATCTGTTGTGTGCATAATGCTTGAGAGAAAAGATGCTATTCATTTTAATGACTTTAAATAAATGAAATAGAAAATAGAAAAACTTCCATTTTTCACTCAGAAATGATAAAAATGTTTCATATTCTTTTAGCATACGTTGATATAGGTGGTATGAACTTTCTTCCACCATATTTCTGGGAAATTTTATCCAGGCCTAGATGTTTTCTTTGAAAGATAAGAATTATGTCTTGCAACACTACTCATTAATCCAGAAATATGGAGATGTTTTTATGAATAGACAACAACCAGTAGTTATGGGAAATTCCTGCAGCTCCTTTGGTGTTGCAGCGGTGTGTGGCTTTTTTTTTTTACATCATAAGAACCTGACATTGTAGCATCACAACAGACCTCAGTCGCCGTATCTGTAATTACGTAAAGTGGCCACTAGAGGGAGCCAGTGCATAATTTTTAAACAACCTGAATTTCCCTCCTCTTGCCTTGAAATAAAGCGCTTCATCCCCCAGCTTCACAAAAGACAACCAATAAATATATAGGAATATAAAGGCGTTCGGGATATATTTCAGGAAATTAGAAGAAAGTAACAATAATACAGTGTCACACCGGGCTGGATTTAAGAGGATATGGTCCCCTGGGCTGGTTTTGATATTCATGTAAGGTCCAGGTTTTTATGCCTTAATCACATAAACAATGTTTGTATTGGTTCATTCTAAAAATACATATAAATAATTTCTAGAAATGTTTTTATCCAAACAAACAAAAGATTAAGAAAGACAATTTTACAATAACTATGCCAGTTCTGAATGTGGTGATGTAACACAATCTGTGAAATATATTAAAAACAAAGAAGTGAGCACAGAGCATATCCTGCTTTAACTTATATGATTAGGTTTGCGTTTTTTAATGTTGTTATCTAGACCAAAATCAACCAATTAGAAACTCTTACTTCAACATTTTATTTGGAAACTGAATAAGTAAATAAAAAAAATCCTCTTTTTTCCTAAATATTTTATGCTTTTTGGTAAAGAAATTGTAATATAAGATAACCCCCAACAAAAGAAACAATATAAAATCAATAAATTATTCAATTATTCAACCATGTTTTCTCTTAAATCATGTTTCAACTGTTAAAAAATATTCTGTTACATCAACCTATTATTTTATAGTATAAAAGAAATGCGCAGCAAGTTTTGTATTTTTCTGTCTATTAAACTATTACAGTTTTTAACATCACAGATAACATATAAAAACTTTACTCATTATTACTATACATTTTTTTATTTGAATTGCTCTGTGGCCCTGGGCCCCTGTAGTGGGGCGGCCCTGCTGGTTCAGTGGGAGGAGGAGAGTCACTCAGTCAGTCAGTTAGTTAGCAGGAGGGGAGTCCCAGCGCCGGCTTGGGAGATCCGAGGCGGGGGGAAAAGTGCGTCCAAACCGGGAGAAGTCACACGGAGGTATCCGCCATGAGTTGGGGAACGGAGCTCTGGGTGAGTTTGAACTCTTTACGCAGCGGTTCCTCGGCTCGGCTGTTGTCTTGTTGACTCCGGGACCGTGGCTCTGTCCTTTTCTTGCGGGACGTCGAGCGGAGGAAAGGTGCCGCGGTTCAGGTCCAGCTTTGTGTGGAAACGCTGTTAGCCGGCGAGGCTAACGCTAAAGCTAATCCACCTTAACGGCTGACAGCGGCGCGGAACAATAGGCAGCCAGCTCCTCACCCGGTCCGGGGCACGGTGTGACTCTGCCTCCCCTGTTAGGCTGCTGGTTACCTAAATTACACCCGCGTTGCTAAGTGGATTATTCCTAATGTCGGTATGTGTGTGAGGGAAGTTGGGAAGTTGTTTTTTTGTGTGTCACACCCTGTTTGTGGAAGGAGACCACCTTCCTGCTCAGGCTCCTTAAATTAAGCCCCTTCTTTCCCAGCTCTTTGTCTTGACTTCCCCGTCATGTGACTGAACAAGTGGGAATAAATCTGATCGGGAAAAATGAACGATGGATTGTTTTAACCCGCCACTAGAGGTTTTGTGCAGTTAAATCATGACTTTTACTGTAGGGAAGTCATGATGCATTTGTCTTCCCCTGAACTCGATCACAGGTCCAGAAAAAACAGATGATGTCTCTCCCAGATGTGGGACTGTTGCACAATGTTAGTATTTGTTTTCAGTGAGCGTTAAGCAGGCAGCATGTGCTGATTTCCATTCTGTATATTTTTGGGGTGTTGCCCATCCTGAGCTGTGAAACCCGAGGCAACCAGCAGCATCCCCCTCTTCTTGTGTGTGTGTGTGTGTGTGTGTGTGGGGAGAGGAGCAGAGCATACTTGTTGTCCCAGATGATACTCCTCCATCTGATCCCTGTGGTTATTATCTGCTGTCTGAAATAAACTCATTTTCTGCCTGCTCAGCCCCCAGATGTAACATGACCGCGACGAAGAGATAAATGTTTGGTTGAGTGAAATCCAAAATTGTTGTGAGAGCAGTTTGATTTGTCAGGGGTTCATTTTTCTTCCCATTCCCGTTTTTTAATCCATCTAGGCTGTTTGTTGAGGTGCAAAGATGTGTGAACAGCTTTCACCCTGTGTGTCGTACCAGATGGTGTGTGTCGTTAAATGGAGATCAGCTAATACAAACAGAATTGGTGCGTTTTGTTTTGGTTAATAGTTGGCTTTCAGGCTTTCAGTGGCCAACAGCAGTTTGGAGTTTTCTTCAAGGTCTGTAACACATGCAACCTCATTTCTGTAAACACTGTTGTAATTTAGCGCTTAAAATAACGAAATATAACCAAAAAAAGTCATCTTTCTCATTTTGAAAATGAGGTTGCAATATTAAACCAATTTATGCATCGAAGGATGTGCTCTTGGTGCGTTAACAAACGTAATAAAGGGAGAGTTTTTAGGTTTGATGTTGATGTTTTTCAACATTTGACCTGCCAATCATCTTTCAGGACCAGTCAGGGGAAAAACTGGCCACTGGATTGGTGCATCAAGCCATTTTCTAACAATAAATCATTTACTTTTAGTTTGATAGTCTATGTAAATGTATGCATTTCACATAGAAAACATAATAAAGAGGACGGTTCCAGTCCTTAAATCAGAAGAAACGGTTTAATGTGCTTCTGTACTCTAAAAATTAAACAGATACATGTGCAGATGTTGGATGGATCAAGGATTTCTTCGATCTCTTTATGGATGTAATTTCATTTGAAATCAGAAAACACAATATTCAACTTCATTTATTCAACATCTTACTTGAGACATATCTTGACTTTAAACTTCGCTCAGTTTAAACATCAGGTGTCCTCTTTAGGCCCTTTAAAAGATAAACAGATACAATTTAGTTGAAATCCCTCCAGTAAATGCAGTCATCTAGTCTGATTCAGATCCAAGTCCAAACAGTCCAACACAATCTGAATTATTGTTCAGTACAACTAAGGTCAGTCATACAGTGGGTAGAAAGCAGTAGGCGGAAGCCCAGTCAGTGTAATCAAGTCACTGATTCTGCAGCAATCCCTCATCCTGAGAAAGCATCGTCGATACTGTCTTACTCTTAGCGTTAGTTATTTAGAGACCTTAATGTCCCAGACCGCTGTTGGACTTTACATTTATCTGTTTGTGATGTTTTATCCCCTCCAACAAGTCACTGATACCTCCGTCCAAATAACGCTGTTTACTAAGCAATTGTTTGTTGTTTATCTCTGCCTCGTGTCTTTTCCTCCAGCATTTCGCAAAGCAAGCTGCGTCTCATCCAGTCATTGCGAAAACTAGCTGATGGGCTGTTGTAATCCTTAATCTGACTGCAGACAGCTAACACATTAATCCAATCAGGGGATTCAGGGATTACCACCCAGAAGATATGATGTAAATCTGTTGATTGGCCAGTTTGATATATTTAGATGGCTGCACAGCGAATGTTGAGGTTCTGCTGTAAATTCCTTCTAAGAGTCAATATAACGCGACAGGTTATTTAGTTGTACAGATCAACATTAGTGGCTGAAACCAACCCGTATAATAGGGCGCCATTATCATTTATGAATTGTTTCAGTTTTAATATTACTGGGGAAAAACTACTGCTGAGTTTTGCGACGGCCATATCGATTACAATTAAATCACATTTTCCTGGCTTTCCTGTCATTGTGTTTTCTGAGCTTTAGGTTCTCAGTCGCTAAAATATACCCGTGGTGTGGTACCAAGAGCAGTTAAATATAGTACTGCCTTGCAGAGTGCAATGCATTCTCACTTTGCATGGCCAAATAAATCATTGACTTGTGAATGCACGGAGCATGACATATTGTATCCCACCAAATATTGCATCCAAGCAGTGTTTCGTGATTTTGATATTGCAAACATAGATACTGCGATGATGGTTGCTGTTCAGTATGTTGTGCAGCTCTACTAAGGATGCAAATATCCGTTATTTGAAGTACATTAATGCAATAATTTCACTAATAACAAACAAATATAACCGTTACATTCTAAGATTTGCATTGCTATGACAAGGTTTATTTTTCTATTATCTGTTTGCAAAATGGTTTTCTGTTGCCGAAAAAGATAATTAAAATTCAATTTTTGTGTTGTAAAATATTATAAACTGAACGAATAGCCTCTCCATCAAGTGGCTCGGTGCAGCCTGGTGTAGCTTCTGCTCTGTACCTTGGCTCTAGTTCAGCTCTTTGAGACCTTACAAAGCAAGTGAGGGACATCCTATTACTGCGCTGGCTTCCTGCCCCCAACACACACACACACACACACACACACACACACGCACGTGTGTAAAGTAGGAAGTGCGCATGAATTGAAGCTCTGTCTGTTTTGTGTGTGTGTTAGTGCCAGGATGGCGGCCCGCTGTGCTCAGGTCTGTCTGAGCGAGATGGGCCTGAGGCCAGCAGCACGGAGCGGTCAGGACTGACTGAAGGACAACAGGCTGACCGGCGGTCGTCCTGATTGGCCGGCCAAACTGAAAGATAAGGATAAGGGGATAGAGAATTAGAAAGTGGTGTGAAAAGGTCAATCTCTACCTGGTTGCATAGATTTAGAATTTACTATGAAGGCTGTGAAAGGAAAGGGATTAACTGAGTGTGGAAACTCAGAGTAGTGAGCAGGTTTGAACGCGCTGTTTGCTTTTTATTGTCTGTGTAGGACGTAGATTTAGAAACCCCATTCCTGAAATCCTGGAGGTGTCCCATGCCCAGCATTGTTGTAACACAGGGTGCTAATGTTGTTCACCACGTATCTCCTGCTTCAACCAGGAACTTTGTTTGTGTTCTCTGGCTCACTTTGCCTTCAGACTTGGACCAAGGCGCTTGTTATTCGTGCTCCTGTTTGTGGTATTTATAGGATGCAGACTGCAGGGCATCCGTGTCTGGAGCGATCCATTTTTCACAGACAGCTGTCTAGGATCTCTGGTGCTCTCAGATTGCTTGGTCTTCCATCCACAAATGTACATTTTACTTGGACTAAAACAGTTCAGGCGAATATCAAGAATACAAATATTCTGAAATGTATGTATTAAAGAACCTTGATTTTGTTCACACTTAGAGGAATGTAAAAATATTTGCATACCCTCATCTTTTTCACATATGTCCGGTTATAGCCGCAAACCTCAGTGGATTATGTGACATCTCCACCAGTTTTTCACATAGAGACTGATTCTTCTGCCCATTCTTCTTCATAAAACAGCTGAAGCTCTGACAGGTTGGATGGGAAGCATCTGTGAACAGAACTTTTCAACACCTGCCATACTGTTGCATGTGTTCAGTGCTGTTGTCCCAGCGGAGGATGAACTTCCATTCCAGTCTCCAGTCTTTTTCCAGCTTCTACCAGATTTGCTTCCAGGATGATCCTGCATTTAGCTCCGCCAGCACCCCTGTCCTTTCTGAAGAAAGGCATCCCCACAGCATAATGCTGCCACCACCATGTTTCATCCTTGGGAAAATGTGAAAAAAAATTGCGAGTTTGTATACTTTCGCAGGGCACTTTAGGAAAATTGTCCAATGTTTGAATGATCTTGTCTGATTAAAAATGGTCACTCATTGTGCACCACAATTTAACACCTCTGCGAGCTTCCTGCCAGTGACCACAGGGCAAATCCCAAACCTCGATGTGTTCTTTCTTCTGATTAACGGCTCCATGGAAGTTGTGGTTCCTTTGAGGTTGGCTACTGTTCGGTGGAGCAGCAGTCTTGTTCCTTGCGGGCCACAGCGGGTGAGAAAACAAGTCATGCTGAAGCTGAGGGCGCCAGCCTGGACATGACAAGCTGTTAGACTCGGTCCAGCCAAGCTTGTCAACACATTGTGTGTGCAGGGAGGTGTTTTTGTAGGTGTGAGTGAGGGAACAAGATGTTTTCAGATCAAGATGTGTGACAGCGATGGGTGAAGCCCACGTTGGCCTTTGTGTGAGGGTGAATGTCTTTCCTAATTAGAAAAATGTCCCAACAGACATCCCCCCTGGAGACGAGATGGAAGATGAAGATGGAGGGGAGGATGGGAGGAAATTTAGTAACGGGAGATGCAGGGGGATGTTTTCATACGGTCGGGGGAGGTGGACTGATGAAGGCAGAGAGGCCGGGAGATGAGCTGAGTTTAGACATTATGGATTAGATGAAACTTTAATGATCCCGGTGGAAATATGTGGTAACTAGATAGGTTGTGATTGAATGAGATGTCAGTCAGAGCAGATGAAAATGAATTTGGCTGAAGTGATCTTTTTGTAATCTTCTACATCCTCCCAACCCTCAGCCTGAAAGCCTTCATTGTGTCAGCGTCTATTCAGATATTTTATTTAATGATTTAATTACTTGTCTGGCAACAGATTCAGCATATAAAATATAGCAGAAAGGACTATTAATGCTAATAATTTATACTATTTTATGTCTGCTTTTTTCCAGAATCTCTGCAAAATGTGGGGATATTATTTAACTGTTGCATAGATGCAAAACGTTTAGTTTCCTGTTATTCGCTGACGTCCCGTCCTTTGTTTAGAAGTAGCAACCTGAAGCAGCAGCAGACATGCCTCTGTAGAAAATACAGGCTTTTCTAGAGGCTTCTTATGGTGCATTCACACCAAACACGGATTTTCGCATCATTTGTGTGCTGTTGCTCGCTTGACATTTTGCATGCAATCCGCGTGGCCAAATGTCAACAAACGGCAACGCTTCGCCGCGTCATCAAATAGGAGGAGCTATCTGCTGCTTGCTGGTTTCAACTGAACATGGCGGACATGGATTTCACGGATAATCGCAGTGTTTTACCTGTGGAGAGCCGAAAAACGCCGCCGACGTCGACGTCCCTGGGTTCACGAGATTCTTCAGGGACAGGAACAGTTCGGAGATTACCACCACCTACTCCAGGAGCTGCGTCTGGATGATGGTCGATTTCAGCGGTACTTCCGTCTATCCAGGACCCAGTTCAAAGATCTGCTGTCCTGCGTTGGGAGAGGATTCGGCCTCCGGGACACCAACTTCCGGCGCTATATCCCCGCTGCTGAACGCCTGTCCATCTGTCTTCGGTGAGTAAATAAATCTCAGCTAGTTAGTAGAGTCATACAACTCAGGCTCGCCGCACACGGACAACCGCTTCTTCTCCGTTGCGGTCCTTCACCATACGTCACAGCCACATCCAGTCCCTGATTGGTTGAGGCGACGCGAATTTAGAAAAAAGTTCAGATTCTTCAACTCGTCCATCGCTCTCGCTTCGCTCGACGCGCCTTTCGCACCGTGTCCTTTGTCTCCTTCGCACCGCCTCGCGCCGCTCCGCTCCTGAACGCGCCTCTACATAGGGATAACATGTAAATCGCAGAATCCGCGTTCGGTGTGAAGCCACCATTACACTCCTAACCCTATCAAACATCTCAGTGATGCTGAAAACAGCAGATTTTTCTTTCCACAGTGAAAACTTCCCCACTGAAGAGCGGTGTTCATAAAGCTTAGGGTGTTGCTTGGGGAAAACATCAGCTTTTTGGTCTCCGACTTGCTGGTGAAACGTAAAACTTCTTAAAGATTTTTTTGCAGCACTAGTGGCCTTTATTTTTCGACAGTAGATAGACAGTAAATGGGGACGGAGAGAGAGAGGAAGACATGCGGCAAATGTCACCGGGCCCAGGACTCGAACCCGGGACAGCCGCGTCGAGGACTAAGGCCTCCGTATATGGGTCACGCACTTAACCACATACACCACCAGCGCTGCGCCCACGTAAAACCTCAATAAGTCAGTTTCTTGGAACACATTTGGAAAACATGTAAAGCAATAATGATGTTTGTCTTGCTGTCTGACGGATAAAGTAGCTTTACACAGATGATAATGGAAATAGAAACGCTGAATTAGTTCTTACACTTAATAAATGAACCGTTATTTCTTCTCACCTTTATCTGAAGATAAATACATCAACAGATGGATAAATAAGATAAATACTTAAAGGAATAATAGATTTATTTGTATGAGTTCATCTGTCCTATAATTTGCAGAGATTTTAAATCAAATGTGATGCTAAAGGTCTGGTACTTGCCTGCATATGTGAACAAAGAACCTTCTTCATCTCTCAGATTGTTTCCCCAGTGTTTCTCCAGTTCCTCCCCCTCTTCCTTCCTCTCATCTTCCTGCTGCGTCCCTCTGGGCTCTCTCACAGCTGCATCCAGCCAACCAGCTGTTTAGCAGTCTAGTTCCTCTTGGATTCAGACACCGACCCACCTGTAGGCCTCTGAAACCAATGACCTGGAATGAACCCGTCTAAACGGGTCGCTGAACGTTACCTCACTTGACTTTTTGGAGACTGTAGCTCCTGACATTACTGCTTTTCTTTGTTGTTGAAGGATCTATAGTATTTTTGGGTCACTATTTCTGTTCTCAGATATTTTACTTGTGGGTACTTTGTACTTTTTAGTCATAATTTTTCTTCATACCAGACACAGATCTCGTATATGGTTTATAAATAAAGGTAATCTCTTGTTGCACCATAAGTGTTTAAAGTGTTTTCTTTCCAGAAAATACAAAAATGAGTCAAAATAAACAGAGGCTGTTCCAGGCCTCTCTGAGTCATGACTCTGCTGGTCGTAAGGATTTATTCAAAGCTGCAGCTGCTTTCAGTGCTGTCCTGTCTTCATGAGTCAGTCTGTCAACCGTTTATTAGTCAGTACCTTTGTTAGGCAGTGGAAAACTGGAAGATGTTGGGATTTCTTTGGTGAATTCTCCCTAGAGCGCCAAAGCTCTGCTGGTTGGTTCCATGTGATCGGACTCTTCTTGTGCAACGTGCACACAGACGGTAGCAGGGATTTCCATGAGGTTAAAGCCAGAAGGAAACAGTCGCCAGGTTGGCGTGTCTGGGTGTTTGTCCCTTGGAGAAGGGCTTAAAAAAGCTACTAATCTATAGTGATTTCAGTCGTTATTCCCATTTTGAAAGTAATTTACTTGCTAATCATCAAAATTGCTAAATAATTTCAAACCAAGGTCGCATGTTTTAGTCAACACATGTTATTTTCGTGTTTCGTGTTTTGGAAACCTTCCTGAAAAAGTTAATGCCACCATATCAGGAGGGATAATGAAGAGGGACATAAAAAACTGAGATAATCGGGTTTATCAAATGAGGTCTTATGCAAGGCTCATCTACTGTATGTTGTTGCATTATGGCAGAGGAAGACCTCTGATTTCTGAGCTGAATAAAATTGATAACTGCCAGTGCACCTCAGAGTAACGCCATAAAGCAATTTACTTTCAGTAACGCAGGGATGCATTACAATTTTAAACTTGCTACTGTACAGAGATATGAATCGTCCTTATTGGAGATGTGTTGGAGATTGAATCAGTGTAAGCCATGAGGACCGTGACTGACAATGAGTGCCATAAAAACCTACCCTGTTGGGTCATTGCACCATCAGCACTAAAACTGGAAATCTCTTCATGCGTTCTACACGAGTTTAGCATACAGACAAGCATGGCCGTCTCTTTGTTTTTAGGGCCAAACAGGATTTAAAGCCATTAACCTTGTCTTGAAGTAACAAACATTTTGCCAAGCCCAGTCATATGCACATCTGACTCTGCAATCATGTGCATGGGCTGCAGAGGATATTACGTGTAATAGCATTTTAAGTTTATGACAGATACTAGATGTCCTCAAGCTGATGTCCTTTGGTTGTTTTGTGCTAAACACACAAGCTGCCGGCTAAACCTGCTGAGCCGATGTTATCACCTTTTTGGACCTGCTTTATTGGCAGAACCTTAGAGTACTAAACTGCCTTGTGGCTATAATACTAAATAGTGTCTGACTTAAAGAGTTACACAATGTCAAGACGTCTATGTAGTATAGTCTTCTTTAATGATTTACTTCTCAATAGTGTGACAGCTACTCTGCTCTGCTCTGAGTAACGGTGTGTTTTTCCGGAGTTGGTAGATGAGAAGAAGAAGCTTGTTTAAACCCTCAATGCAAAATAATGATTTATCCTCTTTTATTTTATCTAGCTATGTAGTCTTACGTCTAAGTTTGGTAATGAGCCTGTAGATGAAGGTAGAGAGAACTGCACCACTCTTCAGTGTGGAAGTTATTTTTTTTAACTCTGAGTCGGTTATTTTCAGCATCATTGAGATGAAGTCAGAGGAAGCTTCGAGATTGAAGGATTTAGTAGAAAATTGTGTTTTTTTTTTTAGAACACAATGAAGTTCAACAGAGTTGCCCTGTTTTATTGATTTGACATTTCAACATCTGTCTGTCTGAGAACATGCTGGATTTGGAAATACTGGCAGCCTTTTGAAAATCTCAGGGTCAAGGTTAGGATCTACATAGAAGCTAATATTTTAGCAATGCTAGCCATGCTAATAGCTAATATAAGATGCTAAAGGAGGTTAAAATGTGAGCTCCAGCAGTTTTACAGTGACCCCTCCTTCATTTACACAGTGTGACATGTGCTGCTAATATAACTAATTATGAATATTTACAACAGGAAGGCTAGAATAAAATATTTTGAATGTTTTCTTATGTTATAACTCAAATCTGCTAAAGATCAAAAGCTTAAGGTGATCATAAATCGAACATAAATACCAAAAGTACCAAAATAATTAAACCGCCAAAAAAGCCAAAGTTATGGATCGATTGGAAGAAAAGTATGTATTGATAATAATTGTATTAGTTAATTACGTTTTCACAATGTATCAATTAGGATTTTAAACAAAGTTCGGATAAAGGTCAGTGGGATAATTTGCATTCTGGTTAAACCTGATGGTTGTTGTTGCAAATCTACAAAATGCTTCCAGCTCCCAACTTCAGCATCTGGATCAAATCCATCAAGAGTGAAAAAAACTGCTCCAGCATCCTCTTGGCTGTTGATTATGTATGTGTATTCATGTGACTAATGGCCAGCAGGCTTGTGTTTGCCTCATGATTATGAACCATTAGCTCTTCTTTGTTCATAATTCCAGTGCTGTCCTCCAACTCTCTTCAGCGCCTCTTGATCACATCTCAAGAGTGATCTGAGAAGCCTTTTATTTCAGGGTTTCCCAGCACACAGGATAAAATTGAAAGGCTTTTAATGTCCCACAACCTCACATAGATTTCAGTGACATGGACCTTTTTTTGACCCTTGCAGAGGAAACGTTTTTTTTTTTGTTTGGAGTTAGGATAGATACTGTATGTTAGAATATTAATACAAAGTGCAGTTTATTAATAGTAATAAAAAAAGTTTACCACTATTTGTATCTAAGTAAACCATGATGAATTAAAGTCTCTTAATAACCTTTTAATTCTCCTTTTTAATAAGATGAATCAAGCATTAATTGACCTGTTGTTGTTGCAGCTAAGCATAATAAATGATAATTAAAGATGCACCGACCAGAGATTTTTTAACCAATTCCTGATCTCTGATTTTGTGACTGATTTAGCCTATCCTAGTTTAACAAAATCTAAGTTTTACAATTGACAATGTTTAAATTATGGATGTTTTTATGAATAAATTGTCTTTGCAAAATCTTTGTCGTAATAAGAAAAAAAAAGTTTGTTTTTTTAAACAGCCAAATTACAGAACAGTCTCTCTCCACATCATTGGAAATCCCTGATGCAGCATACATTACATAAAGAGTACAATCTTTAAGGTTAGATATATTTTGCTACAAATTAAACCCTACTATAGAGAATTGTGCTGATTTTAGTGTAACCATATCAATTTAATATTTTAGAGGAAAAACCAAAAAGTCAGACATATTAGATTTGGGTCATTCATACTTTGTAACTAAATAGCAGCCTTTCTGTGATAGTTTATTGATTATGTATATTAGGACCAGAGGCAACGTCACACTGTGTGTGAAAGGTAGAGCAGTTAAGGGTTACACAGCTCCGCAGTTACAAGAAATTTCTGTGATTTTTCAAAGCAAAGACAACATTACTATAGACAACTGTTTCATATTAGCAGCCAGCAGGTTTGGTGCAGTTAGCATGACTAACTGTAATCAGCACTCCCCTTATTTATTCTCCATAGAAAAAGTTCCTTAACTCGATGATGGCCGACAAGATGGTTTTAGCTACTGTAGCATTAGAAAGTGTTGACGAGCTGCTAAAGCAGAGAGATCTTGAGATCGTCTATATGGCACAATCTATGCATTGCAGTTCTATGCTCCTACCCAGATAGTTTTTGTTTTTCTCCTTGTGTTACATGTAACTGAATTTTGGACTCTCCAGCTGTGCAAGGAACGTTTTTTTGAAGATGCTTTCACGTGCAAAAGGAAACTACAGCTGATACTAACTGGTTTGCCAGTAAACATTTAGCTGGATGACCTCGTTCGTCTGTTTAATTGGTTACCAGATTTTCAGATTTATTGCTAGCATTACATCTGAGGGTCTGCTGACACTCAGCAGAACAGTTTAGTGGCTTTATTTATATCATCAGTATGGCAAACCTTCACAATAAGAGGCTTTTCGAGGCATAAAGCACTCTGAACGTTAACTAGCATAAAGCTAATTAAAACTGCTTACAGTGTGAATACTGGGTGCCATGTGTGTTCAGGCCGCAGGCTGTCATTTATCCCTGATGGGCACAGAAGCCATTTTGAGCGTGTTGGTGCCGCGGTGATGAAATTACGAAAAATAATACAACTACTACTGCTAAAAATAGTAACTTTAATGCTAAGGTTAAACTGACAACTGTGATGAATTTCTGCACCATAGTAATCCAGATACACAATCTTCATACTGTTACATATGTAGAAGGTGGTAAAAGTGAACTTTACCTGAGAGATGTTGTTTTGAATTGAAAATAAATTGTTTGGAGTTTGAAACACCACAGTACTTACATATTTCTTAAATGTCATTTTTTTTTTATAAAAGTTGGGGAAATTGTGCGAACTGAGTAGAATAGGAATGCTCTTTGCCCTGATCTGCGTCATGTTCTTTTCTTTTAGGGAAAACTTGATAAAATGGTGATCATGATTTTACTGTAGAAAAAATCTTGATATATTTTGCTCATATTGCCCTCCCCTACCTTACCTGTAAGATTTTCAATATAATTCTAACCAGGGGTGCAGCATATCTGCACCAAATGTTTTATTGCAATATTACTGTACCCAATATCAAGAAGTGCAGTAAATGTCTGCACTAATCATATACAGTGAAGACCAAAAGTTTGGACACACCTTGTCATTCGAAGAGTTGTCTTTAATGCAGCAGTAAGTGTTTTAGGTGCGTTCAGCAGATGTAGCCAGATAACTCATCACCTGGGGTCTGTGTTTGCAGTGAACCCAAAGCAGAAAAAAAAATCAACAGCTTGAAAGATATGTTGTCATTTTAGCATTCATACAACATGTGTTCCTAATGTTATGCTCCCCTACTGTAGCAGTTTCCCATCCAGCTGCGTCTTTGTTCCTCAGTTCAGACGTCTGCACTGAAGAGTGGTGTTGTCAGCACAGTGGTTAAACATAAATTGATTAGATCTTTAGACGTCTTTGTAACCTGGTATTTTTTTCACAGTGCTTTTATCTGCTCGTTTATTAGCACGACCTGATGCAGTGTAACGTGGTTCTGCAGTGCATCTTTGATGTAACATTTAAAATGCAATAATGAATCTGCAAATTACAAATATGAACCTGCTAGCGCTTGCACATACCTTTTTAAATGCCTTTTACTGACGTTTCAGTTCTGTGATGCATTAAGGCCTCATCAACAATAATGTGTGCAGTTTTTTTTCTAATAAAAAATCGGATTATCCAGTTTGTTTTATTTTTGTCTGTGAAGAAGCTTCATTTGTAATGAGGATTATGACAGAAATTGGGCAATAATTTCTTCCTGAAGCATTTTGGTGTGTTAAGAGGATTTTCAGGAATCATCTGACCTCTATTTACTCCATAAGTTGATTTAGGATAGTTTTCACGTAAAAAGGATGTGTTTGAGGTGCATTTTTCTGCTGTGGTTGATAAGTGCATCTATGGGAAACACCGGATTTTGTCAGGAATTTGCTGCAATTCACTTACCATAAATAGAGAGGTCCACATGGGTCAAGTGTAACTAGGACAACCCCACCTTTCCATTCCCATTTCCCTTCTCTGCCCCCACCCACATCCAATATACAGCCTGCCTGCATATGAGGAAACAATGTAAATTCGTGCAGCGAGAGTTTTCCCAGGCTGTTTATTTGGCCAATGAAGTTTCAGGGCCTAATAAAAGTCCTCAGACTCATGTGCAGACAGAGCTGTTCAACATGGAGGATTGGGGGTTACTTAGGTAACGCTGTCATGGACTACAAATTATAGTTGTTGTTACAGTAGGGACCCCAGGCCATAATACATCAGATAGTCACGGCTGAACATATGCAGTTTATTTTAGAGCTTGTTAAATGAGATGTGGTAAATAATAGATAATTTTCAAAAATGATTTAGATATGTTTAAAAAATATTTCTTAAAACTGAGAGTTTTTAAATCGATTAAACATTTAATTAAAGACTTTAATCTGACGGAGATTAATCAGGCAAAACGGTTGTAGGCTCCACACAGGAATCCAGTTATGGTCATTTGTGACCTGATTTAACCCACTTTGTGACCTTCTTTTGTCCAACCAATCAGCATTTAACAAACAGTGCTCATTTTAGACTCCACATGGTTCACTCAGCACTCGACATGTTAACAAAATCCTTTACAATGACCTAAAGCAGCATGAACAGGGTTATTTGTGAGAAAGACCAAGAGAGCAGTAACAGAAACTTCAGGAAACAGCTGGAATGCTAGGCGTGGCTTTATTCACAAAGCAACAGTGAAAGTTCACAATCTGGAAAAAAATCACACTATCAAATGTTAACATATTTAAAGGTGACTTTTATCAAGCTGTCTAAATTTAGTTACAGATTTATTCAGATTGTTGATTTGCTGACTATTCTAGATCCTTATAAGGACCCTGGCTCTACTTTCCCTTCACTACAGCTTGGTGTGCATCTTTGCAAATAATTACATTAACACACATCATATTAAACAGCCCTTGAAACGAGTTGAATGGGTGGTTCCTTTAGACACCCAAATATATGATCCCAAGTAGGCTCGGGACGGTTGGCGGTATCAAGGTGTACTGCTAAAATTTTACATTGCATACATTGTTTCCTTATTTTTGTTGTACCCCCCAGTACAATGTTAATAAAGATTATTCTACTCTATTGTACTTCTACTCCTCTGGATTAAAGTGTTTGTAACAAGAAGCCAGGGAAAGTGCCGGAGTAACCAGTTTTATGAAGCGTAGTGACGTAGAGCTGCCCTTCCCCCAGCTGTTGCTACATTCTGCCACTCAGCTAGATATTATAAAAAGACATATACAGGATATCTGTGGGATCTTAAAAACTCCTAAATATATCCAATTTTTCCATACTAGGTCTTAAAATATGATTACCTAGTTCTTAAATTTGTTTGCTCTTTTATGTATAGATTTTTCTTTTTTTGCTGTATTCGGTCGTTCCATGTTTTGTGGTTCGGACTGTGGTGATATGCCTTTTTTTAATGCTGTGATCAAACTACAAGACCCACAATGCAGTGTGGTAGAGACTGAGCCGTGCATTATCTCAATATGGGTTAGTTGGATAGAATGTACTGTTGCATGTTTGGCCTTCCCCATGAAAAATGTTGTATCTGACGCCGGTTCATTGTTGTTTGTTTGGGGCAGACATGTCGGGTTCAAGGCCGGGCTCTGTGCTAGCTCCTCAGCGGTTCAAGTCCAGCCTCTTAAAACAGAGGCCCCGTTTACATGGCGAGGTTTTTTGGTGAAAATGGAAAAGTTTTGTTGTGTTTCTACTGTTCATCTACACGACAACAACGCTGGTTTTCTCTTAGAACGCTATGATTTCAAAACAAAATGAGTTCCAGAGTTTTGAAAACATCCAGATGTCTGTTTTCGTGTAGATGGAAAAAACAGAATCTTCCTATATTGGCAAGCCCTGACACATGCACAATATGACATGTTTTACCCCGAACATAGCGCCTTCTAGTGGCATGGCAGGGAAATGACACCGTTTTAACGTTTCTACAAGTGTCGTGTGCACAAAGATCGTAATTAAAACGTGATGCGGTTGTGTTAACAGAAACGATCTTGAAGCAGTGCCAACCATCACTCTTAGAGCTAGATGATATGTGTGCCATGTCTGTTAAGCAGATGATGACAAGGAACATTTTCGGCTCAGTTTTTGAGTAATTTCTATAAAAACTGAGTAATTTTTCCGTCACAGGTTTCATGCTCTGAGAGTACCATACCAGCCCATGCCTACTCTCAAAAACACAAGGTTTTTTAAGGTTAATAATGTTTCATGCATGAATTGTCAAAATATAGAAAATCATATTGTTAAAACTAAAAGCTTTGGCTTATTGAGTTTAACTGACATGTCGATATTGTTTATAATATTGTTTATAATATTTATAATATAGTCGATATTGTTTATAATGCCATGGATCTCAAACTGCAGTAAAAGTACCACTGGTGGTACTTAGGTCGTACTCATAAGAAATTTTGCTGTCATTTATTTGCAACGTAAATACAGAGAAACTGGCTGTTTGAACCAGTAACGAGTGCTGCTGGTTACTTATGGCTTTGTCCCATTTACCTCGGAACTGGAACTGGGAATGACATCAAACTCCTGTTAGCAATACAAGCTTATATCTGTTCTTTACGTTTTGTACGCAGTTGTGCAAAATACTAGCAACATCTTGAGGTGCCTTAAATGTGAGATAAAAATCATTAGAAGCAGAAACAAATTGCTCAACTACATTAGCTACAAGCTACCTGCAAAACAGAACAGCATCCATGTTGTGGCCTTGTTTTAAATTTGTTATGAGATGTAGGTTATGGTTAATTCAAATGACACGCACTTACAGAGAAGTGTACTTCTATCAACACTGAATGTAGTGTTCTCTAAACATCTAAACATCTACCATAGAAAAACATGAAAACAGATGCTTAGACTGTGCACAAGTTCTGTCAGCATATCATATGTTAAAAAGCACCAAGCTTGCTGCAAAGACACTGGATTTAACGTGGATGTTCAGACTTCGAGCACGTATTCCCTCTGAGCAGAGGCTCTAAGGGATTTAATCAGAGCTATGGAAAGGGAACCTAAGACCAATGACAGCATTTATGCTTTTCATTTCACTGATATTCAAAACCTTTCAATAAAGTTTGAAAAATATCTTAGTAAAATGCATTTTGTCTGTTAACTGCTGCATTTAAGGTACAGATGTGGTTTAGTTTATTATTGTTTTTAGCAAAGCTTAGATAAAAATATTAATACGGCTACATGCATTCAGTCAAAGTTAAAGCAAGCTGATTTGTCAGAAGATTAAAATGTCTTCCTAATAGAACGACTAAAACTTACTGGTCTGCAGTAAACCAAGATTAAACACAGTTCAAATTTAAAACTACTGTGTATTGTTTTCTTTTTAAAGACATTTATCTTAAGTGAGCCTTTTTTGTGAAGAAGTGTAAATCTGATGAGCTGCAGCTTTGACTTCCTGGTGAGAAAATTGAAAGTTCAACATTTTCCTCCACAACCATGCTGAACTGTGCTTAGATGGCTGTAAATCAGTTTATTATGGGAAGGACTGTCTAATACTTGCTGTTATCAGATGTTGTGCTTTTAGAGTAGATGTATTGATGTTTTTTTTCTTAATTTGCTGTTTTGTTGTTCTGAAAATGTGCGGTCTGACAGCCCACAGTCCACCACTCTAACCACTGAGAATGTAGCAAGGAAAAGGTTTTACAGTCAACAGGCTCAGACTCACAGGTGGGAGCTTCAATCCGAAGCCCTGCTGGGATTATGACACTTTAGTCCGTGGTCGGACAGATTAAGGATCTGGTTGTTTTCTTCCTCTGAAATGAATGAGCTGTTTCTTGTGATGAAACGGCTCAGCGGATGGTTGAACAGACACAGTAATTACCACTTCCTGCTCTTTCATATTAGGTACACACAGGAAACCCTGGGGTTAATACTTTGGACAACCACTGAAACACGCTGGGCTGAACAGACGGCCATGTGTGAACGAGTCCCTTTTGTCGCTGACCAGTTTAGTCATTATTCTACTTCAGTGGCTGATTTTTACACTAAGAATTTGTTTGCACTAGAAATGCTCAGTAGCTGTACTACAGTACATGTGGAAAATATGACAAATCTCATCCTAAGATGTTCTTACACGTTTGGCTAGTGTTGGTTACCTGGAAGCTTCTGTTAAACAGCTATCAGTGTGTTCTCAACAACTGGCCACACCCTGTGCAATTAAATACAAAGCTGCAGAGTATTACAGTATCAGGGCTGTTTACTCCCATTGAGCAAAACCTCATAGTTAACCTGTCTGGAAATACTCCCTGGTACAGTAGCTGCACAGCCGTGTTGGCTTTAGGAGATTTGAAATCACTGAGGTCTGTGTATATCAGCTCCTGGTTTTAGCTGATACCCTTAGCAACTTTAAAAGCCTTGATGCACAAAGCCGATAATTGCCAGGAACCTCTGCGAGCATCTGCGGTCCTCGCCTGTCCGCGTGTCTTGCTCTGTTCTGCAGCCGGACCCCGTCATCTGCAACATTTATCTGTTTGGATGAACAGTGAGGGAAATTATTTTGATTAGCTGATCAGTATAGTGGAGGTGGCAGTGACAATAGAGGCACAATTAATTTTTGTTGTCATTTTCATTTTTTGTTTGAAGAATAAGCAATGCTTGGAAAAGGTCAAGGTCACCTGGAGAAAAGGATCCAATGGCTGGCCTGTTACTAGGGGTGTAGTGATACACCTCTGATCAAACTATCTGGACCCGGGAAGAAATTTGAGTTATTTTAATGCTGGCCAATCATAACCAGGTTCCATTTAGAGGTTAAATTGCAAAAAAGAATCGGGATCCAATGACCAAACATTCAGAGTAGACACAATGTTTAAAACTCCATGTAACCTTTAGCCTGAGCACACCTCACACCTGAGCAGCCCTATATGTTACTATTAATAAGACAAAAGCAAGCTGTACATTTCTTTTATATGTGCAGTTACACATTTTATGCTCAGCCGTCATGCTGGCTTGCTGCTGAAGGGGCTCAAACACACTGATATAATCTGGCACCTTATCCTCTGGTGTTATGCCACCATGTTGCTTCTCATTTGACATTAAATGATGTGTCAATATAATCCTGAGGGCAGAAAGCACCAGTTAACCTGCAGAGTGTTACCTGTGCTCCGTACAGCAAGGTAACCATGCTGGAGCTGCCCTGCTATATATTATATATATGACAATGAAACTGAAACACCTGGTTTTAGACCACAATCATTTATTAGTATGGTGTAGGGCCTCCTTTTGCAGCCAATACAGCGTCAATTCGTCTTGTGAATGACATATACAAGTCCTGCACAGTGGTCAGAGGGATTTTAAGCCATTCTTCTTGCAGGATAGTGGCCAGGTCACTACGTGATCCTGGTGGAGGAAAACGTTTCCTGACTCGCTCCTCCAAAACACCCAAAGTGGCTCAATAATATTTAGATCTGGTGACTGTGCAGGCCATGGGAGATGTTCAACTTCACTTTTCATGTTCATCAAACCAATCTTTCACCAGTCTTGCTGTGTGTATTGGTGCATTGTCATCCTGATACACGGCACCGCCTTCAGGATACAATGTTTGAACCATTGGATGCACATGGTCCTCAAGAATGGTTCGGTAGTCCTTGGCAGTGACGCGCCCATCTAGCACAAGTATTGGGCCAAGGGAATGCCATGATATGGCAGCCCAAACCATCACTGATCCCCCCCATGCTTCACTCTGGGCATGCAACAGTCTGGGTGGTACGTTTCTTTGGGGCTTCTCCACACCGTAACTCTCCCGGATGTGGGGAAAACAGTAAAGGTGACTCATCAGAGAACAATACATGTTTCACATTGTCCACAGCCCAAGATTTGCGCTCCTTGCACCATTGAAACCGACGTTTGGCATTGGCATGAGTGACCAAAGGTTTGGCTATAGCAGCCCGGCCGTGTATATTGACCCTGTGGAGCTCCGACGGACAGTTCTGGTGGAAACAGGAGAGTTGAGGTGCACATTTAATTCTGCCGTGATTTGGGCAGCCGTGGTTTTATGTTTTTTGGATACAATCCGGGTTAGCACCCGAACATCCCTTTCAGACAGCTTCCTCTTGCGTCCACAGTTAATCCTGTTGGATGTGGTTCGTCCTTCTTGGTGGTATGCTGACATTACCCTGGATACCGTGGCTCTTGATACATCACAAAGACTTGCTGTCTTGGTCACAGATGCACCAGCAAGACGTGCACCAACAATTTGTCCTCTTTTGAACACTGGTATGTCACCCATAATGTTGTGTGCATTTCAATATTTTGAGCAAAACTGTGCTGTTACCCTGCTAATTGAACCTTCACACTCTGCTCTTACTGGTGCAATGTGCAATCAATGAAGACTGGCTACCAGGCTGGTCCAATTTAGCCATGAAACCTCCCACACTAAAATGACAGGTGTTTCAGTTTCATTGTCCAACCCCTGTATATATATATATAATATATAAATTGTGAAAACACCATTATATATTACATTGCATAAAAATATTTTTTTACGTCATGTTCTAGGCGAAAAAAGTTATATTTCGCTTGTATATCTTACAGTTTAGCGGTTAGATCAATAGATGCTATCGATGACACATCTAAGTATAGGTGGATCATTGCCAGCCACGTATTCCTGGCTGGTTAGTGAATGCATTAAACAGACTTGGATTACACAGATGCCTTGCTCAGCAGCCATTTATCTCACTCCTGTACTTTCTTTCAGTCTCGTCTAACTTGTCTGTCAGGCTGCATGAGAGGTATCAGCAGAGCGATACAATAGAAAGGATCTGGTTGCTATGAAACCTGATTAGCTTGCTACACAGAGCAGTGCTCAGGTGTGAGTGTTTTTTCCACAGACAGGATATAAATATAGCCTGTTTGGCCTCCAATCCAACCCTGGCCTTTTGGTATGGATGCCAATGGACCTGAATGACATCACAGTAGTTTTTCTTCTCTGTTTTTGCTTCACGGATCCTTTCAGGCCTTGGCATGCTGGTTATGCAGAGCTTGCTTTGGACCGTGACCTCTGTAGTCAGGTCAAACGTTGCATTACGTGGTTTGATTTAAAATTGTGTGTAAGATGTTGCTCATCCACATTTAGTGTTGTCATATGACAGACTCCTGCCCTCTGCGTATTCTTCACTTTGTCAGCAAAAAGGTTGAAATGCTGTGTTACTACAGAGTAGGTCAAAGTGCGGCTGTCGCTGATTCATGGCTTTATTGTAATGATAAAGAAGAGAGGAAGTGACATTTTTCTGTAGTTCCTGGTGAAGCTTGTGTGCCATTAGGAAGCATGAACCAAAAAGCAGAGAAGTGACGGTGAGGTACTTTTTTTATTAATAGAGGAAATGTTTTTTATGATTTCAGATGAAACTTTCAGTGGATGACTTGGACTGATCCAAGGTGCAGTGTAGTGGTTATTTGATGTCCCACTGTGGCATGCTGGGATTAATGTTTAACTGACCCGTCTCTGACTGGGACCAGTGACGTCTCATTGGTCTTATCTGAATTCATTTAAGATAGACCAGTGGAGACAATTGCTCTGCTGCTAAAAATATTTTTCAAGGCTAACAAACACAAGAACAAGATAATGTAATTTAACACATCCAGTTCTGAGTATCAGAGAATCAATCAAAGCTGATCTCTGTTTCACTCTCCATTCATTTCATACAACTCGATTTTTTTCAGGACTGGTAAAACTGATTTTAAATGTCAGGTCACCAGTCTGTCACAGAGACGCACAGGACAACCAACCATGGACACACACACACACACACACACACCTAACCAATTTAGAGAGACCAATTAACCTAACAGTCATGTTTGTGGACGTTGGGAGAAAGCTGGAGTACCCAGGGAGAACCCATGCATGCACGGGGAGAACATGCAAACTCGATGCAGAAAGAACCTGGAACTTCTTTTTGCAAGGCAACAGTGCTACCCACTGCTCCACCGTTCAGCCTTCACCTAAATGAACTTTTCAGTAATATTCAGATTTATTCATTATGACTGTAGGTAAAAAGAGAAACGTGGTACTCAAGAGGAATCATTATAAACTCCAATTAAAAGTAAATGTGTCCAACCCACTCGGCCGTCCTCAGTTTTTCTGAATCAGAAGATGTTGTGCAAAGTCACAATAAAGATGAAACTGATTAATTTTTAATTAAAAAATTTCAGACTGTGTGTTAAGTTTGCTGTTGACATTTATGTTTTTTGCAGTGGTTCTTCTCTGTTGGCTTTTAGGGTTTTGTCAGGTTTTACTCTGAGTGTGTGTGTGTGTGTGTGTGTGTTGGCACACAATGAAAAGTGTTTCTGTTTATTGGTGTCGGGAATTGAAAATGTTTAACAGTCAGAGCCATGAAGGGAACAGAAAAGAGATATTAGAATCAAGAATAACTGTAAACAATATTCACCAGATTTCTGCTCAGGAAACAGTTTGAGCTAAAACTGTCTGTGGCTGAAAAGCAGGTCTGTTGGAAAAACTTAAATCATTAAACCTCTTAAACTGGAAATGTAAAACAAGCACAAAGTAAATATGACCACATCTATTCAATGATTTTTATTCAAAAGCAGACTTTGGTGCACCACAATCTGCTTTCGATTGATTTATTAAAATCCGACCCAAATCCAGGTCATATTTCTGAGAATAGACAAAGCGTTTTTCAATCGAACCCAAAAGAATTTGCAAACTGGATGACTGTCTTTTAATCTTTTTAAGTTTTGGATCAACAAATAAATGAAATGTTGCGCGCTCAGATTTTGTGGAGCAGGATAAGAAAAATCACAATTTAATTCTGTGTGACTTTAGTTTGTTTTTAATTATACTTTTTGGGCCTCGAGTACCTTTGACTCAACAATTTTGGCCCACATGAGTAAAGTTAGGAAGAAACACCATTTTCTTTACCTGGGAGGAGCAGTTTGAACTGAATAAAAGCAAATATCTGCCTTCATCTCACAATGGGAGAAACATTTCTCTGGAAGTTACTGGGCTCCAGTGGTGCACAAATAACAACAAATGTCCCCAGAAGAGAAGCTGCTCATAAACACTTGAAGGCTCCCTCGTTTATGATTTAATACTACTGAAATATTATATTACAACTGCTGTGCATCCCCAGTGGTAGCGTTTGTCAGCCAGAGTTGTGTACACGTTAACTTCTGCAGGGTAAAAAAAGAAATAGGCAAATAAATCGTGTAAGGCAAATCAAATATACACTGGAATGTGTGTGTGCTCACAGGCTGGAGATAAAACAGTGTCAACAGCTCTTTCAAACTGGACTCCTTGAATAACCAACACAGCTACACGAGTTGGCGGTTTTTAGGTTGATGTATGATGGTAACAGCAAAAACCAGCATTTAGCAGCTTTCAGAGCTACATGGGAAACATAAGAACTTCAAAAACAATCATTGTTTTGTTCTGGGCTGCAAAAAATCCCTAATAAGCTTAAGATAATTGAAATGTGCACAATATTTACTCATTTATTCAATAGCAGCAAGAAATCCTGCAACAAAAACAGTAAAAATGTATTTAATCATAAAGACAATGATTAAATCCATGCTAAATATTAGAAATGTGTCAAAAAAGAAATGGAGCTGTTCAGTATCGGAGGTTGTGGAAGGTTAGGTGTTGCCCTTTGCTTTTAAAGGGGACATATCATGCTTTTAAATTCTTCCTTTTCACCCTTAAATCACCCAGTTGTGGACTATATAAAGTAGAACCGCAATGCTTTGGTCTGAAATCCTTGTTTTTGTAGCTCCACAGGCCCCTCTTTCACCCCTGTTCTGAGGTGCGTCTGAGAGCAACTCATTCTGGTGCCGTCTCTTAAAATGCTACTGAGGCACTTCACACCCTCAAAATACCAAAAGCTAATACCGAAAAAATCCGTAATTGTTTTCCGTTCTGTCATTTTGGACTTCTTCCTTAGCCGGACTGGACCTAAAACTATGTTGTATTGCAAACATGAATGTTTAGAAGGTCGGACTAACCTCTTGGCAGCATTTCTTAGTCTGTTAGTTTTAGTGTTCATGGATCTGAGACAGTACATGTCCTGGGTCTGATGCTTCCTGAAGGATCTTCTCGCTCTTCCCGAGACATCAGGAACTGTGCAGGAAGGTTGACTCTCCGCTGGGTGACCTCAATGACCCCGTGGAGCTCTGTCGGTGTTTAATTGGGAATAAAATGGGACAATTAAATATGTAGATTAGTATAATGATTCATTATTTTGCTTCTGTAATATTTTTAACAACTACCTATTAGGTAATCAGGTATATTGTGTTTGAAATATAAATTATTTTGACAACCCTAGAAGAAAATGGTGATAAATAATGTTTAACAGACAC
The DNA here is from genome assembly GCA_036173005.1 of Crenichthys baileyi. Lineage (NCBI taxonomy): Eukaryota > Metazoa > Chordata > Actinopteri > Cyprinodontiformes > Goodeidae > Crenichthys > Crenichthys baileyi. The sequence goes on from JAHHUM010000893.1 coordinate 594,821, forward strand.
AGGCCCATTTATCTGGTCTGATTATTTCCAACCTTCCTCATGTTTTCCTTGCCTCCTCTCTAAGGATCCCCACCTTCACATTCCTGAAATGAAGAGCCGTATCTTTTGGGAGGGGTGGTTGTTGTTTCTTTCTCTGAGCAGGATGAAGCAGATGCACACAGTAAACACACACAGGGGACAGACACAGCCTGGGGGTCTGCAGCATAATGCCAGGGTTTCAGACAAGTTGACATTTCCTGCCCTGTGTCTGCCATGTGTGCACCGGTGTTCGGGTCGTAGTTTCTGTGTTTGGACCATAACTCTCTGCTCTTGAATGCCACAGTGTGTAACTAGGTTCTTGCCTTAGCAGAATTAGCTGTGCTAATTAATTGTGTGTGTTCCTGTGGAATGCTTGTAGACTGCCTGGATGTCTGAATGGTTTTTGTGAAGGAGACTAGATGTCTCATGGGTATCATAGTAAATAGAAGAGGCCCGTTTAGTTTCTTCTTTTGGTTTCTGAATGGCTAATTTGTTTCCAGTCTGAGATGTGAGCTCATCACAGCAGAGCAGTGATGTTGTCACAGATGAGCATTGAAGGAGTATAGCTTTGAGCCACTTCAGGTGTCAAATCCCAGGGATAAAAACTGTCTGCCATTTGAAGAGAAACGTGTTTCATCAAACCTCTACAGATGTTGCTGAAGTTCCTCATATTGAGCTTCCTTTTTTTCTATGAAAATACTCAGAATATCAATGATGCGTTGCAGAGGTTCCGCTCTAATTCACCTTTTCATCACTAATCTTCATTTCACTCATGTAACTATTTAAGCTATCTGAGTAGTAACCTAACAAATGGCTACACATAACTGTTATACTGTAGGAATGTTTCTAAAGCAGAATCATCTCTTAAGTCCATAACTCTGTTCATTAATCTGCTTAAACTTAACTGCAGCAACATAGCCTTTATACAGAAGAATCCTAAAAACCTTTTTTATTAGTCACTTAGACATTAAACCAGACTACAAAAACATCACTTGTGGTTGTTGGGCATGGGGATGTGGGGATTATGGCATTGTTATGCCAGTAATAATACCAGAAAAACAACCATGTTCCATGGTTTCTCGGTATTTACATTTTGATATAATCATGACAAAAAAAGATGCTCACTTGCATCAAGATTGATACAAACTGTCCCCTTCGCAGTGTTGAACAAGCGAGACACTCAGGCCCTCAAATAGTCCAACAGTCTAAGAACAATGCTTCTCAATCTGGGAAATCTGGGAAAATGTCTGCACGCAAGGCTGAAAACCAACATTGAATGGCCATGACCTTCGACCCCTTAGGAGGCACTGCTATAAAGACTGACATCATTCTGTAATGGATATTACCACGTGGGCTCAGGAACACTTCAGAAAATGACTGTCAGTGAACACAGTTCATCGCTACATCTACAAGTTAAAACGCTGCGATAGAAAGCGAAAGCCATATATCAACAACACCCAGAAACGCTGCCGGCTTCTGTGGACCCGAGCTCATCTGAGATGGACTGACCCAAAGTATAAAAGTCTGCTGTGGTCTGATGAGTCCACGTTATAAATTATTTGTGAAAATCATAAATGTCGTGTCCTCCGGGCCAAAGAGGAGAATGGCTCTCCAGATTGTAATCAGCACAAAGTTCAAAAGCCAGCATCTGTGACGGTATGGAGGTGTTTTAGTGCCCATGGCATGGATAACCTGCACATCTGTGAAGGCCCCAATTAATGCTGAAAGGTTCAACAGGATTTGGAGCAACATATGCTGCCATCCAAGCAATCTCATTTTAGGGACATACCTGCTTATTTCAGCAAGATGATGCCAAGGCACATTCTGCACGTGTTAACAGCGTGGGTCCATAGTAAAATAGTTCTGGTACCAGACTGGCCTGTCTGCAGTCCAGTCCTGTCCCCCATTAAAACTGTGTGACGCATTATGAAGGGAAAATACGACAACGGAGATCCTGGACTGCTGAGCAACTGAAGTTGATCTTCAAGCAAGAATGGGAAAGAATTTCACCTACAATCTCCAACAATTAGTCCTCAGTTCCCAAAGGCTTATTGAGTGTTAAAAGGAAACGTGATGTAACACAGTGGTAAGCATGCCCCTGCCCAAGGATCAAATTCAAAATGAGTCAGTATTTACAAAATAACAATAAAGTTAATCAGTTTAACATTAAATATCATGTCTTTATAGTGGATTGAATTGCATATTCTGTAGGTTGAACAGGATTTGCAAATCATTGTATTCTATTTTTATTTCCGTTTTACACAATCTCCAACTTCATAGGATTCGGGGTCAGATGTCAAGAGATGGCTGGCTCTCCTTTAGATTCATACCGGACATATTTCCAAGCAGTCTGACCTGCACTTATTGTTCGAGAGGGAGAAATTCATCTTCACAACACTGACTTAAAAGAACATAGACGGACGTAAAAACCATACAATGGTAAAACAGCGTTACATGAAACACAGTTCATAGTTTACCCCCCTCCACCCCACCACCGCAAAAATACAAATCCTGTTCAGCTGGGTCTGTTGTGGAAGGGTGTGGTGATTGAGTGAATCAGGCCCTTCTGCACTTCATGGACCTTTATCTTCACCCTGAGGGTACATGGAGTGGGTGTCAAATCCTGTTTTATTGAAATTACAATGTGTGGCATGGCCATGTTATTTGTCTTTCTTAACCATGAGGTTATCTCTTTTTAAGCCAGCTGACCGTCAGTCAGCTGACATTTATTTTTGCAGTTTTAGAACCGACCGTACCTTTTTAAACCTTGGGATTCTGGTTGCATTTGGTGTTGGTGAATTAGAGAATAAAACGAAAAGGTTTTCCCACAGTTTCATCTGTCACAATTAGAACTAGCTACCAACATACTGTTTCAGTCCCTGCCTACAATGAAACAGAGACGCCTACATGATGTAGTGGGGTTAACAGTTGTGCTAAGGTTAGACGTATGTTTTCTCAACGTCTGAAACAGGTCAGTTCTATAATCTATCTAGTTAAATTTAATTAGTTCAATTCAGGTCATTAATGCTTTAAAAATCCCAAAGGAAAATGAAATTCCTGCTTAGATTTAAACACAGTCACTATAAGGAGCTTTTGTTTCCGGCATGGTGCCATTTAAAACCTGTCTAACTGAAAAATGTGAATAAACCTAATATATCTGATCTAAAAGTGGAAATGACTTATCAATGTGATTGAATTGGACATCATATAACTGCATTGGAATCACAGATGACTTCTGTTGTGAATTGGCGTTGAACAGATGAACAGATTTCATTATCATCTTTATTCGCTTGTTGCCGCCACCGTTTGTGACCGTGCAACCAGAATTATAGCTCCCACTCTTTCTCCATCATCCCTGTTATCCCTGCAGACGGAGAGAACAGGAACCTGGAGACGTCGTCGTTCCCCCAGAGAGGCAGTCTGCTCAGCTGCCCAAAAACTACAGAATGAGCTCATAGTCTATCACTTATTCATAGGCTCTGTCACACAGGCTGATGCAAGCACAGTGCTGCAGCTAATAAGAGGCAAACAAGCATGTATGCTGGAGAGACAGTCCAGACATGAGCAAGAGGGCAAAAATAAACCCAAAAGAAACCTCAAAGCATGCAGTAATGATTCAATGTTAAACTCTGCAGGTTATCTAACTGCTGTTTAATGTCTTGGCTGGATAGACAAACCCTTTACCCTCTCTTCCTTTGTTTGGCACAAACTGTATTGAATTTGCTCAGCCTTGCTGAAAGACACTGGCACAGGGTTTTAAAGAAACCAGCAGAGGCTCATTATTTCAATTTAAACCTGCTGGGGTCCTGTTGTTTGCCTCAGTTATAATGATTAGTCAGCGTATTCTTCAACCAGTTTACAATGGGTCCCAATGGGCAAAAATAATTAATGATGTAAATAGATTTTGGTTTCGTTTATGGTGATATAGGGAAGGCCGTTCCCTTGTCAAGTTTAATCATGTTATTATCTGTCACATCTTTTATAAGTTCCAGTAATTTCATTGTTTTTTTGTTTTTTTTTTATCTTGACCAAAAATAAGGTAAGAGCATGACCTATGTATGCTCCAGGTCCAACGTTTGGTAGAAACTTCCAAGTTTCTGTTCACGATGCTTTTCTCCAAAACCAGCACGAGTCCTTTGGATTATGGGATGCATATACTGCAGCATTCGGCTTTGCTTTCATTATAAACAGCAACTCCTTAATTTATCTTTAGCTATGCATTGATGTCAACAAACTATTGCTAAATAAATGTAAATAAAAGAGAAGAAGGGCTTAGTTTTAGGCTTGAGAAGATTTTCTTGAGTCACAACGTCTGAAGCAAAGGTAAAAAATGACAGTTAGCATGTCGTGTGAACTGTATGCTTGTTAAACCCAGAGGAGAGTACTTGGAAGAAATCAAAGTCTAAACAAGCAGAAAACTGAGATATCGGATAATTACAGGAAAAATAGATTCTGATACGAGACTTTTGGTAGTGAACTTCTTTATTTTGTTCTAAACTAATGAAACGTTGAGTTCTTATTTTATTTTGTACACATTTCATCTTGCTGTAGTGGAAATAAATAATGGCTATAAACACTTTTCTAGCCATAATAAAGCATTATTAGTCAGATTAGAGCTGGACGGTTCAATTTACCTGCTTGATAGTAATTTTTACACTACAATTTATTAGCGTTAAGGTGATCGTTTGTTATATAATATAGTATGTAATTGATTATCCCTGGACAAAAAAATCAGATCTGACCTATGAAAGCCATTACCGATTAGACTTTATTTTCCTCACTGACTAACTAGATAACAGTGCCACAGTAATGCAAGCATTAGAGCAGCTTTATCAGTATGTTTATTCCCAAGAATCTTTGCCCTTAGCTTTAAAACCATTACTGATGATCAACTCCACCAACTAGTTGTCTCTTTACTTTATCTTTCTGTGTACAAAATAGACGAAAGGAGTAGAAAGATCCGGTGATGCTCATTGTGATTGATAAGGTCCTTGATTCATTCGTCGTTTTTTATCACAAGGTGAATTCAAGCCCCATTTTCTTTGAAGGATGACTGCTTCAGTTTTCAGCAGGACCTGAAGGTTGTTTTCTGCTGCAAACTGGAAAAACACAGATTAAATCTGTCGACCATATGGAAAAATCTGGATTAAGAATAACATGAGCACCAACACCTGCCCCTGCCTTCTGTCTTGGGAGGGACAGGTGTGGCCCTGAAACGCAGCACTTCAGTGACCACCAGAACCACTGCCGCAGGCAGCAGATAAGACTGTTTGTGCTGGCTGGGTGGGAATGTGTCTGCTCAGGGTGAAGCACAAGGATTTATCATGCACTGAGGTTATGATGTTGGGGGGGGGGAGGAATGTCTAAAATTCTCTGTACATTCTGTATCACAGGATTTGGTGTTTATCTGATGCTGTTATTCACACAGTGCCGGTTTCCTTCCAGGTTTGGGCAACAAGTTCCTTTTGGATAGCGCCAGAGCAATTGAAACATTGTTCAAATTGGTCATCTTTATGCTTAAAGGAGTTGTCTTCCAGGATGACAGTCCACAAATGGTCTCTCAATTACCGTTAATAAAAATAGTACAGCTGTGGTTGACAGCTTGGTAGAAATGCACCAATCAGAATTTGTTTACCCATTTTTGTAAAGCTTTGACCTGCTTTTACAGATTTTGGTGAAACTGTAATATAAGAAGATATAAAAGAACCATTCAGAACATGTTTTCTTGCCTTCCTGCTGTGAAGGCTTGTTAAGTAATCATAGTTGGAGCAGGGTGACGTCACACTGAGTGTGTGAGCGAGCAGTCCCTGTAACCCAGGGTTTTACTGTTTTAATGCAAGCCCTACGATGACAAAGTTCACACTTTAAGCTTTCTTTAGCATCTCATATTAGCAATTTGCACCAAGCTCAGGGAAAAAGCTCAGGAAAGAAGAGCCTTCATGTTATCTGCTTTGAGTCTTGCTCTCTCTCACTCTCTGCCTGTCTGAATGAACTGCAGAAATGTCTCAACATATCTTGCCCTGTTTGTGCTTCCTCTGACTTTATTTTTAGATATCCAAATCATACAGTAAATTTTGCATAATGGTGTCAGATTGTCTGCTTAATGTGGTTTCCATCGGTTTGACTGTACATGCAGTATGTATATACTTTCAAGGCACTAGTAGATAAACATGTTTTCTTGTGTTCATTTTGTTCTTCTTTTGAATTGTCTGTCCTGTTTTCCTATTTCAGGACCAGTTTGAAAATCTGGACAAACACACTCAGTGGGGGATTGACTTTTTTGAGCGCTATGCAAAGTTTGTTAAGGAGAGGCTGGACGTAGAGCAGAACTATGCCAAGCAGCTACGGTACGTTCACACCTCCACACACACTGACAGATGCAGTCAGACACATAAATATAACTACATTAATATCACAGCTACACAAACACAAAATGTGGCATCTGCTTTTTACTTTACCTCATTATAAAAATCTTTGTAATAGAGTTAGTAGTAAAAAAATGCAACTCCTGCAACCTTGACTTAAATTATATCTGTTTTTCTTTCTTGTCAGTCAGTCATTTTCTACCGCTTATTCCATAGTGGGTCGCGGGGGAGCTGGTGCCTATCTCCAGCAGTCTGAGGGCGAGAGGCGGGGTTCACCCCAGACAGGTCGCCAGTCCATCGCAGGGCAACACACAAACAACCATGCACACACTCATTCACACCTAAGGCCAATTTAGAGTGACCAATTAACCTAACAGGCATGTCTTTGGACTGTGGGAGGAAGCCGGAGTACCCGGAGAGAACCCACGCATGCACGGGGAGAACATGCAAACTCCATGCAGAAAGACCCCCGGCTGGGAATTGAACCCAGGACCTTCTTGCTGCAAGGCAACAGTGCTACCAACTGCACCACCCTGTTTTTGTATTTCAGAGTTTTACTGAACTGTTTCACCTCATAGCACCATTAGGCATTAGCAGTCAGTTTTAGAAATAAAAGTAAACCCAATCTGCAGACTGAAGCTGCCGTTCAGTTTTAGTGTCTTAGACAGAAACCTTGATATGATGTTTGGGTACATTTGGTGGCAAAAAGAATTATGGTAACCCACGTTTATTGTTGGACACCTGAGTCAAGTTCAGCGTGTCAGGTCATTGAGCTGGACGTCTGATCTCACTGTGATTAGGGACGGTCGGTCGGACCAGCATTTGGAATAGTTTTCATTTTCAGCATGATCAGAAAGTCAGAATGACCAACTAAACAGAAAAAATCATATCATCAGTCATCTTCATTTATTATTTCACGTGTTGTGGTTTCCCCTTTGCCAAACTGGTACAAACTAGTAAACCTCTTTAAAAAACTGTCTAATCCCAGTGGTTGCACACTGCAAGGGGAGAAACATCTACTGAACATTTATCTCTCTCTCTCACGCACACACACACACACACACACACACACACACACAGACGCACAAGTGAAGCATCTCCTCAGCCACCATCTGTGTGAATCTGCTTCCAGACATATTTTCTCATTTTTTACTGATAATAATAGTGCTCCAAACATGCATCTGCAGCATTAGATAAACATGCAAGCTTACACTTCTAGCTGCTGTCTGGTGAATACGACCCAACCTTTGACTGCGTTGCAGGAGTCTGCATTTCCAGGAGCCTTAGGGAAAGGACAGGCTGAGGCTTTGATGTTTGAATCTTTGATTCATCTCTAATAACATGCTTGGATCCTTTCCTACTGAGAGTTTGGATGTCTATCCCTGTGTGTGTGGGGGGGCGTGGGTGTGGACCAGTCTGACTTTCAGTTTTTTATTTTATTTTTTTTTACCTGCAGGATTAAAATATTAGACAGCACCTAAAGCTTGTATGTCTTCCTCTCTCCCTTGTAGGAATCTGGTAAAGAAATACTGTCCAAAACGTTCAAAAGATGAAGAGCCAAGGTGAGAAACTTCACATTATTTTTCCTTTAATCCTTTGCTTGATGCTTCTGGATGCCTGCAGACTGGAGCAATGGAAAAGTCTGCTGGAATCCCTATGAATAGTTTCTGACTGTTCATTTAAAAAAAGGGTAGACTGTGTGTTTGATGTGGCCGCTCACATTCTCTGTCTGTAAAGTTCCCAAACAATGTCATTCATCACATAAAAACAGGCATTTAAAATGGTTCTAGGAGGTCAGAGGTGATGTTTTTTTCCCTCTTGAAACCACATGAAGGTTGAACAACGTTTTCATTCCTAAAGTTTCCTTAAAGTGCAGAAAGAATAAAAAATTTCTAATGTAAGAGAAATAACTAAAAGAAAAAAACTTAACTTTGTTTGGAAGCCATCGTTTTTGTAAAGTGGAACTACAACAAACCGCTACTTTACTGGTAGATCAGAGATATGGCTGATTTCTGATGAGCAATTTTGCAAAACTAAACCTGATTAAAAATAATTTATTCAATTTTTATTTCTCATTAAGAAAAAGCTAGAAAAATAAGAGTTAATTATTATATTTCTAACTTCAGTATAAATACAAATTATTAACTAATTATTAACTGTCTTCAGAATAAAAGTCAGTTTAAATAAAAGAATGATTTGCTTTAAAAAAGCGACAGTGTTGCGTCTTTCTGCCTTGCAGAAAATCTGCAAAAACAAAAATCCTTTAGGATGTGAAACTGAGGTGTCTGTTAATAAAACCTAACTAAAAATAATTACATTCATTTACAAGACAGATCGTAGCTTTAATACCACAATATATTAACTATTTTAAAATGAATAGCAGCTGTGCCTGACAGGATATCTGCTGTTATGTCCTTCATTTATTCCAACTATACTGAAGCTATAAGAAACCTTTCTTACCTAAATGGTTCTGAAGTATTTCTATCTGAACCAGAGGCGGCATCACCCCGTGTGTGGCAGAGAGCAGTCAATGCCACACAGCTCTGCAGTTGAACAAAGATTTCAAAACAAAGATAACATGATTACAGAGTCGACCTTGTAAACTCTTTCAGCATCCTGTATTAGCAATTAGCATTGCTAACAGCAGTTTCTGTTTAGATGCTCTGTAGATTAGCTAGATTCTTACCTTAACTGGGAGATTTCCAAAAGATTGTCAGTATTTTCTAATCCAGCATGTTTTGCGTTAGGCAGAATTGGTCTTTTCAAAAGGCTAAAAATACATTTTCTTTCTAGAATGTCTCACATCTTTTGTGCTTCCTCCAACCTCCTTTTTTTTTATAATTTTAGTACTGAAATACTGAAAATAGCGCCTATTTATTTATTCACTGACCGGAAAAAGATGAGATTTTAGCTTCTGACTGATCACTAATCAAGCCTAAAATCGTCTTGATTCCAATGACTAGCTGATTTCTCAGTGCATCTCTAAGCTGAACTTTTCTTGAATCCACCTGTTCCACAATCTAATATTTGGCCAGAAATCTTTTATTGAACTCGATGCAGAGTTCAATAAAACCGTAAATTCATATTTGCCTCTCTAGGACAGAGGGCAGAGCCAAACAGAGCATGTCACATTCAGACCTAAGAACGTGTATTCTCTCCACGTCTCACAGGTTCACATCATGTGTGTCGTTCTACTCCATACTGGGCGAGCTGAATGACTACGCCGGTCAGAGGGAGGTGGTGGCGGAGGAGATGTCTCACAAGGTTTACCACGAGCTAATGAGGTACAGCCAAGAGCTGAAAGCTGAGAGAAAACACGTGAGTATTGTAACGGGTCCATACGTCTCTGCTGTGTGAATGTCACTGACCCCGTTCTGGCTTGCAGGCCTTGATCTAAAGCTTCTGTGCAAAGGTGCAGTTGGTTACTCCACTGCTAAAATGACAGGACCGATCCACCTACTTAGGTGTTTGTTGCGTTGTCACAATGTCTGATATCTCCGTGGTCTCTGCTTATTTACGTGTTTCTCTTGTTTCTGTGTCAACGTGTCCCGTTTCTGCTTGGAAATGAGCAGCACCTACAGGAAGGGAGGAAGGCTCAGCAGTGTTTGGATCACTGCTGGAAACAGATGGACAATGTAAGTTGGGGTCTGGGGGGGTTTGGGGTGCAGAGAGGAAATCTATTTATGGTAAATATTTTCTGTCAGTGACAACCAGCTGCTTCTTTCTCATACTAACTTGCATGAGGAGAGAATGCTAGAAATGCTAACAGAGGTAGCTGAAAGATAAACTGCATCCTCTCTTTTTATCGGCCTGACCCACGGAGTGCTTAATTACTGACAGAAACCAAACTTATTTCTTCCATCTATGTCTGTGTTTAAGAAGCTATTATTAGAAGCAGCTTGGTGCTGTTAGTCTAAAACCAGCACACACTGTCCCTTTACGTATTATTATCTAAAAGGGCAGCATCATTTTTTTCCTTCTTGGCACGACTCCTGATCCACAGCACCAAGGACAGTTTCCAGGAAAGGGACAAAAACACAGACTGCAGCGCAGCAAGAATATAACACATTCTTGACAACTGGCTCCCCAAACTGCTACAGAGAAATCAGTTCATTCCTGAGATCATTTGATTACATCAGCTGTGTTATTTTAAGACACTGGACTCGTTTTATTTACACCCATAATTTATTTTCAAAACTAATTATTCTTTTTATTTAAAAGCGGCACGTCTGCAATCACAGGTTTTGATTTAAGACAGTCCAGTAGATGTTTTACTGTGTGGTCTGTGTGACTTTAACTGTGACTACCTTGTGACTAGACTGTAATCTCTCAGCTATTCACTGTTTCCTTTACTAATGTGATCCAGATGGTCTATCAGGAAGTAAACTATCTTAGTCTGATTCACTGCCCTCTCATTCACATATTTCCCCGGTTTTATTTACCCAGACAGGAAATTATATGAATGTGTTGCTATGAAAATAGTTTTTATGTTCTCACTATAGTCGAAATAAACTGTGCCCTCTTTTCCTTTTAGAGTAAAAAGAAGTTTGAGAGAGAGTGTAGGGAAGCGGAGAAAGCCCAGATAACCTTTGACCGGTTAGATAACGACATCAACGCCACCAAATCCGAGGTGGAGAAGGTAAGCAGCTTTCACCTGCAGAAATACGGCTTCAATTTATCTGTTGATTCTGGAGTAAATTATATTTAGTTCTCACTTACAGACCCATTCAATAAATTCTAGTATTATTGAAAAGTTCATTTATTAAAGTGAATCGCTTTATGTAGATGAATTAAACACAGACGGATGTTTTCAAACCTTTATTTCTGTTATATCTGATGATTTTCTGCTTACTGCCAATAAAAACACAACATTTAAGATTAAAATATAACAGTGGATCAATTAAAGCATTTTTAATACAGAAATGTGGGCTTAATGAAAAGTACTTTTAAGACCAGCTCAAAGGTTGTTATTTTTCATTTTTATTGGTAGTGAAAATGCAAATATGCTGGCTTCCTTCTGTGCTTCGGCAGAAGACGAAAGCCAGAAAAGTAAATTCACAGGAATGTAACTGCCGTTTTCTTGGCATTTAGTGTTTATTTATTATACATTATTTTATTTTAAAAACAGCTGTTAAAAGAAGAGAAAAGAAGGCTATCAAAACCAATCAGGCCCTGCGTGAAAAAGTAATTACCTCCTAAACCTAATAACTGGCAACAAGAAATGCTTTCAAGTGTTTATGATAACTGGCATTGAGTCTTTTACGTCACTCTGGAGAACATTTAGCCCCAAACTTCTTTGCAGCATTGTTTTAATTCAGCCTGTTTGCTTGTCTTACCACAATATCTTTGTCAGATTTAGGTCTGAAATTGGACTAGGCCACTGTAAAACCCTAATTTAGGTTTTTCTGAGCCATCAGTGGTCTAGTGGTGTGTTTTGTACCACTGTCCTGCTGCACAACCTAAGTTCTCTTCAACTTAAGGACACAAGTTGATGGCCAGAGCTTCTCCTTCAGGATTTTCAGGATTCATCAGAATCAGAATTTATGGTTCAATCAATTATAGCAAGCCGTCCAGGTCCTGAGGCAGTGAAGCAGCCCCTGACCACTCGAGTGTAACCTTCCAGAAAGTTCCACTTTTGTGACGTCCGTGCACAGTAAAAAATTCCCAAAGGTGTCAGCCATCATCAAGACGTGTTTTTACAAATATAGATAAGGCATTTGTGTGTGGTTTTGTTATTTGGTCAGCAGTAGTTTTGTGCTTGTGCATCCCACAGATGCTATTTTTGTCCAGTGAGTCACTTCTTTATTGTTGAGTCATGGGCTTAGCTGAGCCAAGTGAGGTCCGAAGTGCTTTAAATGTTGTTCTGGGTTCTCCTGTTCCATCCTGGATGAGTCGTGGATGTGCTCTTACAGTAGCTTTGGTAAGCCGGCCAGTTCTAGGTTGACAGCTGGTCCAAGTTTTCTCCAGTTACGCTTTCACTGTAGGCTTTCTGGAGTCCTGAAGCCTTAGAAATCTTTTTTAATGCTTTTCAGACTGCTAGATGTCAGTGACTGTTTCTCATCTGTTCCCAAACGTACCTAGATCAGGAAATGATGTGTTGCCTTTTGAAATCTTTTGGCCTACTTCATCTTGTCAACCTGGCTCTGTTTAGATGATTTCTTGTTTCTGCATCTCTGGCAGTAATCGGGCCTGGGTGAAACTGAACTTCGCTTACCTAAAAATGTTGTTGTTAATGTCACGTAATTCATGTAATTTGGCTTGTTTGCCTTCTATATTTAATCAGGTCATCTTTATCAGAAATCAAAATTTATTCAATGATCTGAAACATTTAACTGTGGCTAAAAAGTAAAGACTGAAGAAAAGGGGAAAGGGACAAATACTTAATTATTGACCCAGTTTTCTGTTTTTGGTTCAAACTGTACTTTAGTTAGGGTTACTTATGTAGTTTCTGCTGTGCAGTTAGATAATGACGAACTGATTGTTTGATGCGATTTCTGTTCAGGCTAAAGCGCAGCTCTACATGCGGACTCATATGGCGGATGAGAGTAAAAACGAATATGCTGCCCAGCTCCAGAACTTCAACGCAGAGCAGTGGAAACATTTCAACAGCGCCATACCACAAATCTTCAAGGTAAATGAAACACATTGAGTTTTGCATCACACTAAGTGGTTTTGATCATTTTTAGTCCATTGATAATTCCTTTGTCATCTTAGTATTGTTTACGTGTTTAATACAACATTTTAAATACCTCTCTGTTGCTTATATCCAGGCTCAGCAAACATAAAACGGGTTTGTTTAATTTATTCATTTTAGAACAAAAAACTTTAAATTGAATTTAATTAATCATGGTTCCTTATTTTTTCCTCTGTTTGATTTGTAACAAAGGAAAATGAGTCCCACTAACTACGTCATCCAGTATGATAAATTAAGCACCTCTAGCCAGAATGTTTCGGTTTAAATTTTTTGTATATTTTTGATATAAACCAGAAAAGCTGAACACATTTTTTCCCAAATGACTTGTTTTGCTCAAACTTGATTCTTAAAGTTTGGCCACGTTAAAATAAATGACATTTAGGAACCTGAACGCAACACAGCACAACAGCCGAACAATCAGGCTGCATTGCTTTCTCATTCAGAGCAGCTGTGTAGTCGAGTAGCAGTCTCTGACATGCTTTGAGGAGAAACAGTTGGATTTGTTGACTTTTAAGGCCTTAGAGACTTTTTGTGATTTGAAATCTTTACATTTTTCAGAATATACAAAGTTTTTGTAAAAGTGAGTCAGCACGCTAACAAAGAACCCAGTTTTACTAAATTCTTCTACTGATGTTAGACTAGTATCGGGTCTAAAGGAAGTGCTCTTCTGCCCCATCAGATGTTTTATTCAGCAACTCGTTTCGTGTAAACCTCAGCTAAGCTATCAGCCGCATCCAGATGAAGAACCTGCTTACTTTTACAAGTTGTCTAAACACAGACGAGTCCCACAGAGGTGTCTGCATGAGCAGCTTTTTTCCTGTTGTGTGCAGAACCTGCAAGACATGGACGAGCGGCGAACAGTAAAGCTTGGTGAAACATACCGAAGCTTCGCGGAGGCGGAGAGAAGAGTCATTCCCATCGTCTCCAAATGTCTAGATGGAATGGTTTCTGCTGCCAAGGCTGTAGATGAGCGCCGGGTATGTTGGGACTGAAAGAGAAAACATTAACCTGTCAAAGTTATTTCTTCAACCTCCCCTTTTAATCCTCTCCTCCTCCCAGGATTCTGCTATCGTTGTGGAGTCATTTAAATCTGGCTTTGAACCACCTGGAGACTTTCCGTTTGAGGACTTCAGTCAGAATCTAAGCAGAACTGGATCAGACGGGACCATCAGCAACACCCCAAAAGGCGAAAGAGAAAGAGACCTGGCCCCGATCCCACGGTCTGAAGCAAAACAAACTGTAGGCAGGAGCAAGAATAAACTCTGGCTGTTTGGAAAGAAACCAAAGGTACCCGAGTGCTACTTTATTTCTCCATGTGCTTGATGGGATCATTCAGCTTTAGTTGTTGCACCCAGAGCATTGAATTTGTTTTCTACCTGCATCCGTGGGTATAAATGTTGCATTAATCTTATTTTACGTTAACTTCACTCAACTTCTCGTCAGCTTTTGTTGAGTTATGGAAATTTTTTACCTTCCCAGCATTTATAACTCCTCCGCTGCAGTCGTTGAACCCTGAAGCCCCTTCAGAAGCACGCGTTGGCCACTTATTAACCACCTGCAGTCAGTTCATGTTTAACCAATCAGCTGCCTCGTGGTATCAGCAATCTGTTTGATAGATGGGGCATGTGTTTGTTTACATGGAGCAGTTTGTTTAACACTCAGTGCCTAAAATCTTCAGATCTTTATGACAGATTCTAACTTTTTGGGTTTGAAGTTTAATTCTGTGTTGAACAGGACTTTGAAACCTATTGGTTGACTTTGAGGCTTTTACTCAAGCAGCAAAGAGAAAAAGAGTTTGCTCCATCTATACGAGTCAGCCTTGATGAAACGAGAGTTCATGACATCACTTAATTCAATAAAAAGACTCAAAAAGGAAGAAATGCGGGGAAATGTTAAACAAAAATCCAATCCAGATTTTTTTTTAACTTGAAAATATTTAAAATTTAAAATATACATTGCCTGCCACATTTACTGGCACGACAAAAAGATGTGTAAAAATCCTTAGAATAAATTCACTTTTTATTAAAGTAGCATAATTTTGCTCCAATATTAGTTTTTTTTTTACATTGTTTTCAACAGTAACACTCCTGGCAGTTATTGTGTCGGATCTTTTGAATTTCTTTCTTTTTTTAAGTTTAATTAGAGTTTCTAGAAATGTCTAATTAGAGACCCACAACTTTTTGTATTACTGAGGTATAAATATGACTCCACCCATCTCCTTTAGCCACTAACCACAAGGCTGGACAAGGACACATATTTATGTTGCCGCCACTTAATTACCAGGATTGTTCTTTGGGAGTTATGCCAGTTATGCCAGAAAAAGCCTTTTCTGTCTTAATGTCGCAAACATAAACATGTAAAGTTTTCTAAACTCTACTGGGACTTTTACTGCAATAGTGTGCTTTGGTCAGATGGCAGTAAGATAGAGCTTCTCAGGAAGAAACACTCCAAGTGGGTTTGACGTGAAAACGTGGAAAAGCTCCTCATATGTACCAAGTATGGAGGAGTACCCATGATGCTGTGGGAAAAGTTAGAGGACTTAATGGTCCAAAACATGTAGCTAAATCAACACAGAAATGATTCACCAGCCAGCATCCTGCTACTCTGGCCGTCTGTCCTCAGATATAAGTCCTGTAAAAAAGCTGTAGGTGAGCTGAAGAGAATAGACCAGAGGAGAGGACCCTGAACTCTGGATGATCTAGAGAGATTGTGCAATTAAGAACAATCAAAGATCCCTCAGTCAATCAGAGTGCTGCAGCCTTGTGGAAAATCTACCTTGGCAATGGGGGCTGTTCAAAGTATTAACAGCAGGGGTGCCAATAAATATGGTACCAATGATTTTATTAAAAACAATTATTTCTTAAAATAAGAGACGAAGAGATGAATTCATAATATTGAGGCCCTTTACATGTTTTTACTGGGGGGTGCCAACAAATCTGAAGTTTGATGCTGTATTAAAATGTGGGGATGACCAAAGCATTAATACACTGTAAGTTCATCCATGTTTATATAGATGTATATTTTATTTCTGTTGTAATATATGTGTAGAGGCTAAACGACAAATAACGGAGTGGAGTAGGACTTTCTGAAGTCAGCAGTGCTAAATAAGGAAGTTTCACTGTTTATGTGACTGCGATTGATTCACTCCCACAAATCTAAATGGACTAAAACTGGAAGGTAAAGCTAACAGTTGTTTTATTCTGACTTCTGGCCCCGTCCCCCCGCCCTGATCCTCACCAGTCCCCGTCCTTTCTCCCTCCTCCACCACCTTCCTCCTCCTCGTCCTGTCGTCAGCGGTCCACCTCCAAATTCTTCCCTACGCCACGCTTCAGCTCTGACCTTGTAAGCCACTATCTGTCTGAGATTAAAACTACAGTACCCAAAATCCCTCAGAACGTAAGGGGTCTGAGGAGAGGGGTGAGACAAGACGTGTCCATGAGTTTGAAACCGGTTTGTGTTTTTTATTTTCCTATCACTTCTTTTCAGGATGTTTGCAGGTTCTGTTTTTTTATTAAATGGCCTAAATGTAGATTTTAGATGTTCTTAATTGGATTATATGGTATGTTGGCCTAAACCATAACTGTGAAAGTTTAAGAACTTGCAGAAACCCTGTTCTATTATTCTTTTGATTCTTGTTTCAATTTCTCTCACTTGATTTGTCATCTCCTTCCTATTTAATTCATTTTGTTGTTTTTGTGTGATCTCTTCTTTATGAGAACAAAGTTTCCTCCAATCACAGAGCTGAGGATCCCTGGTGATTGACAGCGTGTCGGTGTGTTGAGGGATTGGAGGGTTTCCGGGTTTATGTTTGCTGTGTTGGTGCATGTGGAGAGGCTATAACAGCTGAAGATAAGGTTACCAACACTGGGTGTGCTACAAATGTTGGTTTGGCTTCAGTTTGGCTTCAGTCTGCAGTGCTGTGTGTGTGTGCTAACACTCCCATTAAGCTGTGGAAACAGAGCTCTGGGCTCTCAGATGTTTCGACACAAACTAGTAAATAACACTCAGCCTCAGCGCCAACCTAAATCTGGGATTGGCTTTTACTTTTATCGGTTTTATGGTCAGGGCCATCTGTGATTGGCTGATTTTCATGTGTAATCTTTGAGTTTCCCTCGTTGGTCGAACAGACTGCTAAAGTATTTCTCGTTGTTTCAATCAAACTTGTAAAAAAGAAGCAGACAAAGAAATATCTAAAATTTACACTATGTGTTGGCGGTCAGAGTTTAACAAAGCAAACTACCTTCCCACCTTTTCAAAGCCAGCTTTTTATTTTTATTTTATTGAAATCTAAAAGGCTTTTATTAGGATTATGCTAACTAATTAGCTAGTAAAACTCAAGTGTTTTAGCAAAGTATGTTGAATACTTCAGGCATGCGTCGGTGAATGATTTTCACGATATGATAACATTGAGTAGAAATAAAGCATGATTTGACACCATCTGTGGATTTACTCAAAAAATATCAAATCAAATGAATAAAATTATCCAGCTGGTTATATTTAAAGTAGAAGCGCAACAATGATGCCTACTGCTGCTAGAATATTATAACATATTAATTATTACAGTTATTAAAAATATATTTCCAACATGTATTTGTTACTTTGATCAAGACACATAGACTAAAACATAAATATACATTTAACAGCTGCTAAATAATAGTTTTTCAGAGCTTATTGCACATATTAAACTCTTTATAGGGTGTTTGCGATGACATCACAAAAACTGTCTGCCGGCCATCTTGGAAGACAGACAATAATTGTAACCATGGCGACACATTCTTGAATATAGGCGAAAGCGATCATTAAATTCCTCTGTTTACTCATCCTGAACGGTAAAGAATAAAATGTTTCATCTCTCTGTCTCTGATCACCACAGTTTACAGTACCTCTGAACTTTAATGTGAATCTTTTAACCTCTGTGGCGCCGCTCCACTAGCAGTGTCTGGTTCTGCAGTTCTTCCAGAGTGCAGACAGGAAGTTAGATGGTGTTCTTCTGCAAACATCCCGTAGACTAACACAAGGTTAACCAGCTGATTTTAACTGACTTATCGGTCAGGGTATTTGTTCAGGGAGCCCGTGTACAGACATACTGCTTACCCACTGTACAATTAAAACATTACCTCAATAAGAGTTATGGGCCGCGCTCCTGTGGTTGCGTCCCTGTGTTTTGAACGAGGACTTACACTAAACAGCTACATGTTGGTTTCTTGTAAACGGGCAAAAGCGTCTGAGTCTCAAAGTAAGCTCCAGCACTTTTCCCTCAATCACAAGAAAGAGCAGATCAGCTGTTTCGAAATATTTCAGGTCCAAACCAAAATAACAAGACTATAGATGATATTATTATATGTCAATATTAAATGTTACACCTTCTTGGCAGTAAAAATGCTAGTTGCTTTTTTGTTTTAATTTAAAGCAGTTACACCATCCTAATTTCGTGTAAATACCTTGACACTTTGGTATTTCACCTCAAGGTTCTCATACTGTCAGATTCTCATGCCTTGAATATTTTAGCATCTAATGTTTTAATTTGATTTTATCTGAATTTTTGACACCCTGGCTGCAATTTGAACACAGATGAAGAGTAACTGGTTTTTGACAACTAATCAGAATGTTTCTTTTCTTACTTTAATGGTCGATGCTCAGTGGTCAGTTAAGATGGTAAGTTAGTTTCTTGGTATGTAAAGTAGTGATGAGACCCAGCAGAGCAGCTAGAAGCACATGTTCCTTCACCCTGTAGGATCTCCCTTAGTAAACAGCACAAAGTCAGTAGAGATAGTAAAGTAGTTGCTGCACCTTTTCCATCCCGTGTGCTTGTGTCAAACAGGTGAAGGTGCTACATGCTCATGATTGTTTTACGTGTGATACTAGCATATTATTTGCCATGAATAACACTTGATAAAAACATTTATTCGTCACTAAAAGAGCTCTTGTTCAGGCAATCCTGCATATGAATCAACTTAACCTGCCTGGATACTCGTTTAACAAGCAAGTAAGAAATCAAAATTGCAGAAACTTAAAGCTGGATGTCTTCAATTGAATCAGTATAAAGTCCTTAGTTTAAATAAAGTATGAACAGAACTTTTCCAGGCTGGTTTTAGCTCATTATTCTTGCAACAAATGGAGGAACAAACCAGATCCAACTGCAGAGTCTGTGGTTTAATTACTGCTTTAACTGGGGAGGCAGTAAAACAGTGACACACTCTTTCAAGCATTGTTAAAATGTTTTTTTCATATACATGTAGGAAAGAATTGCCTCATCTAAATATATGGTGATGAACAGATGCTTGAAAAACATTTGAGCTATTTATAAAAAATCAGTTTATTTTTGTTTTTATTCTGGCATTAAGGAGAAAGTAAATGATAAAAACCACCAGGATCAATCAAATTACTTCTAACATCCATAGCTTTTAATTGGCCCTAAAGAATATAGTCAGTTGGTCGGCTTTATTAACGCTCCAGAGAAACTATCTTTAGTGTTTTCTGCATTCCTGGTACTAATTCTGCTTCTGACCTTCAGGTACCGTCTCTGGAGGATTTCAGCCACCTACCTCCTGAGCAGAGGAGGAAGAGGCTGCAGCAGAAGATTGATGAACTCAACAGGGAGCTTCAGAAGGAAACGGACCAGAGGTGAGATATCTCCTGTGCTTCATATTCAGAAAGCATCAGAAAGATCAAGTTTGGCTCCTGAATGTGTTTGTTGAATCTTTAACATGACATTCTGTTTCGTTTCGGTCAGGGACGCGTTAAACAAGATGAAGGATGTGTATGAGAAGAACCCTCAGATGGGCGACCCCAACAGCCTGCAGCCAAAACTCTCAGAGACCAATTGTAACATCCAGAAGCTGCGCTCAGAAATCCACAAAAATGAGGTACAGAGGAGATGCTTGGCTTACAGCAATTTGGTCTCTGCAGCTGGTATAGAGGTGGATAGTGCCTGTCCTTTACTTGGAAAGTGGTGTTGTCATCGATGTATGTAGAGTTAACCCTAAAGCTTTCTTCATTGTTCTCATTGTTCTCTTGACAGAGTTGGCTGTCTGAGGTGGAGGGCAAGCAGAGCTCCAGAGGAGACAGACGACACAGTGCGGACAACCACCATCACACTCCTCATGGCAGGGAGAGGTAACAGCTTCAGCTTGCACAAGATTTCTTTTCATAAAGATGAATTATTAATGTGTCTGAGAGATGGTGCTGAACTTTAATCATAGAGAGTCATGTTAAGTAGGAGTTTTTAACGGGATCTTAGAGCTGATAAAGACCTGGATTCATCACTAGAAGGTCTCCAGCTGTAACAGGTCATTAGTGTTGGAAATGTTTAGTTTAAATTTAAACTAAAGGAGCATTTTGGAGAGTGTAGATCCATCATGGTATCAGGTCAAATGTAATGTGATTAAATTACTGTAACATGTTTAGCTTCCAGAAGAAATTATGCTTTGCTTTTATTTTAGTGAGTTTATTAAATATATAAACATCTTTGAACTTTACTGGGAAGTCATCCTAACTTTGTATGCAAGTTCTCTTAGAAGAAATAAATCTTTTATTCATCTCCAGCTCCATCTCCAGTTATATTATTATTTAAAATCTGCTCTTTCAAAGAGTTCATAATGTCATCCAGTCTAACAAGGTCACAGGACCTTTGGAAGAAGCCCACAGCATCATAGGTCCCCGACCATACCTAAAAGTAAGCATGAGGTGCTTTTCCACATTAAAAGCTCTTTTTACTCTTGTCTGATGAAAACACACAGTTCCAGTCCCAATAAAGTTTGTGATGGTAGAACAGAAAAGGCTTTTTTCTAGCATCCCTCTGAACAGCCAGTTGGCATGTAGATGGCATCTAATGGTGGGTGACCTCTTGGTGACCCTAGGTTCCAGTCTTTGCAGCAATTCTTCAACAGTGGACTGTTTTGCATCCGGCTCCCTGTGTCGGGGTCCAAAACAAACTTATGACCAGTGGCTAAAAGAAACGGGCCTCGGTGTCAAGGCGTTTATATCCCTGTGAGGCAGAAAGTCATGCATTACTGATTAGAAGTTCCTAGAAACTCTGGTCAATAAACAACCATAGTAGGAATTTATATACCGCTTCAGACTTTTAGTTATGTTTATTTTTTGAAAGTTTTGACTTTAATCGAAATAGTTTTTTCCCTCACTGAATAAATCAGTTTCATCGAAGGTAGATTTGTCTAAATATTTGAGTTTGACATCATGCTCCAAAAAAAGATGAAAACTTATGAAGGCTTTTTACTTATATTTTTCAGGGTTCCCACAAAATTCTCAGTGTCTGTTTGAGTAAAATGCGTTTTCTTTTCTATCTCACGTTTTCCAAGCCTAAAATAGATGTTGGCCTTGATGAAAACATTTCTGGAATCAAGGTTTTCAAAAATAAAGCAGATAAACATTCCTCCTCCTATTTTTAGTTTCATTCGGTGCTACTGCTCTGCGTTTTAGAACATATTGAAGCTGTTTCTTATTTAAGTAATTCACTCTGAGCTCTCCTGTTTCCTGTCAGCCCTGAGGGCAGTTACACGGATGACACCAGCCAGGAGCACCACACGCCTCACCGCCGCCCCGCGCAGCCGGCTCAACCGATCCATGACCCTCATGAGTTCGATGATGAATTTGACGATGACGAGCCGTTACCCATCGTCGGACACTGCAAAGCACTCTACTCTTTCGACGGTAAGAATAAACTAAGCAGGTGTATTTAGGTGCAGGACCAGTCAGAAATAACTTACTGGTTTGTCCAGATTTTGCCTTTTACCTTCTGAGTGTTTGAAGATAAGAGTTTGAATGGTTTGAAATAACAGCAGAATGAGCAGCTATAGCTTGAGAATCAACACTGATGATGTGTTTTCTTTGTTTTATAGGTCAGAATGAGGGGACGCTAAGCATGGCAGAGGATGAGGTAATGTTTCTTAGCAATTCCCTGCTTATAGTAGCAATGGCGCCATCATGTGGTCCTCTGTAAAACAGCATACATTTAGCTCCTACACAATTTGTTTCTTTTGCCGTTTTGCTTGTTTCTTAATGTAGCCCTCTGCTACTGGACTTCAAGAAACTTTCAATAATCCTCTCAATAAATGGCTTCATTAAATCATTTTTACCAGCAGAAGGTCACAATTTTGGTTTCATCAGAGGTCATCCGACCCGAACTGTGATCAGAACCTAAAAGTGGAAATAGAATGTGATGAAATAATGCAGGGAATTAAATTAAATGTGAGATTTAACACTTTTAATAAATAATTATCTTCACAATGTATCAAAATAATTTAATTCAATTTAAGTCAAATTTCATAGAAAAGTATTTTATTAATCCCAAAGAAAAATTAAATGTACAAATTAAATATAAAGATGACTAAACTGAAATGCAGTGGTTAAGTAGATGGGTACAAAATAACTTGCTTTATGGGTGCGAGAAGAAAGTGTGAAGCGTTGGAATGCTGGCCAAATTTGGAGAAATTTTTCAGATTTATTTTCAGGTCCTGGGTTTGAATCCCGGCTGCTTTCTGCCTGGAGTTAGCATGTTCTCCCCATGCACGGATTCTCTCCGGGTACTCCGACATCCCCCCACAGTCCAAAAACATGACTGTTAGGTTAACTGGTCTCTCTCAATGGTCCTCAGGTATGAGTGGGTGCATGGGTTGTTTGTCCTGTTTGTGTTTTTGTTGCCCTGTGATGGACTGGCCATCTGACCAGGGTCAACCCCATGCAGAGATAAGCGGGTGTAGACGATGAATAGTTTGTGATGGTGAATAGTTTTATAAACCGAACAAATTTCTGTAATTTTTTGTTTTATATTTTAAGGTTTTATTTCTTTGCTGAAAAGGACCCGGAACAGATCTCCTCACAGCGCGTCGTCTTCACCATATCCTCTGTAGTTGATATAGTCTCATTTTAACACTTGTGAAGCATGTTCATATATTAAAACGTTCCATCTTTCATCCATACTCACAAGTTGTTCGACTTGGAGCTTCCATTCTAGAAGCTGAATCCAGTCCTGAAGAGATTTATTTAAGGTCTCGTAAAATGTGTTCATGTGACTGATTCACAATTCTGCGAGTGATGACACCAACGCTGTGTAAGGATTATGATTATGGATTAATTAATATTTAGCAAAAATTATAATTAAAATAAATCAGAATTCAGGAAAATAATTTCTTAACCAAAAATCATTACTTACAAATAGAAATCAGAGATGTCCTCTGGTGTTGTGGTTATGGGCTCAAAGTTCTTAATAATTACAATTAGCTATTCATCATTAATAATTGATAAATTATTAATCAAAACCACAAAATGTCACTGTTTAATCAACCGCTTCACCGAAGGTGGGGGAACTTCGACCTTGTTTTGACAGATAAATCACTCTTGCACAAAATAAACACAAACGCTCCTCTTAATTATATAACAATAATTAAAACAAAGCTCAGCACGAAACACTTCAATCGATATTGCATGCAACAAGTTGATACCTTGGATTAACCACTGGTGATTCTAAATCACCTTAACTCTGCCTCATCCTGCCCAGACCTCTAAATGCACCTATCCAATTTAACATCAAAGAAAAGAACGATGAATTACTTTGACGTTTATTTCTTCTCTCCACCGGTTGAGGATGGGTCAGGTCTGAAAATGCTAAACTTCTCATCTGTCCAGGAGGGGAAAATATGAGGAACCGTTTAGTCGACTGAATCAACATGAGGAAACTCATCTCCTCGGAAATAAAACCTCTGTGGGTTTTCCACCTGCGCCGGGTGTCGGCGTGGTCTTCGATCGGTATACAAATCTTCTGACCTTCTTGTATCAGACAGATTTCCAGCTTTCAAGCTCTTCCGGGAATGTCCTTTTGGAGCAAAAGTTCGCCTGCGAGCTTTTGTCTCTCCAGATATGCGCCTCCGTTGCGTCGTCCCGTGAGACACACTGGAAATGGCAACGAAACTTTATTTTCCACGGGTTTTATAATCCCGGGTTACATCAGACCTTCGATGTCTGTTGAGCTGCGCATGTTCAACTGTGCAAACAAAATGGATGACAACAGCTGCTTTCTTTTGGAAATTCATGAATTATATGAAATGGCCGGCCCCATTTTTCCATATTAAGCTTCTGTATAAAACATGTCGACATAATTTTTTAATAACCTAGTAAAAAATTTACACCAGTGGTTTGTTGAGGCTGATGTGTCTGTTGTAGTCATTCAAGGACAGATCAGAAATGAGGCGCCGTCAGGGTTTGAATCTCAGATCAGAAATGAGGCGCCGTCAGGGTTTGAATCTGGGAATGATGTCACCCCTAACCTGACCTTGTTCCAGTTGCAAGTTTAAAAACCAGTTGGATGCCAACTGGATGTTTAACTATTACTTGTATTTTTCTAAAATAAAATGTGAAAGATTTATTTCTGCGACTTTGACTGCATTTTATAAATATAGCAGCTAAAATGGAGTTGCTCAGGAACGTCCGGCTTTCCATGCTGGAATTCAGACCTCAGGAGACGCTCAGTTTAGTTCAGATAAGATCTTAAAAATGGTCCATGCAGAGTGCTGCGGCTGCCCCTTGGTTCCTGTGCTTAGGTCACTTCTTGTCAAACTCTGGCTAGCTTTTGTCTAAGTTAGGTCGAAATTAGAATTAAATGTAACATTTTAATTAGCCAGAACTTTAACTCAGAATATGCATGAAGCGGAACAAAGTACCTCTAAAAGGTCCCCTTAAATCATGTCAGAGTAGTTAATCGACATCATCAACCTTGTATTTTACCACTAACAGACTCTTAACTGTCCTTCACCTTGCTACCTGCAGGTCTTGTACATCATTGAAGAGGATAAAGGGGATGGCTGGACACGGGCGAGGAAGCAGAGCGGGAAGGAAGGCTACGTTCCCACCTCCTACGTAGAAATCACGATTGAGAAAAACAGCAAAGGTGCCGTCACCTACATCTGAAGCCTCCCTGTCTTTTGTCTCTCCTGTCCTCCATGTTTGCCTCAACCTCAGTGTAACACCACAAAGACATTACAAAAGGAAAAAAGAGCATCCAAACACTTGCATGGACGTCTGTTCTGGTTTCCATCCCATCTCTTTACCTCTCTGCCTTTCTGTGTTCATTCACCCCCTCATGTATGTGGGACTGATGTCGGAGGGGTGAGTGCCTGGGACACATAGGACAAACCTATTTTTATTTTGTATATAAGGTATTTCTGTCCAGTTTGAGCTTAGTATCAAACAAATAATTTTAGATAGGCTTATGTAAGATACTAAACAAATAAGTTCTGTTTCAGTCAGTCTTTTAATTGTTGATTTTTTTCTGTATTAAGTTGTCAAACTCCCTACGTTTAGGCCCTTTTTATGTTTTTTCTATTTGTGTGTGTGTGTGTGTGTGTGTTTGTGTGCATACGTGCACTTTTGTTGTTGTCTGTGCCATCCTGCCAGTATATCTGGATTCACACTGCAGTAACACTTTGAAGTCACTGGAGAAAAACATTTACGTTGCAGTTTTTTATGCAGTATGCACAAGAGTTAATTTAATGCAGTTTTTTAAGATGGTCTCACAAGTAAGACACAAAAAATTATGGTTTTCTTCCTGCCAACAATTCTCACAACAAACTAAGCCGGTTACACCTTAAAGGTTTGATGAAAATGAGCAACTGCAGACATTTCGCGACATGTTGTAGAACAGCTTCCTTTTAAAAAGCTATTTAAAAGTCTCTGTGCTTTCTGACTTCGTTTTAAACATCTCACTGATACTAAAAGTTGTTAACGTTGAGTCTTCTTCCCTCAGTAACAACTTCCACTCTGAAGAGTGGTGTCAGCAGCACGATCTGTTTGTTTACGCATGGTGTGTTTGCTGACTGGAAAAATATCGGATTTTTGATTTTCTGATCACATTCAGAGCCAATCAAGCGAAAAAACATCAGATTCCAGAAATCCATAAATTGTGAATGCATCTCTATTAATAATGATGTTTTTTATTCTTCAACATCTTGTAGATTTAGTTAGCAAAATGCTATTGTTGGAAACTTGTATAGTAGATCAAGTTAAACTAACAAGTTGGTGAGAAATAAATCGTACTCATGTCTTTGTCTATTTGTCACATTGTAATGGAAACCCAGCAGTCTGCAAGGGAAAGAAGACAAAGTCTCGATCAAAGTACTCCTAAATATAAATATCCTATAAAGTAGAAAACGACAACAACATGCAGGTCTTAAATATGTCTGGTGAACACTGCAAGAAGGGGTCCACCAATCATCGTTGCTCAGCACATAACCCCGCCCCTCAACAACCTCGCCCCGGGGTAATCTGAAGGTCCTACCCCGGACCAGGACCTCTTGTCCGGGAAAGTGTGGACCCCAGAAATTGAAATTTCTCAAGTGTGAAAACGCGCAGTGGACTTTCTAAATCCCGGTTAATGGCTGAAAGTCCCTTGAATGGAAAAGGGACTAAAAAAGTGGACCATAATGGGAAGTATGTTCCACGCATGTGTTAGAAAAAACACAAAAATTTACAATTTCACTCAGACTTCAGAAATGTATATTATGTTTTCATTTTAAAGGTTGTTTTGCCTAATGTAGTTTTTAAATAAATGTTTTTTTATTTGTGAAAAAGTTGTTTCTCAGCAGCAGACTGATTCACACTTCAGGTTCAGTTTGTACAGCCGGGCACATGAACACAGTTGCTTAATGCGACTGGCCTGAAGAATGAAGAAACATGAGGCTTTCAGCTGGTGATTTAACCTGGTGATGTGATTTGGTGGCAGGAAGAGAACCAACTATGACCATCTTTTAACATTTGGTTTCATGTTCAGTAAGAAAATGTTTGTGTGAAGTTTGAAGGATTATTTCAGTAATTCGGTTTATTCAGTTCTGGTTGCTCGGTGTGAAAGTAGGGGTCATACAGTAACAGTGCAGGCTGAACCTAGCTATGTTTTTATGAGCAGCCAGCTGTGTGGCAGTCAGAGCCTGACATACACAGCGCGATCTACCAGATCTGCTGCCGTTTATTTCCTGGGACAGTTGTGTGATCAGTTTTTACCCATAACCTCCTGAGCAAAAACTCCAAATTCAAACTTTTATTGTTTGTTTGGTATAAACAAATTAAAATATTTGAAAGATGTGCTTTAGTTTATAGTGTGTGACAACCTACTTATGTGCTGCAGAAAAAAATGAATTTCACAATCTCTCTGAAAGTTTTTTTCCATGTTAAGCCCAAACTTCTCTCTCTGTTTAGGTTTTCTGTGTGTTTGCGATTTTTATAACGGTTTCTCTCCTCTTCATGACTGCAGGTTCCTGAGGGCTGCAGAGTGGCCGGGCGATTTGATTTGCTGGTGGAGGGCTCATGCTGATTGCTGATAATGATGGTGGTGGTGGGGGTGACTGAGACAGAGAGAGGAGAGGGGGGAGGGAGTTAGAGAGATGAAGTGAGGGAGGTCCGCATGTTTCTGTGCTCACTTTTCCATGATCAAAAAGAGTTTATATTAACGGCATCTTCATTTTCGTTAAGTTGCATCCTGATTCGCACTCACAGTTCATCCAAGTTCAAAGCAACAGAAGCTGGAGAGACCTTGAGATTGGGTGGTGACAGCTGCAGCCGCCTCAGTTACACGTATAGCAGAGAGCAGTTAAAGAAATGAAACTACACCTCAGCAGCAGTTTGTTTACCCGCCTGCATTTTAGAGCTGCACAGCATATCAAACCGCAGTTATATCACAATCACAAAGGACTGCTTGGATGCAATTAGTGACCAAAGTCAGACCGCTCATTGAGAGGGGTGGGAACACTGTGACGATGACACTGCAATCAGTATCATCATCAATAATATTGCGACATAATTCTTACCTCATGCAGCCCTGTTATCTTTTCTATATTTACCATAAACAGTTTTATTTGGGTTTTATTTTCAAGACTGCCATATTAGTTCCCTTTTGCAGTGATCTGGTGCATCATGAACATGTGGAGCAACAGTTAACAGTCTCATGTTTTAGGTGCATAAGTTAGTCTGAGCTCTGTCTGACCCTTTTCTGAGGACTAGAGAGCGAACCAACTGATGGCTTTATATTAATGTTACTATAATATTTGAAACCAACATTGCCTAAAAACTAATTTGCATATAGAAAACAGTACACATTATCCTGTATTATACTGTGTGCAAATATTGCTTTGATTATGATCATTATCTCCTCCATCTTGGTAAAAGGCTTAATAATGGTGGCCCCACATATTTCCTGATTGGCCACATGTAGTGTAGGCCAATCAGGCCCAGCACCATGACAAAGAACATGCAGATTAAAGCTGCACATTATCACCTTAGCATCATTACTTTAGCTGACTGCAGTCGCTCTGGATGACATAGATGTCACGTATTAAATGCTGCACACAAACCTGTTGACATGTTTTAGTTTGATGACAAACTTAAAAAGAAGATTTTAAAAGTAAAAGCTGATGAATTGGGTCTGCGGTGGTTTAAAGGCTCATCACCCAGACCACAGTACCACCCATTACTTAGACCTGTCTGCATGTTCTTACACAATCTACATATAACTACACGGCTCCGATAAAAGGTTTGCGCTACCTAAGCTTTTATCTTAAAACTCTAATCCTGCCACTCGAGTTGCTCCTTCCATGGTTCGTGTTCATCTCTGACTCGGTCTGTCTAAGTTTGACACTGAGCTAAAAGTTGTTGAAACTCAAGCTGCAAGCTGTTACTACCCTGTCTTTAAAGACTGTAAAGCATTGTCTGCACATTTCTGACCAAAATTTCCTTTTTCATACATTTTTCCTTCAACAGATTTGCTCTAACTGAAAAAAGTAACCTTTAAAAAGACTCTCCTCTGTTGCTGCAGGACAAAATGGTTTAGCGTAGAAGCATTTTAAATTTGTGACCATTCATGCTCCTGTGTGTTATTCATAGCAGCACCCTAAGCTTTCTGTGGAGCTGCAAGGTTTATCATCATGGTCTATTACCTGCCAGCGTCAGGCGTTTCCAGTGTTTGCTGCCACTAACACCATCAGTGCTGCTGTGCTCCATCTCACTCCCGTAATCGTCTGTGCTCTGTTGGTGATGTCTGCCTGCCTGAGCCACTCTGCTCCTCATGCCTGCCTTCATCCTCACCAAATCGCATGTTTGTGGCGTCGTTTCATCTATCTGAATGTGACCCCAGCAGTATACTTTGTTAAATGCCACATTGTCGTGTTCTAATGAAGCATGATTTATTTGTTTGTCTGTAACTTCTCTCAGAGGTCATTAGACAGACAGCAGGACTCTCAGGTGAATACACAACCCCTCCTCCTGTTCCTCTCTTTCATTTCTCTGCCTTTCCCTCTGCGGATGGTATACCTTCAGTCGACCAGCAGATGGCAGTCTTCCTTCACCGAAGCGCCACTCAGCTCCAGCTGGACTGGGCTTCTTTTAAAAACCCAGAACCACAAACAGGAGCTCAGGACTCTGCCTTAAACCTTCATGTTGTTTCCTTTTTACGTTTGAGGGATTTTCACATATCTTGCCTTTATGCCTGACTACATCTCCCATCAGCCGCCTGGGTCCACCCTACGCCTCTCGGACTCGAGGGAAGTTTGTTTCACGTAATCAGCTGTTTGTGAATGTGACGACACACGCGTGTAACAGCCTCTGCATTGGAAGCTAAGTAGGCCAAAAAATGTCATCCTTGGCCTAATGTAAAAGGCATCCTTGTAAAAGTGCGCACACGTGATTGTGTTACATGCGTCATGTTAGTTTCTATCCATTGAATGATATGTACATATAAACATCTGTCATTCTGAATGTGTTTCCATTGTGATTGTTTTCATCTTAGTCTTTATTTGATTGGCCCTCTTCCTGAGAGACAACGTGGTTTGAATTGAAGAGATGCACTTTGCCCTGAAAAAGCATTTGAACCTGATTCATATGGAAGCATGAATGAAGGAATGATGTGAATTTTTCTGTGACCACTAAACAAGTTATATTTGTTTTGTACTCTTTTTGTAATTCAAAAACAATTCCTGTATTTTTTGCATGATTTCTTCTAGATTTTGAATTCATTTATCTCTCTGGTGATTGTTTTAAGATGGTCTGTCTGAGACACTAATGAACATTAAACCTTCAGACTTTTGATGAATAATCGCTGACCAGCAGCCGGTCGTGCTTATGGTCCTGTTTCCGTGATGAAGCTGTGAAATGTGCAGTATGATGCTGTAGATGTTGTTACCTGAACTTCCTCCTCTGTCAAGCCACAGCCTTCGTCTGATCATTTTGCAGCAGTGACAAATTCAGGACTTGAATATTTTAATCCTCTTCCTGGAATTAATTTGCTTCTCTGTTGCCTTCATGCAAATCTTAACCTTAAAACTGAAGTGAATTAGTAAGCGAATTAGTCTGAAAATAATTTTAATATATTTTTCTGACCTCTGGGTGGGTAGAATTAAAAGGTTGCGAATTAAAGGTTGCGTTTCCTGCTGCCGGATCGATGAATTTCATGCATCTTGTTGCGGCTTCAGCAATCAACTGTCAAAGTGTTGCAAAATATAACTGCCTACACGATTTTAGTTTATTAATCAAGTTTGTTCCTGATAGGAAATGAGACAGGTATCTCTTCAAGGATAACATTTAAAAGCCTTGGACAAAAAACGTTTTTTTTATTTACATTTTATGTAAAAAAAAGAAAAAAACATTTTGCAAAATATTTATACTCTGGCCAATAATGAGTGGAAAAATATTTAACTGTTTAGCAGCTTTTTGCATGTTTCCACTGCTATTTTGACAATTTATCTTTGAGCTCCAAGTGTTTAAAGTTGGAAGGCCTCCTTACCATCACCCTAATCTTTAGCTCCCTCCACAGATTCTTCAGTTGGGACTCTGATTCACTCTAAATCTGCCTGGGGTAGGAATAGTTTTGGGCTTAACTGTAAATTATTTTCTGCAAAAGCATTTGCATAATTTTGTGTATTATAATGCAGGGAAACATTGCATCCAAATTCACTTCTAAGGCATTCTGGACACCTGCATGTTTTAGAAAGGATTCCTGACATGGATGTCGTCCAACTCTGACCTTAAACCTGCAGTGAGTTCTTGTACTGAAAGCCACGGTGATCGTGAACTCTTCTCTATCTGGTTTTGTTTTTCTTTCCCAAACAAGTCCTGTGGAAACTGTACGTGAGACCCTTCAGAACATTTAAGCCTTTCCCCCAATAAATAAACACAGAAGCTGGCGACAGGTGTGTTAGCAGGGTAGAAGTATGTAAATCTGTTCTCAGTATGTTGTAACCATGGCAGTACTTCACTCCTCCGTATTGTGCACATTTTTTATTTACGTTGAATGTCAAATACTTTGAACATAATGCTTCCTTTCCTTGCTGAAAATATTGCTCTAATAAAATATGCATTAAAAAAACGAGTATTTTGTTTGTGTGAAAGAAAAGATGTTATGTTTAGACTTAGAAGCTGAAATCTGTTTTCATGCAACACTTCATGGAAACCAGATGAGCTCAGATCATAAATCGTATTTATTACATTTTATGACAGACGTTCATGATATAAACATTAAAATTCACACTTTATTTTACAGTCAGTCATCTTAAAATATTTACAGTCTAATAATTTGCTTTAAATATGTACAACTTTAATGCTTTAGTGATTTTCTTTTTAGTGAATTAAATAAAATCTTCATAGATATAGAAAGTTTTCATCTGATTCTTGTTAAAAACGGTTTTACACTTTTTGGTAACGAGCTACTGCAGAGACCTAATTGGGGACATATTTTATAAAAACAGCTGAAAGAGAGGTTGTCCATTTATCGTCAAGGAGAGCCTTTACCACTGCGTTGCTTCTTCATCTATTTCTGCTCTAGTGTGATCATTCACCTAATGTGTGAAAAATTTACCTTTTTCCATTTTTCTTCCTCTTATTCTTGTAGACCACAGTCGAGGGGATTTAAAACATTTGTTTCTTGATTTCTTATTAAAATCTGGACACAGGTCAAAGTTTACTTCACCCTCTGGAAAACTGAGGAAATGTTCCTTACTTTTACATCCTTTTTTTATAGGTTTGTATTTCTCATGCTACTGATGTGCTAAATATCAGAATGTTTTGCATACTCTGCGTTATGCATACAGAGGTTGTTTTTTACACTAAAGCAGAGAGAAAACATTATTTTAACCAATGGATGAAAAACAGCTTTTTGAGGAAATTTTGCTGATTTCTTACATAAAAACACTTTTAACTAAGCGGACAAACTGTTCTTAGCTCTGAAACTGGTGGAAAATATGAGCAATTTAGTAGATATAAACTAAAGACCCAGAATCAAATCGCACCACCTATTAACGGGTTCTCTCCCATTTTACTGCAGTGCATTCTGTACTTGAACTGTTTTTGTTGACGGTAAAGGTGAATAAATTTCACTGGAAATGTAGATTTTGACGCGCCAGCACGTCATCCATCCTTGAATGGTTAACGTTTGCATGATGATGTCGAGCTAAGCAGTTTTTTTACTTCTGGAAATAGCTAAGAAATATAAAACTGCTTTATCAAACAACCATTGGATTTTATTCTTACAAGAATTGCTGATTATTTTATATTGTTAAGCTCTGAGCTTTTCTGCAGAAAATATTAAAGCTGAAAATATTCAGCGTTTGTTTTCTGGTTTATGGTCTGTATCTTTGTCCTCTCGTGTCCTGCTCTATTATCTTTCTATAGACTGCATCAGTCTCTGTTTTAACATGTTGCTCTACAACAAAACTTCATTGTTTTAGTATTAAGGAAGTTTTTTCTCCTTTCTTTAAACAGACATGAAAAGTTGTGTGTGTACAGACTGCATGAAGATGCTGCAGTAAATATGTAATACCTGATTATAAACTGGAAATAAAACTGACGTGATTACAGTGAGGGCTGGACTTGCATTAAACAGAAAATAAAGAACTAGAGAGAAACTTTTTGCTTGTGGCTCAAGTGGTTGAAGCAGCGTTTTCCTTCTTTAGCTCAACAGGTGGCAATTCTTTCCAATTCCCCAATTTGTTTTAGGAAACCATAGAGTTGCTTTCAGTAGGTTCAGGTGCTGCAGAAGTCCAGATGTGTGATAAATCAAAATCCTTCAGCTAACTTGTCACTTTGCTCCACTTTCTACAGAGTCCAAAGTGTGCAGGGTGGTTAGATTACAGCTTGTGTTTTGGTCGTGGGCTCCAGCTTCCTGGACAGCGCAGTAAGGATGAGGTTGAACTTGTTGTAGCGATCTGATTGGTTGACAGCTGCTCCGCGGCTCCCCCACAGCAGCCGCAGCTGGAAATCCGTTTTAAAAACTTCAAGCAGATCTTCGTCAAACTGAAACCCTGCAGAAACGATAACATGGACGCATTTGCGGGAGTCGGAAAGAAAAATGGAAAATAAAACTGACCAGACGATTTCCCCTTTACCTTTTAGGATCGTCGCTGCATTGGATGTGTAGCTCTGTGCGCTGTTTGCGATATCACGAGCAGCCTCCAGATGGCGCAACATGATGTCACATCCCTGGTCGCTGGTCTCCCAGAGCTCCACCCCTTCGGGTGTAGTCGATGGTTGCTCCATCAGGGTGAGGAGAGGTAAGAGGAGAGGGAAGCAGACCACTGAAGGAGAGGAGGCTGGAAAAGTCAAGATCAGGAGAAGTTCAGATCTTGAAAATGCACCTTGAAGGACAATATTTCATGCAGTTACAACTTTCGTTCCTTCTGTTACCTTCGCCTTCATACAGACTCTTGTAGAAAGGCTTGAGAATTTTCTCGTAGCTGATGGCGGTCTGCGTATAGTTCCTTCGTAGAGTTGTCCAGGTTTCCTCCAAGCGGCTGATCTGGATGATCAACATCAAACAGCGACTCAGAATAAAGCTGCGAATGTTACACAGATGCAAACACATTTGTGTAACATGGTGCCGACAGTTGCAATAAGAGCCTTAAAATTAATAACTTTTTAGTGCAGCAGCTGAATCATACTGAAAATTGTAGAAAAAATCTAACTAATTTGATGACATTTCCCCAGTGGAGAATCAACCCAATGCCAAGAAACCACAACCACAGATAGCCCAATTATCTTTTCAAAGCCTCCTTTTACCTAAACAACAGCAGGCTGTCTTCTCCTCTAACATTTGATAAGGTTGGAGCATAAAGAGAGGCAGGATTCTCTCTCATGCTCTTCAGCTCAGCCCACATATATTCTACAGGATTTTAGTCATGGAAGAAAGTTTCTCTTGTATCTGTTTTTTTTGTTGATTTGGATTTATGTTTTGCATCATTATCCCTTTTTTAAGACCCACTGATGACCTAATTTTACTTCACCGGTGAAGTCCAAAAGATGTTCATTTAAAATGTTCTGATGTTTCATAGACTTCTTGATGCCAGGGTTCCCAAGGACACTGGAAGAGAAACAGGCCCACAGAATCACAGATCCTCCACCATACTTAACAGTGGACATGAGGTGGTTTTCTACATATTGGTCCGCATACAGAGTCAGTGTCAGTTGACCCAGTTAGAGTCCCAGTAGACTTGAACAAACTGAGCGGGTTTGTGTTTGTGATGGTAGGACAGAGAAAGCTTTTTACCTCCTATACCCTCCTCCTCACTGTGTTTATCAACTGAATAAACATGCGTCCCTGTTCAGCCTTGTGGCCACAGGCTAAAGGACATGAGCCTCTGGGTCACGTCATATTTATACCCCCGGGAAAGTGGGAATCATGGATTGAAAATTAAAAGTTCCTAAAACTTTGATCACCTTAAAGATCTAAAGTGCTAAACTACTACATTTTAATTGTAAATGCACTAATAATTGATTTAGTTAAACAATTATTTTTTAGCATGCAATATTTTACATTAAGTACTCAAATGAAAAGTTGGATTTTCTAAATATTTCAGATGGTACTGCTGAGGTTCCAGCTTTTCATTTATCTTTAGCAGGAGTGCCAATTAATGTGTACATAAAAATGATTAATTTAATTAAGGCAACCTCCTATAAACTATGTTTTAGTGAAAATAATTCACAATTTGTTGTCATCAGTGTCTCACTTTATGTTCAGATTGAGTTTGTGTTACCTGCTGCATGTCCAGAGCTTTCATGAGGGCCGTGAATGCAAACAGATCGCCCACAGCGTCCTTAAGCTCCATCGCAACGAGGATGATGCGATTCAAGGTGGACGCCCGCTCCTCCACGGTGCCCGTGCATCCCAGAATATCCACAGCAACGCCTATCGCCATGATGTGGTGCCTTATGGTGGGATGGAAGCAGTGTTGGTCGTGTTCATTTTAGCATTGCTATAGGATAATCATCTGCTAACAAAACATTTGATGTGAACAAATCTGACAAATGTTCTTGTGATTCTTCTCATTTAAACTCCTGCAATAAAAACAAGAAGAACGCTCCATCTCCAAAGCTGTAACATTCATGCTAATGGGTGCAGCTGCCTGTGATGCGTACCTTTCCATCAGGTCCAGCCTCAGCTGCCGGCCGTGCGGCAGCGTCACCAGCTCCAAACCGGACGAAACGCCCATCTGACCTTTAAGCTGTGGAGTCACTCCGAGGATCCTGGCAACCTGAGCAGCAACAAGAGTTAAACAAGAGGCTGTTAAAGCAGCCTTCAATTATGTTTTATCTCTTGATGTGAATAAACAAGGCGGTGATATTTTCTTTGCTTTATTTTATTGGTGCTGAGAGAGGAAACATGTTGACATCCAGAAGAAGCACCTGTGCCCGATAATCTGAACACATACAAAACCACTTTCATCAAACACTGTTGATCAGATGTGTCTGTTGGTACAACGGAGTGTGTTAGAGTCGGTAAGATGGCACTACATCTTGTTCTCACTTTTCTCCCAACCTAAGACCTACAGTCAGACCCTAAATTCTTCATAAAATTATTGGCCCAGAAAGGGTTCTGACTTCAATTGAGGCTGTGGAGAGAGTTTAAGATTAGGGTGATGGCAAAGAGGCTTTGCAGCCTCCAAGACTTGGACCCTATCACCTAAGAGTTTTCAAGATGCCAATGGAAACATAAGATGGCTTTGATTGCTGTAACTCTTTTCTCTTTTTAGGACTTTTCCATTGATTATTGAGAAGAGTATACCACATTTTTATGTGTATTTTTTTAATAAATAGTGTAATAAATAAAAATAGATTTAAAATGAAAAAAAAAAAAAAAAGGGGGGGGCTGCACGGTGGCGCAGTTGGTAGCACTGTTGCCTTGCAGCAAGAAGGTCCTCGGTTCAATTCCCGGCCGGGGGTCTTTCTGCATGGAGTTTGCATGTTCTCCCCGTGCATGCGTGGGTTCTCACCGGGTACTCCGGCTTCCTCCCACAGTCCAAAGACATGCCTGTTAGGTTAATTGGTCACTCTAAAATTGCCCTTAGGTGTATGAATGAGTGTGTGCATGGTTGTTTGTGTGTTGCCCTGCGATGGACTGGTGACCTGTCCAGGGTGTACCCTGCCTCTCACCCATAGACTGCTGGAGATAGGAACCAGCTTCCCCGCGACCCACTATGGAATAAGCGGTAGAAAATGACTGA
Organism: Crenichthys baileyi; assembly: GCA_036173005.1. Lineage (NCBI taxonomy): Eukaryota > Metazoa > Chordata > Actinopteri > Cyprinodontiformes > Goodeidae > Crenichthys > Crenichthys baileyi. The sequence goes on from JAHHUM010000893.1 coordinate 631,381, forward strand.
CTGACTGACTGAGATTTAAAAAAATGTTTTCAGTAGAATACTGCTTTTCCGTTGTTTTATCTTATGAGAGAATGCCTGAAAAGATCTAAGTCTGCCAGGGGGTAACCCATCCTTGTCATAAATATTTATGTTTTGATGTTTAGGAAAAGCCTTTTGGAGCTGTATCTGTCGTTGCTGTGCTGCAAACACTGTGTGTACCTGACAGTCGGCCATCAGCAGGTGTCTGGCTATACTCTGATGATTGTGGCTGAGCAGCAGCTCCTTTGCTCTCTTCAGGACAACCATCTCCAGCGGTTTGTTTTCAGGCGGCAGAAGACGGGATTCGAACTCCGCTGGCCTGAACGTTGATTCTGTCTCCATGACCGGCTGTAAAAAAACATGTCTCGCCTTTTCTCTCCTCCTAATATCCCCACCCTCCTCCTTCCCTGAGTCCTCCTCCTCTTCCTCACTCGTGCTTTCTAAGGCTGCGATGGCGTGATGGTAGGAGCTTCTGTCAAGTGTTTTCTGTCCCTCCTTCTCGCTGTCGGTTTTCAGCCTCTCCACATAGCTACAGAGTGGTGTGTTCTGCGACTTTGGTTGCTCCCACTCTGATCCCTGTGGGCTGCAGGACCTCAGGTCGGCAGGGCTTGGCTGCAGCTGCTCTATCCTTCCTGTTATCACCTCTGAATCAGGATACTGAACAACTTCAGGAGGGGAAACAGCAGAACTGGATGGAACGTGGGAATCTGCAAAAGGGAAATGTCGAAACTTCTGGGGCTTCACCGGAGGAACAGGTGGTCCTGTGGAGAAGAAACCATATAAATCTTTATAAATAAACACTGAATAGAAGGTACTTAATCTATATAAAAAAAACAAACCTTTGAGAGCATGTGATAAGCAAAATGGTTGACTGAAGTCTAAACTAAAAAATAACTTTTTACCTCCACTCCTCCAGGAAGAAGCCAGGTTTTCCCCAGATGTGGAGCTCAGAGGAGGTGCAGCCAGGTTGGGGGAAGTGGAGCAACTGGAGGGGGGCATCAGGGGCTGCAGGCAGGGTGAGCGGGGAAGTCGAGCCAGGGGCACTTTGCTAGGTTTGGGAGGAGGTTTGGGACACAGCTGGCTGTCGGAACCCCTAATCGCTTGGCCTAGAGACACAAATGGTACACAGATAACAGACTTTAGATAACAGACTTTAATGTTTTACAGTCCATGAAGGAATTACTTTAATATCACAGCACTTCTGATCATGTAAAGACAAACACATAACCCAAACATTATTTGCAGGGGTAAATTTAATTTGCTACCTGTAATCACAGAAAGAGTAAACACTTGAAAGCGAGTTTTTAAATTGAAAACCCAACAGGAGCTTTTACTGGCTTCACTCCTCAGGTGTTTTCAGCCCTGCCGGCTTATTTGTAGTGCTGCATAATTTATTAAAAAAAGGTAAAAAAACTAAAATGTGTACAGGATTTTTTAATTCTTAGAAATAGTGAGTTTTGGGTTTTGTTTTAGTTCCCTTCTTTAACTATCCTTTATAGAAATCACTATTATATGTTTGGTTTGAAGCTCTGTGTGAGCTTAAGCTTAAACACTGTTGTCATTAGGAACCAAAAACTAAAACAATAAATCTATTAATCTGTTAATATTGCTTAATATTGTAAGAAGTGCAATATACCAAGAATATATTTATTCTTATTGACGGCTGGTCTCAGACAAAGATGTCCGCTTACCTGCTAAATGTTCTGCAGATCTGCGCTGGAGTGATGGGCTCAGCACCGGCTCACTGCCGGTCCGAAACACTGGAGACTTGGAGCCGGTGCTGGGGAGCAGCGGTTCGGGGGACTGTTGGAGCTGCGGTTTGGTTCCTAAGGAGGAGAAAAACGGAAAATAGATGGAAGACGTTTTTCTTCTTGCACCATTTAATAACGTCATTCAGTGTATTTAGCTTAAATCTGTTAGCTTAAAGTCTGAAAGTGGTTTATTATTGTCTGAACACATTTACACATTTCACGATATGCAGAGTGAAGCAAGCTAATATATTACATGTTAGACAATCTTTGAATGGGGGGAACATTTTTTCGCTTGCCTAGAGGAAGGAAGCTTTCTGACTGGTGTGCCTTCAGCGGACGTCGCTTCTCCTGGACTTGATTGAGACTTGCTGGCTGACTACCGCAGCGGTCCTTCATCCTGAGAGGGAGAAGCACGTAAAAACTTTATATTCAAAAAGTAAACGTCTTTATATAAAAACAGGGAAGTCTGAGAAATTTAAATTCAGTTTCTGATGGCACAAATTTCTGCCCATACCTGATATTTTTGAGAATATTTGTGATTGAGAAATTTTCCAGCAGATGCTTCACATGCAGCAAGTAATAAACAAACTTAAATTAAGTAGCTCTATAAAACAATATCTTTACACTAGGTAACTTAGGATAGGAACACCAATCTTTGCCCCACTCGGACCTTCTTCAGTGAAAGTCCTCCTTATATAGCATATATTCATAGACTACATGTTCTTATAACATAATCAGTGGTTCTTCACATTAAATTAGAATTGTTATTCTGATGTGATCCCTTCAGCCAGACGCTGTTCTTCAATCTTAATAAATGCCTTTTCATGTCAGGACCTTGAGAGTATTGTGAAATAAAATCATAATGTTTCTTTCATTGTTTCGCTGCATGTGGTGGGATCAAGGCTTAAGAGAGGACAACCTGATGGACATGATAGAGAAGTTTGCTAATGTCTGTAATTAGAGTTATCTGCTTTGTGAATCTAATGCAGAAATAGAGGAAACGGCAAGACCAAAAGAAGTTATAAAAATAGAAAATACTCTTGAATTCCAGCTGGGATTTTGTGACATGGTACTAGCAGCAAAGTGCATAAACATCCATTTTGTTCCGCTCTACTGCTCAGTATTATTTTAAATGTCCAATAAATATATTTATTGATTCATTTTTTCCTGACACTAGGCTTAATTCCTCAGAAAACTACATAAAATTACTCATCTCCATTCCCTAAACTTTCCATTCACCTTCACTTTAATTATAGAGGGCATTTGCACGTATAAAACATGTGTAACTTTGGCATAGAGTCATGGATGTCAGTATCTGGTGGGTGATGACTTAAAGGCTTACATATTGAAGGGGGTTTAAGTGTGAGAAAAATAATGAAAGAGCGTCAAACTGGGTAGAGCCTTATCTCTGGTATTTAAATATAGCAGACTGTATGTTACTTGATTTGAAAGCCACTGTCCACCTTTCTCCGGTGTTAAGAGTGTACATATGAAGCATACTTAGTGAAAATAAAACATAATTAAAGCCCCAGAGGAATTTGGAGGTTTGATGTTAAATCTGCATGTTTGTGTGAGCTCCTGGTGTACAGACCTCAGCTGGCTGCCTCGGACGAAGCCGTTGCCCTGGCAATGTTGGCCATCGTGGACGTTGTGTGTGTTGTCGTGCCCGTTGGGGATGTTGAGGCTGAGACGGTTCTGGCTTCGCCTCTCCTGCACCATCAGCCCCGCCTCTTTGTGGTTGCTCGACAGTCCGTACTTTTCCTCCAAGTAGCGCAGTGGAAACGTTCTGTTGATCGGCTGGAAGATGATGGCCCCTACCACCTTCAGCGGGAAAAATGATTTACGTGCTTTTTTGTTTCTATCAAAACACTTAGGGGTATTCCACATTTACCACACGGTACTTTAAAATACCGATTGGATTTAAGTATGCATCATGATGAAACATTGGAGCAAGTTAGTACTTGTTAAACCTACCTGTGAGACAGGTTTTCTGTTGCCAACATAGCGTCTAATGAGTGCAGGAACGCTGTCAAATCCTTCCTTATCTAGCTGATACTCAACTCTGGAGTAAGCTTCATTCAGTATCACTACCTGAATAAGACAAAACAAACAAAACATCATTTTTTCTAATTTTGAAATAAATCTGAAGGTGTGAGAGGGAAACATTGAATGTTAAAAACAAAAAAAGTGGATTTGCAGTGTTTAGATGTCCAATAAATGATACTAGCTCACTTAAAGCTGAAAGAAACAATCTATGTTTGTTTTTATTATGCAGCATATGACAAGAAATTCAGTGGAAAGCTGTGCAGTGGAGTTCCGGCAGACCCTGAAGTTCAATGTTCTGATGAGATGAATGCCCCGAAACCTCAGCGCAGCCTCCAGATACCTTCATTTAGAGTTAGTGCTGCACCATGTTAAGCTCAGAAACAGCTAGCTTGATATTCAACTGACTGTTCTACTGTACCTGCTCCCAAGGGGTCAGACATGTCTACATGCATTCCAGCGTTATAACTTAAAAACTATTTAAAAAATCCTAATTTCACCAAATAATGCAAGGTTAAACTTCTAAATAACATCCAAATAATGAGAAAGTTTCAAACTGATGAAGGCAGCAGGTGAAGGACCATGGAAATATGGAAAGAGAAAAATTAATATGAGAAACTTCTTTAGATCAGACATGTATATAAGTACCTTCTTGTTGATTTTAAAGTGCTGAGCAGCGTTTCTCCACTGGCAGGTCAGAACGTAACTTCCTGGGCTGGAGAGTGAATCCCGCACCAAGAAATCTCCGTCACGCTGCACCAAGCTTTCTGCAACCTGGAGGTTATGAGCGGTTACACACACACATACACACACACACACACACAAAAACACACACACACACAGGGTCACACAGTGGCTGTTTACAGTCCAAACATTTAATTAAATCTAATAATGGTGGTCTGTGGGACTGTAACTATTTTTATGAGCCGAGTGCCGGCTGGTCTGCAGGGTTTATGTAAGACATGAAATGACAGCCTGTTAGTTTTCCTTTTAACTGTAGTGTCTAAATCAGAAACATGCTTTTTAACCCCATTTTAAACCCTGGAAAACAGACTAATTTAAGTCTAGTTGTTTCACTTTGTTAAACTTTCTGTACAGTTTAGTTTTTTATTCAATTAAATATTGTAAAAAAAAAATCTAGGAAAACGTTTTAAACTACTGTGTTATTTCTAACAAACGGTTTTTCAAACCTTGTTTTACTTTTATATTAAATCCAATAGTTGTTTTTATGATGTTTTATTCACATATTCACATATACCATAAACAACACTAAATCCACCCAGGGGGAGGCAACCATCTCAGTTTGTTGGGCCAGTTTCAGTTTTATGGAGCTCTGACCAAGACGTCTAAACAACAAACAACCAAACCAGTTTCTATCTATCATTGCCACACGTCTAATTACACATTAATTACACAACTGTATATAATTCACCTGATTTCAAGATGAAGCTCTCACAAAGTATGCTGGACATTCATATGTCCTGTTAAAGGATATCATCAGTGTACAGTCAAATATTTACATACCCTCACCTGAACCTTTTAATAAGTGGCACTGAAGGCTCTACAATGGCTTTTAGCATAAACCTTGTAGTTTATCCTCACTAACATAAAAGGGCTTTGTTTGACAGCACTAATTGAATTGCCCAATACTCCGAAGAATGGGGAAGATAACTCTAGATGCAGACACGTTAGGAGAGTATTCTGAAAACATTCCTAAACAACCGCAGTTCCAGAAATCATCTATTCAAATAGTAGTCCAGATATGTCCCCACTATTCCAGGTTCTGGAAGAGGACCTAAATTTTCATTGAAAGGAATTAGTTAGGAAGTTCAAGAACAACCCAGGAACCACTAAGGCTCAAACATGCCATATACTGGAAGCTGCTGGAACATCAGTGTTTTTGTCCAGAAAACAAGCCAGATTCACTTTGCCATGGACTGAGAGGATGCTAAATAAAAACAGATGCCTGGACACCTTCACACTCATCTGAAATTTGCAGTTGACTGCATGGAAAAGCCAGATGTGTTCTGTAAAAACATATGGAGAAGCTTGATGTTTTCGGCCACAATGATCTGAAGTATTTTTGGATGGATCATGGTGGGGCTTTTAGACCTGAGAGCATTGTACCAACTGTCAAACATGGTGGTGGCAGCATTATGCTGTGGGGCCGTTTTATTGTTTCATTTGATAGTCCTGCACTGCACAAGATAAATCAAATTATGAAGTAGGAGGGTTGGCTTCCATCACCCAAACTTCACTTCAAATCTACATGCAGGTGGTTGAAATCTGGACTGGAATGAAGGTCCAATCAGAACAATGATCCCAAACACATAAGATGGCTACAAAAAGCGAGCAGATGAGGTCGTGAGGTGTATGCATGTATCTTCAAGTTTGTATGAATAATTTTGACCCTGTGCAGAAAACAGAAAATCCCCAATAAATTCAAACTTGTGTGCCTGCTTATTGTTATTGTTTGGTATTGGGTCGTTGTTCCGCCCTGGAGAAAGAACGGTCAAAAAGCCAAAATCAACATATTTACAGTATGTAAACGTTGAATTCTAACTGTTCCTTAAATAATCTCAGCTTTCAACTCAATACAGCAAAGCTGAGAATGATGCGGGTCCTAAATGTTATGAAAACTTTTTTAAAATTTTTATGCATTTCACATTTTTGTTTCAGTTACAGCCTTTTACTCTTTTTCATTCCTACAGAAACACACAAACCTTCACACACAACTCAAGGCTGTAATTATGTTAGTGTTTGTTTAGAGTGTAATGGTAGTTTAGTTTAGAAAAAGGAAGCAGCTTATTAGAAGAGATTACATCTCAGCTCGGGCTTTCAGAGGGAACACACTGTCTCCTTCACTCACTTATCCAACACAACAAATAAAATACATGCAGCACGTATAAAGAATGCTTTCTATACGCCGACCCGAAGGCACAACCCCGGTGCTTCTGCTGAGGTCAACCTGCCAGTAATCACTGCGCCTCAGTCTAATAACGATCTGGTCCAACAGGTTTCAAACCAGATTTAAAGGGACGGTCCCGTGACTCAGATTTATCTCTGTGTCTTTTTTTTACCTGTATGGGAATAGCCCCGTGGTACCAAGCGTGGCTTCTCGGCTCCTCGCAGTTCATCTTCAGCTCCTCCTCCAGCTCCCTGCGGAGCTTCTCCAAGGAACAGTCCAGGATAAACTGATCCCTGGAAAACTGGGATGAGAACAGGAAGAGAGAGTTTGGTTTATCTGTCTGCTTCAGCCAACAAAGATGTATGTTTACCAATCCACTCATATCTTTAGAGTCAGCTAATCTTGGATGTAGGTTTTCACTGCTGTCCATAACAAGAAAATTATAACGGGGAAAGCTATCAAACATGATGCCTTCCTTTCGAAAAATGGGACAAATTAACTTGTTTTGAACATGCATAAAGAAATAACTTTTAACTTACTTAAAGCAGTCTGTTAGCTCATTACAGTTCATAACCTGCCGATTCCTATCAGCTGTAATATAAACTACTTCATAATGATGTGTTCAAATGGCTGCGCATGAGACTACTAATGTATCTCAGTTATTAATCAAAATGCTTAAATTCTAAATGATGCAATTATTTTTATATGACAGTGACCACAGATAGTACAAAAACAACCAAAACCAATCCATCTAAATGTGTCATGGTGATACACTGAAGCATACTTTCAGAGCATAACACAGTTAAGTAAAATGTTTAGCTCAGACAAAAGGAAAGGATTAAAACCCAGCTTTATACCTAAAAAATGCTGTTGCATTATCATTTAGGCAACGTCGTCCAATCTTTGCCTATTTCTGTCCTCTGCATCTGGTTCTAAACATTCTTCAAATAATTTATTCAAGATAAAACCTGCATTGTTGAGCCAATAAACACTTTCGATGTCATGTGGCCTTTAAGAGCCAATAAGAGATTTTTGAGAACGCCTTGATAAACCATTCAGAAAACCAGTATAATCCTAAGTTTTTCCCCCTCTAGCATAGTTGGTCAAAATTTGGTTAAGAACTGAGTAAGGCACCAAGCTGTAGGTCACAGTTTCATGGATCTAAAACATCAAAATTGGAAACAGATTTCTGTTAATGTTTCTGTCATCAGTCACAGCAACCGTCCGATAGATCTCACTATTTGGAAAGAAATTATTACCTTGTTTCCTTAAAAAATATGCCTCAGTTCAACAGCATACTCTATGTATTTACTTTTAGAATAACATAAAACAGCAACTATAATGGAAACAAATAAATGCATAAAAACAAGAGAAAATAATTAACAAGTAAGAAAAGATTTTAATTTACTTCATTTATCCAAAACTGGCCCTTTTGACAAATACTGCCTCTACAGTCAAAATGAGTTTGTGCTTATTTTTTAAGCAGGGGAAGATACAGGCTCTTCAAAACAGCTGTGAACAGACAACTTATAGAAATCCCAGTTTGTCTACAGTAACATGTAACTGGTTGGTGAAGATCAAAGACGGATTTCAAGGAAAAGCAACAGGTGTGGAGCACGGTGGTGGAAGTGTGATGGTGTGGTGTTGTCCTGCTCTCATAAGGCCTAAGCTTGCAGTCGATGGTTCAGTTAGAATTTTAACAAATTGGCAGTGCTGGCAGAAAACGTGAGACTTCAGGCCAAATGTTGACATGAAAAAAGAGGTAAACATTTCAACTGGATCATTTTATTAACCAAACAAAACAACGAGTGGTTCAAAATGGGGACAAGGGAAGTAAAGACACCCCGCTGGTTCTAACACTGATGCTCTGGAACAACCGGGTCAGTTAGTGGACTGGATTACAGGGTAATATTGGTAAAATGTTCACAGGTAACTTAAAATAGCCAGTATTTGATTATAAAACCCTTAAACATCATGAAACAGAAGAAACTATGAAAAATGTTCCGCAACCTGATGTCTGATGCTAACATAAAATAATGCAATACTGAAATTATTTAGTTTTGCCATAAATATGCCATAATAAAACCTGACTTGATGTTTATTTTCTCTAGAGAATCATTAACTGTTGAATAAATCGATTATCCTTCATAGATTTGTCACCTCAGGTCCTCTTTTCCCATAATGTTGCCGCAGTTCTGCCACAAATAATAATAAATGTAGCGGTCGCATTTCTCTACATCCTCCAATGTGACAAAATAAAAATAAAATGGGTGAAGCTTTTTGGAATGTGAATGAAATTTAAAGTGAAATAATCAAGATGAAACAAAATATTGTTTATGTGGTTTAACATACTGGGACACAATCACCAAGCAAACTATAAAACTAAGTGAACTTAAGGTGATCCAAAAAGAGCAAGGTATCATGGGTATATTATCCTATGGAGACAAATTATTATTTGGTGAACCAAACCCAACATTGAGACAGTAAAAACAAAGTAAATATAAAAGGACAGTATTTCTAACCATCTTCACCACAACCTACAACAAACAGACTTACATAACAGCTGCTGGGTCTCTGCATCGCACCCTCCTTCTCTCTTCCTTCAAACTTCATGGCATTCAGGTAGACACACACACTCTGGTTGCTCTCTCTGTTGTTAACAAGATCACACTGGCTGTCGTCTCACACCATCTCTCAGACAAACGTGCCCATACAGACTCCCTCTGGCTTTTCCCCCTACGTCACTCCATCGCTCGGCCTCACCTTCAGCAACGTCATGTCACCGCCCTGACCCCCACCTACCTGCATGAACCTGCCTCCATACACACCTTAACCTGACACACATAAACAAAAACACATGTGAGTGATGCACCCACTTCCTTATAGTCAGTGAGTTATGTCCCAATGCATAAAATAAGGGGAATATCTTTTTCTCTGCCAGACAGTTTCTGAAGAAAATGAAAAAAAAAAAAAATTGTTCTTTAAATCAACGTTATTTCTGTGGTGCAACAGAATACACAACATTTACATCCTAATCCTCAGCCAAGAAGAGGGCGCCTTAAGTTTCACTTTTAGGTCGAACCATCCAGCCTCCTAAAGGGGAATGAACCATCTGCATAATAAAGCATGAGATTAAAAATCTGTGGCAGGCCAGTTTGTGGAGTGATCAAATTGTGAATATGGTGTTAAATGCATAGGGGCTGATTTGGGAGTATTTTCTGATGGTATAATAATCTTCCACCCCCATAAAAATGAAAAACTGATACACAAGATAATGACGGTATATAACTATAACTAACTAATAAGTAAGCCATGAAATCGTGTGCATCATTTTTTCTCCACGTTCTCTATGCGTTTATATTTCCTCTGTTTTATTTCCTGTCTTTCAAACCCTTAGTAAAATCACAAGAGTGGACTCCTCTGCCCTCAGCCTCCATACCTGACAGGAAATTCAGCACAGACAACCCATGCACATTTGGCATCATAATGCTGTTTTTGTTGTGTTCTAGCTTGACCCAGAGACTCGGACCGGTATATCTGACCTGTGCCATGTCTGTTTTTATTGTGGCAGCAGCAGGAAATGCTGGAGGCGGATGATCTTGGCCGTCACATCCTGCAGCTGCACTGACCTCACTTTGTGGAATCAGGTTTCCTGCTCTGTTTTCTTGTTGCGACAAAGAGTTTGGACATATTTTTTCTCTGACGTTTCGGCAACAGTTGATGCAACAACAGAAACATTTTCTGGAAAAACAGTCCATTTTAATATAGTTTCTAATTTGTTCTGTGGGCGGTGACATTTGCATGTATTTTTTTGGTACCTGTAACGTAAAATAGAACCAAGATAATGAGTCAGATCGTGTTTTTCTGTTTGAGTAATGTCCAACTCTTTACCAATTTTTATCTAGACTTGGATACTCTTAATCCAAAACGCATAACCAGAAATCTTAAATCACTATTTGCTGTAGGCAACATAATTCCTATATTGTTCCATTTCATCTCCTGTTGACAGAATGCCTTAATGCATGAGTAGATGTCTTAAATGATCCCAGTGTGAGACTGGGACACTGGGCTTGTCACTGGGAAGAGTTTGGATTTCAGTATTTTTCCCAAGGACATGAGTTCGGAGGAGCCTGGGATTGAACTATAACCCCACTATATCAGTTCCCACGAGGGACGTAGGGAGGAGGAGGGGAAATAAACTGGAGTTCATGGCACCTGTATTTTGTTTCACTGTTTTGTTTTTCGTCAGATTATAAAATTCTGTTATAAGCAGCACGACGCACCACAAACAACAGGTTGAATTTTTTTGTTTCACTGGAAGTGGATATATTTGCAAACATTAAGCTTGGTGAAGTGGGTAGTTGGTATTAATCTGAGCACACCTGTCTGAATTATTGACTATTATCCCATCTGTGATTCCTCCAGTTATTGTAACGGCCACAATAAAAACGGCTTTATGTCTGCAGTTGCACTCCCTGTGATGATAATGAAGAGTGGGAAGGCAGAGGAGAGAGATGCAAGGCAGCCATGAGTCAAGGTTATTCTGTATATATGAAGTAATGAACAGAGTTGTGAATGGAGGCAGATAACTGATGGGTCGTGTACAGGAAAAACAGGGAGGACAGAGGGATGTAGGAAGGTGTGAAGAAGAAGAAATGGTTGGAACCAATTTAAGACAGAAGCATGAAAGAAATAAACTGATAAGCTAGATGAAAAATGTTTTGTAGGCTGACCTGCAATAAGTCATCCTGAGAGTATGGCTACAATTTTCAACGTACATAATTAGTAAACTGCAGTAAAACAGCGAGAAGATCCGACTCTGGGATCCATTTGCCCTCTAAGTTGTGAATGATTTCAGACTCAACTACGTTTCAGTTCCATGATTAGATTAATGTTGTACACAGAGCCCACCCTAAGATCTCTACCATCATCACCTCTGGAGATGTTCCAGTCCAACCAGGTACAGGGTCAGAATCCGATCAAGTCTAGTCTCCGGTACTGATCAAAAAATGTATGTTCAGTAATTCTGTCAGCCTCAATGTTTGAAAGCTGCTCTGCAAAAAAAAATCACAGACAACTTTTCATCTGCACAGCTTGTAAATCTGTTGTAGGATGTATCTTTTTTGGTCTAGTCATTTTTTTTTTTGCTAAAAATGTTTTTCACATCTTATAACGATGTTGACATTGACACGATGTTTGGCCAGTGTCATGTGACTTTGGACACGTTGCTCACAAGTGTTGCTCAGTTATCACTTAGTGATAAGAACTGACTCAGAACAACTGATGGATGAAGACCAGTCTGATATTCATGTAGCAGAGAATCACAGTAACCTCCCAATGATATTCAGAAACTACTGTAACCAAGTCTGGAAAAGCTGGATTTTGACCAGATATTGACCTATATTAGGTTGAGACTACATAAAACTGAAAAGAGAAAACCCATTTTCTAACTACAGTCATGTAGAAAATTAGGACAGCCTATGTATTTTTCTGGCATATATATGGACATTTTACATCAATAAAAAAAATAAAATTAAAATAAATTAAAAATAAATAAAATAAATAAAATAAAATTGAACTATATAAATAAAGAATAAAACGGCCATTACATTTTTTTCTAAAAGCAATAATGTGTCTAGTGAATAGTAAATTAGGCCACTCCCACATTTAGTCCCACCTATAATGGCTAGAGTGACAAAGGTATACCACATCAAATGGTTGTAATTAGATTATCATTCCTCAGCATTTTGAAGGAGGTTTGCCCTGTCAAACATCTAGCTTGCTGTGCTCCTCACTGCTGAAGGTAGGGTGAACAGCATGGTGAGATCCACGCCTGTCCTATTTTAGATGTTTTCCTGGTACGACACACCTGAAAGGTTTATTACCGGGCCTCTGCAGAACTTGATGACATTCTGAGGAGATAATACAGCCATCTGACTGTGTTGAAGCAGGGACACGTGTAAGGCATGAGGGACACCGACCCCCTAAGGACAGTAATTGGACACTCCTGATCAAAGCTGAGGACAACTGATGAGACTAAATTACTGTAGATCTTTGGATTTCTGCATCTTGGCTCAACCATCAAAGGTCCTCTGACCCTTCCTGTTTACTCAAAGCTAAATGCTGTGATTAAGCCAGGAAGTGTTTTACTCCTCATTTTGGGGCAGCTATTTTGGGATTATCCCCACTTGCATCTCTGAGATACCAATGCGATATGAACACATTGTATTTACTACATACTTAGTTTTTAAACTTTCTACAAATAATCTGAATATCTGACATGCATTTGTACTCAGCTTTCTTTACTCTGATACTAAATAAATCCAGTGCAACCAAACACCTTCAGAAATCACCTGATAGAGTCCACCTGTGTGTTATTTAGCCTCAGTTTAATAACAGTTGCTCTGCGAAGGACTCAGAGGTCTGTTAGAGAACATCAAAGAACAAACAGCATCATAAAGACCAAGGAACACAGCCGACATGTCGGGGAGGAAACTGAGGAGAAGTTTAAATCAGGGTTAGGTTCTAAAACAATATCCAAAGCTTTGAACATCTCACCAAGCTCTGTTCAATCCATCATCCGAACATAGATAGGGGACCGACCTACTGCAAACCTAACCAAACATGGCTGTCCACCTGAAATAACATCCAGTAGATAAGGAGGTCCACGGTAACTTTAGAGGAGCTGCAGAGATCCACAGCTCAGGTGAGAGGATCTGTTGACGGGACAACTATGAGAAATACACTCCACAAATCAGGCCTTTCTGGAAGAGTGTCAAGAAGAAGAAAGTCATAAATGAAAGAAATATGGAGTCCTGTATGCAGTTTGCCAAGAGTTAAGGGACAAAGCAAATATGTGGAAGAAAGGGTTCTGGTCAGAAGGGACTACATGCAAAGGCCATGTATGCAAGAAAACTATCCCTACACATCACCTCCATCCTCATGGTGAAGCATAGTCATGGCAGCAATATGCTGTGGGAATGCAGAGACAGAGAAGCTCGTCAGAGTTGGTGCTAAGATGGATGGAGCTAAATACAGGGAAATACTGGAATACACCCAGTTGGAGGTGGCACAAGACTTGAGCTTGGAGCAGAAGTTCACCTTCCAGCAGGACAACCCCAAACAGAGACACAATGGAATGGTTTAGATCATTTATTAGAAAGGTCTAGTCAAAGTCCATATTTAAATGAAGATGAGTAACAGGACTTAATTTTCACAGACTTGCAGCTAGGATTGCAACAAAATGTGGTTCTACAAGTATTGACTCAGAGAGTCATTTACTTCATGCTCTCAGTAATGCATGCTTTGTGTTAGTCCATCACATAAAATCCATAAATATGAGGTTTCTGGCTGGAATGATACAAAATGTAGAAATATTATGTTATTTTTAAGACCCTGCATCTTGTGTCAGGTGTTTGAGGTTTCTGTGTCTGCAGGTTTCAAAATCCAGGTTCAGTCTTATTTCTTTGTCGCAGCTTAAAGTTTAAATCGACTTTTCTCATTGAAACTTTCAGATCAAATAAGTGTACATGTTTTCTGAATCTTTAGATAAATGTTAGAAGGCCTAAATGTCAGGAAAGCAAAATATGTTGTGCAAAAGGTATTAAGTTTTAATGCAACAGCAAACACTGAAACATTTGAGTAAATGAAGTAAAATCATAAAGTTCTGGATTCAGTCAGATAAAATGTAAACTGAATTAAAATGTGAAATTTTCTTCATCTCTCTGTCTGATGTGAGTTTTCATTCTGGTTTGAAAGCTCAGATATGAGCTTTGATTTGTGCAGGCACTGAAAGAGAAAACTGTCCCACTGTGGTTAAATGGCGACCTCCCAAGGAGACAGATGGAGAATAAAGAGGAGAATGGAACAAATCCTCTGGCTTTTTGGACTCCGCTAGCGAGGAGAGAAGGAAGCACAAATGAAGGATGGGGTGAGAAGGCAAAATCTAAGGGCTAAAAGAATAGTAATGAAGAAAGGATAGTGACTGAAGAGTCTGTGATGCTCCTGTGCAGTTGTTTCTCTAATGAAGTTCACATTTAAACAACCAACATTCTTTTTCACGTTATTAGAAACTCTAGCAGCAAAAACACAACAGCTCAGACCTTAAGTAACACCCTGCTCTGAACTATTAAAACACCTGAAATGAACTTGACTGTGCATAGATCTGATCACATGTGGTGCAGATTTACACTTCACATTAAAATCTGTTTTTCTTTATCTCTGCACCAACTGCACTTTAACAGCAGATGTACCTGGCAAGGAACAAACAGAACAGTACCTCCTGGTCAGGCTAAACTATGTCACTGCAGCCCCCACCCAAACCCCCACTTCATCCACTTAACTTAATGACATTCATACATTTCACTGACGTCATGCAGTGCCACAAGTTAGTGATGTCTCATCCACATGAGGACTATCACCCTGGTCCTGACACCTCTGGCTCATCCTGGCCGTCACACACTGCCTTGTCTGTCTGCCAGGACCGGTTATGGATGAAGTCAACATATATCTCACACTCACAGACTCAGACAGTCACACAGTTGGTCATTTATAAGGTCGTCTGGTCCCAGTAATAAAAGCACAGTGTTCAACATGCAGTGAGACATGGGAAAGAGAAGGACCATTCAGTGTGATTAGATTTAGCTCCAGCTGGAAGTTGGGACATGTTCCTGTTGCCTGCAGGGCAGTGAGGGGTTGTGTCTTTTTTTGTAATGCCTTTTATTGGACTGGTGAGTTTCCTGTGGTCTGCTATAAACAGCAACCAGCGATCAAAAGGGCATTTTGAAAGCTTAGAGAAAAGAACATTACATGTTATGAATAAGGTAGGACTAACCTAAATGCCAAAAAGCTGATTTTGCAGCATGCATAAAAACCAGAACATTTGTACTTGCACCAAAAGATATAAAGTAAAAGAATGAGCAGCACTTTGTTTTCTCACCTTCCCAGTGATGACAGAGTTCTGGTGGTAGAAGCAACACAGAGCTGCTGTCAGAGCCTTTAAGTTGCATCGCTCCGTCATTCCAGCCAACTTTTCCAAAATGCAACGACCAGCAGCGGATGATGCCGTTAACAAGTTTCTGTCCAGCGGTGCAGCCCAGCCTTTGGTTACACCAACCACTGATCTAAAGCTCAGCTTGGATGAGCAAATTGCTTCTTGCTTCTTCCAAGAAAAACCTCCATCATGGAGATGTTCTCCGAGGAGAAGCTGTCTCTCTCTCCTCCACAGTCCCCTGCAGAGTGAACGCTCCACGGCTCACTCAGCTCTGCACATCCTTTCAACACTTTTCCCCTCTAAGCTCCACCCACAGGCTTCATATATGGAGGAGAGAAACATCCATGTGGTAATGTTTGAGCCAGTCATGTGTGGATTGCCTGGGAGTGGCCCCAAAGGCAACTCTCCCTCTCATCTTCTCTGAAAAAACATGGTAGGATAAAACTCTGTGCTGTATATAAGGGAATTTTTCATTTTCTATATATGAAACTAAAAAGTTGAAATCATCACATATTTCTTGTTAAAGTTATGCTTTATTTTATATAGTGTTTTCAAAATGTCAGGTAGTAGGAAAAAATTCTCTAAAACAGAAGTAATAAATAAATGCTCAGCTTTATTTAAAAAAGTTTTAGGTGTATCTTCAAATGTTGACCTATCAGTAAAATTTTTTGCAAATGCAAACAGAAAAATAAACATTTTCATTTTAATGAACGGTTTGCAGGAGAGGTAAATGCCTCAGCCTTGTTGTTCTGTCACTGCATAAATTAGCCCATAAATCCATCAACGAGAACTATACTACTAACATATTAATTTTCTTTTTTAAGATGTTTTTGACACTAGTGGCCTTTATTGACAGTCCCCAGACAAGAAATGGGGAAAGACATGCAGCAAAGGTCTCAAGATCGGGAAATGAACCCATGAATGAACCACTGCGTCAAAGACTATAGTCGGATGCCCGCTCCACCGCTAAGCCACACACTGCCCCAAACTATATCAAATCTAACAAATAAATGCCATTGGTGCATTTCTCAGAAAAATAAAAGGAATTTTACAAGATAAAAAAGTGAGTGGAAAAGAAATGAATGATTCAACATACAAACTTAACATGTACCTATATGCAATTCTGAATGTATTTAAAATATTTTAAGGCCTAAAATGTAGGATGTTATGACTTTTTAAGGTCCTGCAGAAACCCTGTACAATTCTTCACTTTTTTAAACTCAAATTTAAATTTTCTTTTGTTGATTTTAGGATATTTTGACCATAGATGTACCAGTCAGCCATAAAGAAAACCAGACTACATTTCCTTGATAGAAACTCTTTAGTGATTAGTACCTGGCTAAAAAGCTAAACATTTTTTCCCCAATTTATTAAATGGACAAGCTAAGATCTCCCACCATTTTCCATCTATAAATATGTCAACAAGCACCATGTACTTTGATTTTTCAGAGTTCAATAAAAATTAAGAAATGCTATAGAAAGTCACCTTAATGCATTCATCTTGTAATTTCTTAAAAATAAGAAGAGGTCAAAATCAGAATTGGCAGAACAGAACTTAAAACTGAAAATCAGTATTGGTCCAAAAGAACCTTATGGAAAACAAACCAACCATTTTTTCTGTACTCATTTAGAAAATGACTGGAGCTTTTGTGTCTTGAAAATAACCCAGAAAAAGGGGGCAGGGTTTTCAAAGCGAGATCAAACATCAATCCCTTCCCTGCACCCTGCAGAATGATGCTGATGAATAGCTGCCCATCTGTGTGACTTAATGACTGCAGAGCAATTACCTCCATAACTTTCTCACCAAATGCAGCGCAGACACGCACACACTGGGGATGGATTTCGAATGTTCAGAGATGGAAATATATGACACAGCAGTACAAGCCTTTTTTTCTACCAACAGCTACATGCAAACACAGAGGGTGACACCCCAGCAGCAGCCGGCTGAGGGAATATTCTGAGTCTAATTACAATGTGAACTCTCTGAGGATACAGGAAGGAAATACATGTCCAACATTCCCCAGGCACAACACACACACACACACCCCACTGTTGACCACAGCAGCCCCAAATCACCAGCTAGGCTCAACCTTCACCTTAAAATACACTTATCCAATGCTCCAGGAATGCACTGGAAAAACAGCAAGGGACAAAAATCAGCGTTCCGAGTCTCTGCACTTTCTATTTCTATCTGTTTGTTGTTTCTGACAAATGGACTGAGGGAGACAAAGCTTTTTCTGCACCTTGAACTGCTTTACTACCACATGAATGGAGAATTTTCTCTCATTTTTTACCATAATGTACTACAACTACCAAAAGAGAAGCTGGAAAATCAGCTAATATAAAAACAGCAGGATAGATTAGTAGAATCACCAGATTAAAGTCAGTAATAGACAGTAATACGACACAGTATACAGTGCTGGATGCCATGCTGCTTCTGGCAGGTAGTTTGGATTGTGAGTATTACATCATAATACAATATTAGTATCAGCGTCAGTGTGAGCTGCTGGATGCATTCATCAGGCAAATGATAAAGTCTGCGACTGCTGAGTTATTCAATCTGTTAGTGATGGCTCATTGATTGGTAATAAACGCCGATCTGTTAACACCCTCACTGCAACCCGACACGTTCCCTGTGTGACCTCACACTGAAATGTCACAGCAGCTGCTGGTGAAAATAAATATATATATATATATATATAAATAAAAATATATAAATATTTCAGATTTTCTAACTCAAAGTAAACTAAACTATAGCACACACACACACACACACACACACACACACACACACACATACACTGGAGATAAAACACACTGCTTTATTCCTAAATGATGAGAAACACCAAAACACAAACAATGTTTAAAAAACTGAATATTTACTGAACAGGATTTGGATGCTCAGGTAAACAAAGAAGAGTCAAGCTCCGTCTGTATTTGTCAAAAACAAAAAGTAATGTTGTGTGGTTTGGAAAGCTGTTGTTTTAAAAGTAGGGAATAAATTCTCAGCACAAAGCTCTCCAGAACAGGCTTCCCATAAGATACAGTTAGAATTTTTATTTAACCTAGTTTTGTTTTCACTGAAATCTAATTAAACCTCCTTCCGGAGCTGGTTCTATTATAACGGTTGGTGGTGCAGTGGTTAGCACTGTTGCATTGCAGAGAGAAGGTTCTGGGTTTGAATCCCAGCCGGCGCTCTGGGAGTTTGCATGTTCTTTCCTTGCATGCATGGGTTCCTTCTGGCTTCCCTCCACTTTTTAAAAAAAGATGACTGGTATTTTAACTGGTCTCTCTGTCTCTGTGTCCTGATGGGCTGGTGACCTGTCCAGGGTGTGCCCCGCCCAATAACTGCTGGAGATTGGCACCAGCCTCTATCCCCCGTCCATGTCGTGACTTTCTGTATTTCTGAGGTAGCTTTAAACTGAGCGACTGTACCAACTAATCCTCTCCATGGAAATAATTTAAATATTCAGATCCTACTTCTATGCACTGGAAAAATTATGTCAGATTAATAACACTGATCTACAACATGTAATGATTGAAATAAAATATAATTGGCAAACGATTTTTTCAACTTTGTTAAAATTTACAACATTAGAATCTGAATCAGAATCAAATCTTGAACATTTCAACATTTGAAATAGATTTTGAGGTTAGAATTGAAAACGGTTAACATGTTGGGTTTTATTATGATCCAATCTCCATGGAAAAATGCTATTTCACTACATTTCACAAAACATTATACAAAGTCTATAAAATCTGGAACAGATTATTCATTTACTAAATATAGACTCTTTTAGTATGTAATCTGCAGTTCATTTATTTTGTTTGCAAATATTTAAAAAACAGAAGATTTAATGCGTTGACATCAAAATAACTGGACAAAGATAAATCTGAAAGGATGTCAATGGCAAAATTCTGATTTTTATCTTTAGCCTTTACTCCTTGTTTTTATATCTGTTACATACAGGGGTTGGACAATGAAACTGAAACACCTGGTTTTAGACCACAATAATTTATTAGTATGGTGTAGGGCCTCCTTTTGCAGCCAATACAGCATCAATCCAGGTCACTACGTGATACTGGTGGAGGAAAACGTTTCCTGACTCGCTCCTCCAAAACACCCCAAAGTGGCTCAATAATATTTAGATCTGGTGACTGTGCAGGCCATGGGAGATGTTCAACTTCACTTTCATGTTCATCAAACCAATCTTTCACCAGTCTTGCTGTGTGTATTGGTGCATTGTCATCCTGATACACGGCACCGCCTTCAGGATACAATGTTTGAACCATTGGATGCACATGGTCCTCATGAATGGTTCGGTAGTCCTTGGCAGTGACGCGCCAATCTAGCACAAGTATTGGGCCAAGGGAATGCCATGATATGGCAGCCCAAACCATCACTGATCCACCCCCATGCTTCACTCTGGGCAAGCAACAGTCTGGGTGGTACGCTTCTTTGGGGCTTCTCCACACCGTAACTCTCCCAGATGTGGAGAAAACAGTAAAGGTGAACTCATCAGAGCACAATACATGTTTCACATTGTCCACAGCCCAAGATTTGCGCTCCTTGCACCATTGAAACCGACGTTTGACATTGGATGTGGTTCGTCCTTCTTGGTGGTATGCTGACATTACCTTGGATACCGTGGCTCTTGATACATCACAAAGACTTGCTGTCTTGGTCACAGATGCACCAGCAAGACGTGCACCAACAATTTGTCCTCTTTTGAAACTCGGTATGTCACCCATAATGTTGTGTGCATTTCAATATTTTGAGCAAAACTGTGCTCTTACCCTGCTAATTGAACCTTCACACTCTGCTCTTACTGGTGCAATGTGCAATCAATGAAGACTGGCTACCAGGCTGGTCCAATTGAGCCATGAAACCTCCCACACTAAAATGACAGGTGTTTCAGTTTCATTGTCCAACCCCTGTATATTCTATGCAAAAAGTAATGAGGGCTGAAAACTGAAACATTTTTAAATACACAATCTTTTTCTCGCACTTTGGAAACTGATTTGGAATCAAATTTCATACATTTCCACAAGTTAACAGCCATGGGTCTGTTAATCTGAATGTAGTCAGAAATGATTCCTTAAATCTAAAGTTTGACCAAATTTTGATTAAAAGACATTTTTAAAGAGGCAAAACAATGTAGATTCTGACAGCTTATAAACTTATCAGGACAAGTAAATATTGAGCATTTTATTAAAGGTCTTATAATTAATCATCATACAGAAAGCCATTGGTTATCTCCAAATTTATCTGTAGATTTAATTGGTCTGTTCAGATAGGAGTCAGACCCAAGCTTGCTGGTGGAGCTGAATAGTGATCAAGCAGAATGACGAGTGGTGGCCACTTGCTGCTTAAAGTCATGCTCCATTACTAAATTAAAGCAATAAATCCCAGAGAATGTCCAACTGTTTGATGCTCTGACTGATGGCGAAACCCGATAAGATCTGGCTGTCTCATATTGGTAGTACCTCAACATGGCCACTAGATTGTGCACTCCTATAACCCTTTCAGTAAATCTTGTCGTGGAAGCTGGTGCCCAAGTTGAAACAGGAAGCATACGATTATTTGCTCTGAGCTGTAAACTGAAATATTTAAAATGCTTTGATGTTATCATGCAAGGTGTTCTCCTTTTTCTGTCTGTATGAGTCTTTGGATCTCTTTGTGTACTGCTGCAACCTGAGACTACACACACACACACACAAGTGTGTGCACAGAGGGCATTATTGTTTTCTATGGCTATAAAGCTGCAGATCTGCTTGCAACTCTGACTGGGAATGAAAGAGAATGAGCAGAAGTGGGAGAAAAGAGAAGTTCTGTTCATTCTGAATCACGAAGAAATCTATAAATCAACTTGTCATCAAAGGCTATTATAATGCCACCAGCTGTGCACTTTCATTACAGGATAAAACAATAACTGAACTGTGGACGAACACTAATAATAACCACATAGTAATACTTCCTGTCTTTCTCCTGATTATAAACTACCATTCCAGTGCTCTTTGATGTCCTTATACACTTGTTAACATTTTTCCATATCAAAGTCCCGGAGAAAACCTAAAAGATCTCAAGAATATCTCTGATGATTTGAAAGTTAGAACTTCTTTTCCATTTGAAGTGACGTCATCTAGAGTTATTTCTTCTTCTTCTTTGCAAGGGGGGGCGACAAGCTAATAAGATTGAAAGCAGTATTTAGACCTCTAAAAGCTTCGGAAATGAGTCTGCAGGATACTTTAAGGCTATTGTTCTCTGAAAAGTAGTTTCCACGCATTGAAAACATCCGTTCCTGCTCACATGTTTGACTGCACAGTGCATGGTTTACTGCACCAACACCTTCAGTGCATGACACCGAACACCTGCAGCTTTGTTAGTGTCTGCCCGTGCTCACCTGTCCATTTTACTCAATTTAAAAAAAATGCAAACACACCTGGAGCTGCAGAGCAGAGCAGACAGCCACATTTTCACACTTCGTATATAACACACCAGATACAGTAGCTCCATCAGCAGTCAGCACACAAACACAAAGAGGAATCATCCACCACTGACTCACAGCCCCAGTTTGACCAGTGTGTGAGGTTGCTCTCGTGGGAAGGACTGACTTTGTTTTTCGCACTCAGGTGGCAGAATCAAACATATGAGCTAACAGATGGAGGGAATGACTGATGTGTTGAAAGATGAAGATGGTTGAAGGGTGGAGTGGTGAGAGAGAAGCTTAAAAATAGAAATCATCCAGGAAAAAGAATGGAAACCACCATATTTTTAGTTAGGATGGTATTACAATGAAATAATGTGATGCTGAACAATTATTGGTCCACCTGGTAATGATGTGTATTCTGTCTAAAGCCTTATAGTAATGCTTCTTTTAAAGCATTATGCTTTTGTGGAAAATTAATAAAATTCCAACCTTTATTTTGAGTCCATTTAATCAGTGGGAGGAGAAATCACCAGGGCCGCACTTATTGGCACACACAACAATACCACAGTCTAAACACATACAGCTGGAACTGAGCTGAGGACCAAAGCTTATCTTCCCATTATGCATAGATGATAAGGTGAAGAAATTCTCTAAACTTCTCTATTAGACTGCAGACATTCTGCAGCTAGTTATCTACATGTCAATCAGCTGTTTGGGAGGACCTTTTCTGTCCTACCATCAAAAACGTAAGCTTGTGGAGTTTCCCAAGTGCTGCTAGGATTGTAAACTAGAACTGTGTGCTATGGTTAGTTGAGACCAGGATCAAGCTTTTCAACAACAAACTCTCCACCAGGTTTGGAGTAAAGCAAAGATCATTCATTTGGAAAAGCAACTCATGCCAACTACATAATACGGTGGAGGATCTATGATGTTGTGCGCCTGTTTCTTTTCCATGATTCCTGTGGACCTTGTTGGGGTACAAAACTCTTTGAAATACCAGGACATTTTAAAACAAATTCTGGTTGACTCTACCAGTAAACTGAAAAAGGGTCCTCAGCAGGTCTTTCAGCATGAAAATCATTCAAGATGTACCAAATTTTGCCTTCTTCAATGACTATTTCATTCTCTAAACCCCGTTTAATGTTGGTGAACTGAAGAGAACACAGCATAAGAGAGGATCCAGGACTTTGTGAAGAGAAATGGTCAAAAAGAGGCAGTACAAAGTATTATACCGGCTGGGGCCATTAAGGCTGGTTAATATGGCATCTGGGTATCAAAAACATTAATAAATATTTCAGCTTGGTATTTTGCTACAGCTCCTAATTGCCTTCTTGAACCGATTTAATTCAAACAATGCATTCCAAATTAGGAAAGTGACCCATTATTTGTTGTTTCAACAAGAGGAAACACAGTTTAAACCTGTCAGCCGGATGATGCCGTGCTAACAGAATGATCATCTCCCTCTCACTGAAAGCTGAGACTCAGGTGGTGTGAGTGTGAACAGGTTTTAAAGCTGCGTGACACCGACAGCAGAGAGGCAGACTGTGTGATTTAAAGGCGTGTTATCCTGATGGTCCAGCAACGTTTGGATTTACGTCTCAGAAGATTGATGTTTATGCTGCAGTTAGAAGTTAGAGATGATCGGTTTAACACATGTAGCTCAACATGTGTCCTGTGCTGGATTCAGATCATTTTAAAGGGTCCTAATTAGGCACGGTATGATAACCTTGAGTAAAAATTGGCATGGATTCACTCTACTGACAAAAAATGGAAACATACATCATCTAATTCATTTTATCAATACGGAAAATCAATTAAAACTGCTGCTGCAAAACTGATATAACATATAGATACTCACAGTTATATGAATGTTGTTTATGCCGTGTTTTCGGTTTGTTTATATAGACCTAAGAAAAGTTTTGAATAGTTATCTGCTTGATTTATTAGTAGCTTTTTAGTAAACTACCCTATTGTGCATAACAGTATTTCTTATTGTGGTTCTGCTCTATAAAAAATATGGCTGGCAGTATAACGCTGCCTTAAATTTTTCTCTTAAGTCAGAGCACAGATCCAGGAATAACGTCTGACTCAACTTGACTAATTTTCCCACTTGCAAATGGAAAAATTAGTGGGAATTAGTGAGATTTAGTAATTGTTGTGCTAATTGTTTATAATAGCTGATTTTTCAGCGTCTCTTTTGCCAGTTGTAGTATGTTATGATAAAAAATGTTATAAAATTCCCCATTCTCTATTCCTGAGGTAGTAATGCAGCTAAAAGTTATTAGCAATACAAGCCAATAGCAACACACTTCACTCCGTTCTAGGCATCCAAACAGTAAAGGAGTATAGTACCATTCCTATGGTTTAAAGTCCTCTTTATGACTTCCACAAAACTGCATAATGCACCTCTGCTCCGTGAATTACAGCCAGCTACTGTACACTGCAAGTCAGCTGGCTGAAAAAAGGTCACTACACTTTCCCCTCTTTTATAAAAAGACAAAATTGTCTGTGAATATTACCATTTGCTAAAATACAGATTGGTATTTTGTGAACCAAAATACAAGGTGGTGGAAGCATTATGCTGCGGGTATGCCACCCATCACTCTTATAAGGCAACAATGTAACAACTTTAGTAGGGAAGATGTGTGTTACGTTGTCAACAGTGTTTGTTTTCTTCATTAAAAATGATAAATCAGTGGTTTACTGAACATTATTATGACTGCAATAATTAAAGCTAAATTATTTTAGCAGCATTTCAAAAAAAGGAATTGGGTCATTCTTAGTTTATATATTTTTAGAAATACGGTGATGCCATTGTATTTTTACTCAAGTTGATCATACTATGAAAATCTCATAAAAATAAAAAAAACTTTGACACAATTTATATGCAACCAATCATGTTGAATCAAAAACTCTTTGTAAAATATTTCCAAACTTTCCTAATCCCAATTTGGACTTCAGGGGGTGTTCAGTTTCACTTTTCCGAATCGGAACTTGGAACATCTGATATTTACAAATAAAACAGCAGAAGAAGCCCATTGTTACTGGCTAATAAATCAAGCTGTGTGCTCATGTAACCAGCCTGCAGCCAGCTGCTTAACAGATAGGCCACTAGCAGCTTGCCAACAGCACCTTTAAAGTGGTGTGGCCTTAATAAAAGTGATGGGTTGGTCCAATTATTTTCAACACAATAACTGGATGTGTTCACTATAGGACATTGTCTTCATTCAGCCTCCTGCTGACTGGCAGTGCACAGCAGCATGTAGGCAGGAGCAGCTACTCTATGCCCCTAAAATTTTTGCTCTGGCATCTGATTAAAAAGGATTAAAACGAGCAGAAAACAGAATATTTCTGCAGTTCTGACACCAAACGATGCCCAGTGTTAAGGTAATTCTTTAGATTTATTTCAACTCTCAAACTTTACTGAATTTCAGAGCAGTCTGCAAAATTTGAAGTTTTATGTGAGTCTAAAGTGTTACTTTTATGTTTCTTCTATTGATACAAAGTGAGCAGACTTAAAATTTAGTAAAATTATTGTTTTTTGCACTTTTCATTAAAGTGTTGTGCAAATAAACCTTAACTTGACTTAACCACTCAGGGTCTGGTGCTTTGCATCTACTATTTAAACACTGTTACAAACATTTCATTTCCGCAGACATTCCCCCTTTTCACTACACCCATAAAACTGTCATAGTAATGTGCAGCTGCGTGAGTTTTATCGATTTGTTTTAACCAACAAGTGTTTGTCTTACCTTAACATAGTCAACTGCAGCATCCAGGGCAGCTACAGGATCCCTGGGAAAGACAGACAGAGAGAGGGTCCTGTTTAGAGAGTACATCCTGACCAGTCGGACCCAAAGAACCGCGTGTTGAGGTCTGGTTCCTCCCTGCAGCTTTTACAGAAATTAAAACTACAGAGCTTGTTGAGCTTGGCTTGACTTCAGGTGGGTCCCTAACTGATGCTGATGTTGCTTCTTTTGGTTCAGTTGATGCCTGAGAGGTTTTTACAGCTGTGCATTGGTTTTAAGAGTCCATGCATGTTCAATTCATGGGTAGGAGAGACAAAGACTGCAAATATTCTCCGTAAAGTTTCTCAGAAAAAAAAGTGGTGTGAAACAAAAATGTCACGCTACAGAGTTTTAAGTTCTGGCCGCTCTCGGTCCTGTTCTCTCACTCTTTCAGTCAGTGGTAAACACGTTCCCTTGCTGCACTCCTGGTTCGACCTCCTCCTTCACTCCTCCCCCAACATAACACACATCACAGCCACACGCCTACCATTCTTAGTCCACTGACAGTTTTACACAGAGGTTAGAGCGCACACACACACACACACACACACACTTTAAGCAGATACACTAGCTTTATTATTTTTCCATCTAAAACTGCATTTAACCAAATAATTGTAATCCCTTTCTCCTCATCTCACTCCTGCAGCAGTTTTATCTGCTTGTCTTTGTTGGAATTAAAATAATTTCCTATTGGATTTCACATTTTATCCGTTTTCAAACGGCTCTCATTTTTTATTTAACTTATATTTATGCCTAGAGTGCATGTATATTAAGAATTACCGCAGCTTTTTCTACCGGAGACTTACTTCAAGGGGCTCAGCAAAAGCTGTAATCAGATCAAATCCCCAGCCACATTAGTAAGGTTGGGAGTTCAGATCCCTTAAGCTTGGAATGGTGTTCCCACGGGAATATTAGCACAGCTCATTTCTTACCAAACCAAATATGTTTAGCCCCAAGTCCCTCTCAGTTTTAATATAGCCCTAAATAATGAGTGGGATTAGCTCCGTAACTGAACAGAAGGCCTCATTCACAACAAACTGTTGTCGTTTATTCGTTGTCGTGCTTTGCAGAAGTATCCATACACCTCCAATTTTTCACACGAACTTTCAACCACAAACTTTAAAGTGTTTTATTTGGTGTTTATGTAATAAACCGCAACAAAGTAGCACATAGTTGTGAACTGAATGAAAAATTATTCATGGTTTTATTTTCTTTTTATAAATTTTTTTTCTTTTTAAAAATAAAAGTGTGGCATGCATTTTTTCAGCTTGTCTGAGTTAATAAATACAATTTATCACAATGACTGCTGCACGGCTTTAAGGTGACATCTTGATGTGCTTGCTTTTAACATCTAGAGACGCATGTTTTTCGCCACGCTATTGCAAAACAGTGCAAGCTCCGTCAGATTAGACGGAGAGTGTCTGTGAACAAAGATGTGTGTCTATTCCTCCCAAAGATTCTCAATTAGATTTAGATTGGACTTTGACAGGACTGTTCTAACACATTCGTTAGCATTGCACCCCTGACTTTATGTTTAGGGCTGTTGCCCAGCTGAAAAACTGAACCTTCGACCAAATCTCAATTTCTTTGTATCCTTTCACAGGCCTGGAAATGGATGCATCTAGCTCTATCCATCTTCCCATCAACTCTGACCAGCTTCCCTGTTCCTGGCAAAGAAAAGCATTTGGAGATGCTTTTCCTTGCCAGGGATGAATACATATGCACTGGCATCATGTATAGATTTCCATCCTGATCTTTCCTTTAACTTTGAGAAGATAAAAATGTTGAACTAGGGTTTTGATTGACTGGTTTGTCACTACTTTCATTTAAAGATTTCAAAGTGAAGACCTTGATCTCACAGTAAAAACAGAACAAAGATTGCATATTTTTTCACCTGAATACATTGCTAATGTTGATAGAAAAAGATTCAGTACTTTTTCCTGGTGTGACCATTTGTGTGCTGCTCTACTAAACTCCTGTGAGACCCAAAACCCTGACCACATCAACCACCTGCGTCCCGTAACCCTGACTCAACTTTCCATTGTGAGCATGCAGTGGAAATCACCATGGATAGACAACACCCATATAGATCCCTCAGAATGAATCTTCTCAAATTAGGGAAATTCCCTCTGTTCCACCTAGTGAATCTGGCAAAGTCAAAAGGTCAGGTTTAAAAAACAAGGGGACATCCTGGAAGATGGTAAAACTTTGACCCCATAAAAAAATCATTTGTCAAGTGTATAATTTTCTCTCGTGACCAAGTTGCGTTTAACCAAATCATGTGTGAGATGGTTAGGGTCGGAGTACACAAACGGACCACTGCTATATCAGTATTTCTATCATTATTTTTTTAAAAGCATCCAACGCAGAACCTTTTTGCATCTAAAACCACAAAAAAAAAAAACAATCTGTAACTGAGGTAGCGGCAGAAAATACTTAAAGAACTGAGGCGAGGAAGAGGATGAAAATAAAGAGCAGGGAAGGCTGAAGCATGAAGAGCTGACCACAATCTTTTTCTGGCTACTGTTGTTCTTTGCAGTTCACCACTCAGTTCTCAGCATGACCACAACGGGCTTCAGGCTGGCGAAGGCTGAGGACAGAAAGTCAAAGCAAACCGCTGCATGCAGTACCTGTAGGACACCTCTAGGGGTCAGTGGGTTTCCATTACAAACACAAACAAATTATGCTTCAGACTGAAGTCATTGTTTTTCTGTTCAGCTGTATTATTATGGCTTATTCACTTCAAAGCATCATGCTGAATCATGCAATACAAGCCATTAAGCTGTAAAGTAATAACTCTAAATATCAAAAGAGAAATAATTAAAATCAAAAAGATATGAATGTAATAGTGAGACATAATTAAGCAAAATTAAACAAAAACTTTTTAACTATCATTTGGACAAGAGAACCTTTTTATTGCTTTCTTTTTTCTGTCTCCCTACTAAATTCAAGTAAATAACCTCTAGAGTCTAAATTGCTGCAATAAAATGCTTAACTTTTAACTACGCTCATGCTCCATAAATGTATGAATGGATAGTTGAATGAATTTGATTGCAAACTGCACAAAATCCACAAGAAACCTGCAAGCATGACAAAAAGACATACAGAAAACCTTTAGATTTTTTAATTTAATTTAACATTTCATTACTCTAACTTTTGATATTTTAAATTCTATACTTTTTTCTAATCTACATTAGTGCTGCACATTATAAAAAAGATTTAATGTTATTACAGTACTTCTGTAGGCAATGTGCAGAAAGACATTAACGGCATAAATGAACTGTTTATTTATCACAAGTCATACATAATATTCACCACCATTATCACATGTTTTCCTAATTTCGTGTAGCCCTAATGTTCATACGGTTTTCAACTCTGCAAATAACGTTCTGTCTCCTGTTTGTCCTAGTTCAAGTCAAGCTACTCTGACAAAATGAATTAACACCTGGTTTCCATCTAATCTGTCTAATCTTATCTGTTTCTCTGCTAAAGCATCAAAGTTCACTGCTGTCCCCTATTTGGATTGATAAAAGGTTTAAGGAGCGCCACCTTGTGGTGTGTGCTGTTTCTCTTTTAACAATTAATTACAGTTAATTTGGATTGTGCTGGTTCATAGCTAAAGGGTTAACATGAAACTATATAAAAAAAGAAAATAGGTCATTTTAAAATTCAATACACTTTAACAAAATACAGTCGGGTTTGGGTCAAAATCCATCCAGGTGGCATAGTGATGTGGGCTGGATGGGCTCTAAGAGGACCTGGGCTAACAATGAACTTGCGTGAAACCAATTTGGGTTTACCAAACCTGTCAGTACGTCTGCAGTTGGGTCTCAAACTGATATTATGCAAACAGTTTATATTAAGTACCGAATCTAGGATCCACCTTTTACCCAAAGAATAAAACCTACATAGATCACTATGGAACCAGTGGACAAATCCATCTGGGACAAATTTTCCAGGCCATTTCTAACCCAAATGTAAATTTTGCCCTGGCAATCCCATCCTGTTCAATTCAACCCAAATACAATCCAATTAAAATGTCAAACAACAAAATGTTACCATAGGAAACCATCAGATTGATAATTTGATTCGGTTTCCTACTCTGAGCATGGACTATTAATTCCTTCATTCATTTATTTATTTATGTATAAATATGGACCTGCAACACCAACAGAAACCCAAGGGGAAACGTTAATTTGTCCATTTTTGGGTTCCCAAACAAATACGTTTGTGCTGCAACAAATACTCCAGTGTACAAGCTGGAGAATTGCATAATGTCTGCCTAAATCTTTATTTGCTTAACATCTGATGGTATTTAAAGGGCATTATACAAACCTTTAAAACTTATTTTAAAGAATTGGATTTTATGTAGAAATGCTCCAATTAGGCTTTTTTGGTTTGAGGTCTGGCCAGCCGATTCAACTGAGTCCGAAGTTTTCTTCTAAGATCAGTGACAAACAAGGGAAAACTGGACAATTCCAATCTGTAGTGGACTGATCTGTGAATCTCTAGTTTTATGTTGATCTCTTTTAGTCTGAGGTCCAAATGAACTAGTAGTCCGATATCCTTCCAGCACAGATCTCTCTCTTTGTACCCTCTCCTTTTTACGGTCATTTCTGCTGCCCTCCCCTTTCTGTCCTGGTGGTCCTCAAGCTGCCCATAGAGGTCAAGAGAAAGACAAACTGGCCAATCAGGAGCTGGTGCACCATAAGGTCAGGGGCCACAGGTCAGTCAGCAGCATGAGCAAAGAAAATCAGGACTGACTGACAAGTTTTACTTATGGTTTTATAGAAAAGGAAACTGTGATTTGTTTGCTCAAACTTTTCTAGAGACACTAATATCTGGATTTAACAGAATTTAACATTTAAAAAGAAGGTGGATACTGAGACTAATAAGTTTGGTTAATTCAGCATCACAGTGAGACTTTAATGCTGCCCACAATCCAGCCTCCTGCAGAGGCTTAATTTGACTCGGACAAATTATCTTGCTGTATGTCAGCAGCATATGAAATGGATCCAGCATGGAGGCACAGAGATGAAGAGAGGAGCAAACAAAGAGTTCAGAGTAATCTCTGATCAAACCTGCCACACCCTGACTTACAAAGGTTACAAAACTGCTGGGGGCCAAAAGCATGCACAGGCGCGCGCACAAATCTGGCTTGTATCAGATACAGTGTGCTGTAAACCGACCCCCGAGACAGAAAGATGGGAGGGTATGATGAGGGATGAGGTGTATGTGTGGGTTCTCTCTGAAGCTGAGCTAACTGCAGAGCCCCCCTCAGGGCTCCATTTACAACCTTCTCTATCTTCACCCAGCTCTGAATTTCCTCACTCCCTACTTTAATGGGAAGCAGTTTGCTTTCTTGCAGATTTTCCAGATTTTTTAATTCATTTCATGGAGTAATGAAGCAACAATTCTGTTGACAAAGGCATGATTTTCCTTTTTTTTTTTAATAAAACCTTAAGGTTTTCCATGCATTTGAATAAAGCCCCCTTTACTATGATACTCTTAAATACAATCCAGTGCAACCAATGGTCTTCATAAGTCACATAATCAACCTGTTTGTAGTTTAATCTCAGTACAAATTCAGTTGGTCTGTGAAGGGCTCAGAGGTTTGTTAAAGAACATTAGAGAGCAAACAGCACCAAAAAGACCAAGAACCACAGCAGACAGGTCAGGGTGAAAGTTGTGGAGATTTTTAAAGCAGGGTTAGGTTCTAAAACATCTCACGCTTTGAACATCTCACAGAGCTGTGTTCATTTGAAAATATATGAACATGGAAATTAGATGGACCAACTGCAAACCCAGCAAAACATAGCTGCCTACCTAAATCGACAGGTCAGGCAAGAGGATGTAACTCTGGAGGAGCTACAGACATCCACAGCTCAGGTGGAAAAATCTGTTGACAGGATTACTATTAGGTGTACACTTCACAAATTGGGCCTTTATGGAAGAGTGGCAAGAAGAAGGTCTCCACTGAGAGAAAGTGTGCAGATGTCCTGTTTGCATTTTGACAAATAATATTTTTTATGTAAATAAATAAAGAAACAATTAAAGTACACGAATGACTGCACCTCAGCGGACCCATGCACTCAAAAGTACTTGGAGCTTAACAAGCTCAAGATGGTGGACTTTCAGAGAACACCACCCACACTAACTTTTCTCAGCATCCTGCTCAAAACTGTGTCTACTGTGGATCACCTTAGGTTCCAAGGAAGCACCCTGGGACCTGAGGTGGTCGTCTCACATAAACACTGTTTGGAAGAAGGCCCAGCAGAGACTGCACTTCCTGCGGCAACTCAAGAAGTACAACTTCCACAGGAGCCGCTGGTCATCTTCTCCACTGCCATAATTTAGTCTGTCCTGTCTTTGTCCATCTCAGTGTGGTTTGGCTCATCCAGGTAATATGACACGTCCCAACTACAACAAACAATTAGGTCTGCAGACAGGACCATCTAGGGCTGTTACAGGTCTAAGGTCAGGAAAAGGGCAGCTAACATGTCTACAGACCACACACATCCTGGACACAAACTGTTTAGACCTTCAAGTCCGTGCTACAGAGAACTATTTGCACAAACGAACCACCAGAGACTGTTTCTTCCCCCAGGCTGTTTCCCTGATAAACACAATGAACACCTAACAGCCTGAGTAGTCAGCTACTCTGTGAAACAAAATAAGCATATTGCACTACCACAGCCTGCCTTTCTTCTCTTCACATATAGAATGACTGTAGATACACATACATGTACACACTGTTCTTTTTATCCTTTATTTTATTTCCCCTAAAGTTAATATATTTATACTTAATGTCTGAACGCTGTGAGCAAAATCAAATACCTTATCTGTGCATACTATCTTGGCCAATAAAGCTGATTCTGATTCTGTTAATTATTTTGGGCACAACTAACATGTGGAAGAAGGTGCTCTGCTCCTCCTAGACCAAAAGTGAACTTTTCAACCAACATAAAAAGCTGTTTGTCTGGTGGAAAACCAAAACTTCACATCTCCCTCAATAATCATCACAACTGTAAAACATGTGGTGATGTAATCAAGGTGTAGAGAGGCCATCTTCAGCGATAGGAAGCTAAAGGGGCATGAATAATGTTGAAATTCAATGTAACCATTTTCATATTTAATACAAAATCTCTTTGAAAGATTTTGTAGTCGTCTCTTGAAATAAAAACAGATCATTTTCACGCTCACCTTCAATGCTCCCAGGTAAAGATTTTTTTTTGTCTTAATCACTACTTTAAAACACAACTAAGTAAACTGAGGTGAATGAGCTAAATTCTCCCACATCAATGTGCTTGATATGGGTTATTTGCACAGAATGTTCAACAAATATCGGAGCGCGACAATAAAAAGATCAAATTACAGCAATCTTAGCCCTTATCTGCCTGCGTCTGTGCACGTTTACCTGCTACTCTTGAAGTCATCACTGATATTCCGACCCAACGAGGACGTCATGGGTTTAAGGACGTGCCCTGAAGGCAGTGATGTGCTCCCGGAAAGTAATGATTGTGCCTGATTGGTTTTTGGGTCCCATGTGTTGTTGCTCTGGCTGATGTTGGTTCCTCCTCTTCTGCGACGAGGCAAAGTTCCATGCAGTGAGACTGGCTGGTAGGCTGCACTGGGAATTTCAGATAAGCTGCCTGCCTGTCCTGAAGGGAGGCTGCATGAAAGAAACAAGCAATTGAAATTAAACACTTAATTGAAATATTTAAAAGTATTACTTCACTATTTAAAAATCATGTTAAATTTGATTTTAAGCAAATAAATTTGGCAAATAAATTAAGATCACCAAGGATTGGAGCCATGGAGATCCATGGAGATGGTGAGCTTTCTGGGTGAGCAGGGGCCATTGCTGGGGCCACCAAGGGAAGTGTTGGGCCCTCCAGAGTGGGCAGAACCTCCTCCCAAGGTGTGATGATGTGCATGTAGAGACCTGGGCAGACTGGCAAAACGCCCCTCAGCCATCATCCTTAACTCTGGAAAAGTGCAGAGACATGAGAGGAATAATACCTGAAACACTGGTGCTTTGAAGAATGACAACAAACACAAGGAAACATGGTGAGCGTAATGGAAATAAAATAAGATCATACATAACACATAAAAAAGGAACTGGTACAACAATTGCCACACCCTGATCTCATAACTGAGAATATCTCGTACTCTGTCAAACGATTATAATACAAACCCACAAAGCACCCTGCAGGGATAAGAAAGTCCTCATTATGTTATTGGTAATTACAAGGCATTTAAATACTATATGTCACGTCTCAAGGACGTATTTTCCTGTTTTAATTATGTCTTCAAACACACAACAACATAAATAACGTTTGTTTTCATGCACATTTAGTAAATTCATACATTCAACATAATCTATAACAAACGTCGTATTTAAAAAGCCTCTAGAGTTTCAGGTTAGCTGAAATTTTGTAATGAGATTAGATAAAAAGCTGACTGTTTGTTGAGATGAGAATAAAATAAAGTCTGCTGTAGACGAATCTGATTTGATATAAAAAAAATATGAAGGAACAGCTGCACTTCCCTCCTGGCAACTTTATTTTGTGCTCATGAGGTAAGCTGTTGTCTGTTGGCACCGACACCACAGACAAAAATACACAGTGATGAACATGACAGATAGCTCGGCTGAGTTGGGAAATCACAGAATGGGTTCTTCCTACAGTTCCCTGCAGTGTGAGAATGACTGGACAGCGCACTATCATCTGCTCTGATTCAGTCTGCAAGCAGCCATTAGTCACACTGTACAAACTAAAATATCATAAAAACCCCGAACGAACTGGCAGTCTTAAATCAACCGACTTCTCAACCCTAATCCAATCAAAAGGTCTGCCAATGAAATCCCAGCTGGTTGTTTTTGTTTTATAAAGAAGCTGATTAAGATCAGAAGATGTAGGCAGTAGAGTACAATAAATAGAGGAGAAGCACAGTTTAGACCCGACAGTATCCAGAAGAGGTTATTTCTAAAGGCATTTAAATTTGAAGTGAAGAATCAATCATCTGCTTCTGCCGAAATATTGTCAGCTTCTTTTATTGGCAGCTGCAATATGACAGAGAGCCTTGCAGAGGATAGTGGGAGGAGCTGAGAAGGTCACTGGCGTGTCCCTACCCTCTGTCCTGGATCTGCTGCAGGAACAGGGTTCTGAGCATTACCAGAGACTCCTTACACCCTCTCTATGAACCTTGGGAACAGCTGCCATCAGGCTAAAAATACAACATCAAAAGCAGTACCACCAGACTGCTACACACCTTTATGTCTTAAGCTATGAAAATGCTGAACAGTAGCTAAGTTTATGCACTTATTTTATGTTTTGATCATTTTTTTCCACAGAAATGTCTTGCAAACCTCAGAGAAATGCTCTTTCATTTTTTTTTTACAATAAAAGGACAACAAATTGATTAAATTTTGTTTGATTTAGTTAATTCTGATCTGAGTGAACTCAAGAAAGGAATTGATGGAAGTTATTCTGCTGAAAATATAATAAAAACAATGCATCCATATTTTATCATAACTGTTTAACTAATGTTTGAAGAGGTTTACCTCTTTGCTTTGCCAGGGATAGGAGAAGAAAGAGAAGACCCAGGCTCCACCTGTGTGCAGACAGTAGGATGTGTTTTTGTACTGTTTCTTACAGTGACCTCCCTCCCAAGCTGTTTGTAAATGAGAACTGGCTCTCAAACATTTTATCAAGTAAAAATAATAAAGTACAACAACAGCACTGCGCCGGAGCATCTTTCTACGGTATTAAAATACATACCATGGTGACGTTGCTCTTTCATACCCCTACTCTAGTCGTGTTATACCCAATTTTTTAAAAGGGACAAAACATTGCCACTTGCCATGACACTTTCGTACTGACCATGCAACAATTTGTATGTGGCAAGGGGGAATGTTTTTACCCACTTTAAAAACTGATTATATGAAGTCATTTACTACAATTTACTGTGAAGAAATATGGTTAACACATTCCAATAAATTGGCCTGTGGGGTAAGCACTGGTAACCCCCAGTCAGTCGTGGCAGATGGCCGCTCACACTGAGCCTGGTTCTGCTGGAGGTTTCTTCCTGTTAAAAGGGAGTTTTTCCTCTCCACTGTCGCTACATGCATGCTCATTATGAGGGATTGCTGCAAAGTCAACGCCATTGACTGTCCACTGTCTCTACATGCTCATCCAGGAGGAGTGAATGCTGCAAGTCACTGACTGGATGCAATCTGCTGGGTTTCCTTAGACAGAAAAACTTTTTATCCAATTTGAATAAATAACTGAATCTGACTACAGTGTTCAATGGTTAGGATTAATTGGAATGTATGTACCTGACTTTTGTGAAGTACCTTGAGACGACATGTGTTGTGAATTGGCGCTATATAAATAAACTAAATTGAATTGAATTAAAGGAGCAAAGACACCCAGAGCTCCACTAAATACAGAGAGCCAAAGTAGCTTTTTTAAACAAACATCCAGAAAGGGTTTTTTATCCTTATTTTCTTAATATGACGCCTTATTGTATGCATAACAAATGTCCATCAGGTTGACAGTTTAGTAGGAATTACATATAGCTACATTTACAACTGGCAAATGTTATGAAATCAGGGTTTTAAATGATGACCAGTGACCTCGATGTTTGATAAAGATGGATTAAATTTCTGAAGAGTCTGAAGTTACGAATTGGGAGCACATATCCAGCTGTAAAATCAGTTTTAAAATGGAGCTAAACAGAATCAAACAGTGGGGGTCACCGAGTCATCAGCTCCTATTGATAAATGTCAATGAAAATGCAAATGTAGCTTTAGAGGAACAACCAGCTGGCCGGTCCAGTACTCTTCAGAGTGAAGAGAGACGTTTACCCGCTCCGAAGCAGACAGTAAAAGACTTACTAAGGCATGTAGAATCAGACAGAATGTGGATTCCTCCGAGGGGCAGAATGACTACAGCACCTATTATATGACCCTAAGGGATTCAGCTGTGTGTGTGTGGTACTGACCATCTGCCAGACACACAACCTCCCCCTGTAGTGCATAAAAAGATCAACTCGAGTTAGCAGACAAGAACATAGCAAGCACATAAATACTTAGCTTTAGAATAAATTATTCATGCTACAGGAAGTCATTTTAAGGAAAGCGCAAAAAAAATATTTAAAAGAACCCCTCCTTTGATGGATCAGCTCATAATTCACTTATCCTCAGATGTCATTTATTTCACATTCAGACTCATTTCAGCCACTCCTCTCTCTTTCCCAGCTCATCCCAGCTCATCCATCTTTCTCTTTTAGTGCCGTGTCCCCCCTTCCACATAGACGTCGTCTGCTTATCACTTTCTGTCCATCACATCAGCTCCTCTTTTGCCCTGACTTTTGTCTCCTTCTTTTCTTTGGCCTTCTGCCTCTCATGAAACACTTTTATTTTATTCTTCCCCGTTTTCCTTTAAAGATTTATCCTCTGCTCCCAGCAGCTGTTCGGCTTCCAGTCACACTGCTATACAGGAAACAGTTCTAGTATTTGCTGACACAACTTCATCATATTTTAAATTAAAGACATAATCAGCCCTGCTATTATCATTATCCAAAGAATGAAAAGAATTTCTTATTTTCTTCCAATTTTTAACATTTGTAATAAATAATGACTGGAATTATTTGCAATATCTACTGGTACAAAACTGGTAGTTATGTTCACATTCAATCTTATAGAAGCAGGTCAGGTTTTATTTTTGCACACAGAGTATAAATCTGGACCACATTAATTTAATAATATACAGAAAATCCTCCTCATTGGCCTTGTCGATTAGATACAAAGTTAAAATTTGAACAGCTCAGTAACACAGTTCAAGTTTGATATCGGCTAATTATTTTCCTTTAATTCGTCTCACATGGTGCATTTGACATACACCCAGTAACGATAAATCATCGCAGAGAGTTATATGTATGTTTGTAGCGGATCAGTGAGCAGACCTTCATACCCCTGAGAGGTGATGCTGTAGAAATGCTGACATCAGTGTTCTGTTAGTGGATGAATTCCCACCCTCTGCAGCAGTTGATAAATTTAGAAACAGAGTCTAAATTTAAAACCATGACAATGACACTTTAATCTTGCAAGGTTGTTCAGGCAATATTGTATTTGGCACATCTTCTCTGACATTTCTACATACCACAGTCCTTCTTTGGCATTCGCAGTGCGTAAAAATCCTACAGAAATATGCACAACAGGTGGAAACAACTGAGCATGCCTCGACCCAATTCTTTAGTCATGTGAAGCCAACAGCAATGCGCATAAAATTGACTTCAATAAAAAAATTGCGGAGTTTCTGGCTAATAGTCCATCACAGACATGCAAGTTTTTTCAATTTATTTTGTTGAATCTTTGAAAAAATACCAAACAAAACTAAATTAAAATCCAACATTCAATTAGCAAAGAACTACAAGCTGAAACCTGGTGATGTGATCGAGTACAGAATCATCTCCGGGTTCTTTGCTGGAGTTTTTGGAAAAGTTTTTTAAAGACATGAATGTACATCTGCTACAGATGTGCTCATTTAGTCCTAAATTTCTTTTGCCACCCACTTTTACACATTCCTATATTTGTTTAGCACAAACTGCAAACCAAAGATGTCATAGTCGGGTAGAACACAGACAGAAAAATCAACTAATGGCCATTGAAATACTTTACAGAGACCAAAAAACTTGACAAACTTTTGTCAAGTAGGACTGGCTCGCTGGAACCAACGTATACATTAAATAGTAGTGATTTTACAACTAATGCAAAGTACTGCAGTGGGTCATGCAGACATCCAGTTCTATGGCCTGAACCAGACTTTAAAGAATACTTGCACAGGTATATTATTAAGGGAAAAACCTGCAGCATCAATCTTGTCGCAGACTATTTTCAACCAATCACATGCCTCTCCTTGGCAATGGCACACTAGACAAAAACATTCTGGCTCTTTGTCAGCACCGGCGCTGAAGGCCCCGGGTTGGGAACACATAGACGCACTCGCGAACACAGACATACAAGGTCTTGGGTGGGAAGATTAACAGGAAGAGGAAATGGCAGTATAAACATAAACGAGCGGCGACCCATTATGGAAGATTAGTGACAATAAATCTGCTCCCACGCTTATTTTAAAGGAGTATCTATTTTTCACAGCCCTGAAGACACAACTTTGCTTTAACATTCAGTTGATTTCAGTCCAACGGTTTGATAGTAGGCTCCCTCCCCACGTCTGTAGCTGACAATAAACATCAATCAGGACACAAGAAGCACTTTCCTTAATCCCCTAAAGTGGTGGTTATGAACTGTTTGGTTCTTCACATTTAATTCATATGAACAAACTGCGGGTATTGGAGTATTCTAGGCTATAAGAAACAAAAATGACCATCAACATACTTTATATCTTTTTCACAATCGCAACAGTTTAGATGAAAGGTCTGCGGCAGCACTGGTCTATCATTACACACAATAGAGAGGACGAATGCAAACAACATGTTTGGGAATGAGCAGTTTCCTCTTGCTGGCTTAAAGAGTTTTCCTGCTATAGCAAAGACTTGAATTCAAACACACACACACAGACACACACACACGCATACACACACACACACACCAGTGCATTAGGAAAACCACCCCTGGCCAGAAGTGAACAATGGCAACGACTGTCACATGACGGCTGTGGAGAGCCAGTCTTTGTTGAAGCGGGAGAGAGAGGTGTCCTACTGCGCTCTTCTGTGCGTGGGCCCACCAGCATGTGTGTGTGTGTGTGTGTGTGAAGTCTGTGTGTCACATGTTAATGAGGTCGGTATTAAATCCCACAGCAGTAGCTGCCATTTAATGCTTCTAAAATCTTTGTTGGCTTGTCCATCTCTCTCACTTTCTCACCCTTTAACACCTAACTTCACTCAGCGTGTGAATTCATTTTGCATCCCTGCGGGGTGTAAAATGCTACGTCAACATACAGTCACCGATGACCCCACTTTGAGCTACTAAATCCCACAGGGTCAGCTGAAGCAAGATGTGCTGTATAGTAAAACCACTTTGAGACCATTTCACTGGAATCTATTATAGTCACATCTCATAGCTGTGCTTTCAATAAATGGAAGCAAGATGGTACATTAAAATGAGGATAATTGCTTAGAGCTCCATGTAGATTGGAGAGATTGGCTGTTTGTCACAAATGAACAATACAGAACTGAAACAGAAAACGTTTTCTTAAATTTAACTTCCACCACTGCTTGTACTAATACAGAGGTCAGAACCAGCTGTCGTCTTGGTAGTCAAAGCTTAAGTCCTTGTTTTCATAAAAGAACATTCTGATAAGGGTGTAATGAATCAGAGATTGATATGCAGAGACTGATAAAGCCAAAGCATATAAAAACTAGCATTGTCTATTGTTCAGTGTCTCCAAGAATCCTAAACAATTATAAAAACTTCTCATACTAAAACAAAGCCGCCGTGTTTCCAAACATCTCAGGTATAAAATGTGATCCTAATTTGTACCTGTGGAAAAAAACATGAACAGTATGTACCAACATGTTATAAGTTAATTTAATTGGATAATATTTTCTAAAGATTTTATGTTACATCTGATTCCCCTGACTGTGGTCCTTGTGAAATCCCATTTGAGCCAGTTGACTCTTATGAATCATAAGAGATTATGATCTATTTAGCTAAAACAACTGTAATTGTCCTCTTGCTGGTACACTATTCATGTTTTAGTGTGAAAATAACTCTAAATCATCACCTATCGATCAGCGTGTGAAACGACCCGTGGGTTAGAAGAAAAAGACACGTTATATAAAATATACCATGGCAAGTGGATCCCTTTTATATGACAAATCCTTTACAAAAGGGGAGGATAGCAAGGAGACACACTGACCTGCACCCATTTTCATGCTTTATAGCAAGCTAAACATTTAAAAAAAGACACCACTTCTATGTTTGGGTAAAAA
The DNA here is from genome assembly GCA_036173005.1 of Crenichthys baileyi. Taxonomy (NCBI): domain Eukaryota; kingdom Metazoa; phylum Chordata; class Actinopteri; order Cyprinodontiformes; family Goodeidae; genus Crenichthys; species Crenichthys baileyi. Next base: position 672,270 of record JAHHUM010000893.1, read on the forward strand.
TATTAGGTCAGGTTTAAAGGCGACTAACCTATCTTAGCAAAAGCTACGAAATTAGCTTCTTTAATCTAGTTGCACTATGAATTAAAGTTGCAAGGTCAAAGTTTGGCTATAACAGCATTCATTATAAACCCTGCTATTGATTAAAGCTATTGCCTGTTAGCCATGTTACTTGGTTTTCTGGGTAAGAACAGAAACAATCAAGTCAATATGGGCCTTTGGAAAAAATTTCCCCCACTTTGTTTATACACATTACCATTTTATCTCTTCTACTTCTATTTTTACCTGCAAATAAACCATTTTTATGCTTGTAGTTAATCTATACCGTATGAGTTGATTTCCAGTTGCAGTCCAATATTTTTAGAAATTTTGGATAGGAATTGAAATAAAAACGCTGAACTCTTCATATAATTTAATTTAATGCTGAAAACTTTGCATTGCAGTCTATTCTCATTTTTTTTTTTGGTTGTGATCCCTTTTTGGACCAGTAAATAAACCAAAATAACTAAGCAACCTTCTGCTGTGCAACCACACTTTCTCTCAGTAGACTTTGGCCAGAATATACAAAGTTCTTTTAATTGTTGGTTGTCAAAGTGAGTAAGAAGCCCCCCCCTGGTTGGTGCGAACTGAAGCTTGGTTGGAATGAAACATCCTATGGTAGATGGCACCATTTCAGAACCACAAAACTAGGGTACGAAACAACAAAAGACGTGGAAATACCCAGCAAACAAGAAGGCATATCAATGTTATCTCCACATATTAAGGTAAACTGACCCATTTAAATTCTCTGTCATGTGTTTCTATTTGTTTATATCCAAAGCATATAAGTTAGTATATCTGTGTAGGGAAAATGTAAAATTGCTTAACCACATCTACTGAACCACCAGGTCAGACAGTCTTGACAACTTGCTGGAATACAATCTGATTAAAATGACTGTAGACCCCAGAAGAACAACAGAAGACTTAAACTACCACTGCAAGTATTATTTAAATGCTGAATCTTACTACGCAGTTTAGACACGACACTGACTAATGTCTGAAAAAACTGCTGCACATGTGTTTCTCTGCATGAAACATGTCTTGCACCACACAACGTCTGCCTGTGTCATCATCTGATCTGAAGCTTAAGGTTAGAAGATGTCTTCTCAATGCTGGAAGGTCAGAGTTTGAGTTCTAGTCAACCTGTCAGAGTAAATCTGAGTGCAACTGTGGACCCGTTGCGTGCGTTTGAGCAAACGTTAATCTGATAAAAAGCCAGCAATTCTAAAAAGAAATAAAATAAAATCAACGTCATATGTCAGCAATAAACAAATATTTACACAGTTAATGTACTCTGACAGGAACTACAGACATGAGCCAGGCTGTTGATCGTATCTGTTATATTTGATATAATTATGCCCTGCTGGGAATTCAACAATTACTGCTAACGATCTCAAAGACCGCAGTAACACCCATCGCCTGGGGATGGCAACTTATTGCTCACAAAACTCTCAGAGTAAATGTAACTCGCTTCAAGTTACTAACAAGAGGGATACAGTAACATACCTGTAATCAAATCAAAATGCTTAAAAAAATCAACGGCACATAAAACTAAATCCGGAAAATAATATTCAGACTGCTGCATCAGGTGTGGACTGATGTCAACATTAACCTTCAATCATTCCTTTGCATACAGTCTGAGGGCACAAGTGTCCAATCATTCTTACCTGCAAACGATGTCTCTTCTGCAGGATTGCTGCTTCTACTGAACTCCTAGTTTTGCAAAGTATGAAAAGGAATAAGTTTGAAGGAAGTGTACAAGACTGAGTCACTGACCGGCCGAAAGTCCAACACTCACTCTCCTTCAGACAGGCAACAACAAGTAGCACTACACAATCACAAGCCCGTCCCTCCTCCTCCTCCTCCTCCTCCTCTCCATGGGGAGTGATTTGCGAGCATCCAGCCCCTCCTCCTGCTCCTATGTGTTTAGGAGTTTTCCTTCTTTTTTTTCTGGCAGAGTTGTGTCTTATCAACCCAAACTCTTGCCTCCCAAACACTCACTCAAACTCCCACAGCCATCTTCTCCACCACCATCCTCTCCTCCTCCTATATGCACTCACCTCCTCTCCTGTGTGTTTCCTGCACAGCCTCATATTTCGTGCACTGTGTCCTTTTGTTTCGCGCCTCTTACACAAACAACACCAACTGGTCTGGTGCTAAAGGAGATTGAAAAGTGACTCAATGTTGCTATTTGCAAAGAGGAGAAAGGAACACAACAACCTAATCTCGGTGAGGTTGTGACATGTCTGAGGAACTTTAGGTAATCTCAAGATTGATGAGGTTAAGATACTTGACTCAATATTTGCTCAAACATAAATCAGCTCAGTGTTACGGGTTAAAGTCTTATTGAATGCTTCTTTTAACATCTAAAATTTAATGCGGAGAAAGGAGAAAAAACGAACAAGCTTTTCCTGTGTCGTTGTGTGTGTGTGTTTGGTTGGAGTGCTGGCAACCCTCAGGACAACAATCTCTCCTGTCTTTGTCCTCCTGTTCCTTTGTATTGTCTGGAGTCGATAACACAAAGACACGTGCATGTTTGTGCTAGGGTTATCCTGCAGACAGTGCAACAAACCCATCCTGCTGCAATGAAAACTAAAGATGATCCGATGACCCACTTAGGACATACAAGAGACAAGCTGTTACACACGTGGATTTGCTGTTCAGTAGAAAAACTACATTTGTTCAGATTGGGTAAGACACCAAGGTGAGTCAGGGCTGTAAAATGATGGCTTTATTTCTAAATTCAAACATATACCAGATAACCTGTCACTGTAAGAGTATATCTTTGAGAATTGATTAAATAAAATCCGTTTTTTTAGCACTTGCCTTTTAAAGTGCCACCCAGTGTTCAAACAATGTAAAGGCAGCAGAAGGCTCAGATTTGGCCAAGCCCAAAATTGTTCATACCCCTGGCAGATTTAGGTTTACCCTAAGTCTTTTGGTTTGACCAACATGTTTCTTCTGACTGGAAGTAATCTTAAAGACTTGAAGTGGCCCAGAGTCCTGGCTTGAATTTGTTAGAGAATTAGTAGGGAGCTGAAATTTCACTAACATCACTTTCCACTTGATTTTTCATTCTAGTTGCAGTTTTCAGAGAAATATATTAGTTTTCTAACACAACAGATTCTAACATAAAACACTAAAGGTTGCTTGACTGATACAAAAAAATCCTGAATGTCTGATTAAGTTTGCTGCACATTGGCAAGTAATTGACCAAAAAGTGCAAATATTTAAAATAACTTTCAATTGGCTTGTTAACAAAAGGAAGTTTAGGGAATATGCCTTAAGATGAACTTATATTGTTTGATAAATCCTATCTTTTCTCAGACCTTACCAGGGGATCATATCATTAGGATTATATTAAAGAATGAAATAAATATTAAACAGTATGCTTGCAGCTGAAGGTAATGTTTTGGTTCTGATACAGCACAAAATTCTGTATACCTGTTTATTTAAAAAACATTAATTTTTTGACAATTTCTGGAAGATGCTAGTGCCGTTTAAAATGGTAAATGGGCTGAATTTATAAAGCTCTTTTCTAGTCATACCAACCACTCAAAGCACAACACTACAGCCACATTCGCCTAGCTGCACTTATTACCGGAGACACACTCACACACTGGTACACCGATACGCAGAAACCGATAAGGTTGACTATTAAATTAAGTGCCTTGCTCAAGGGCACATTGACATGTGACAGGAGGAAGCTGGAATTATACCCGCAGCTTTTGGCCTGCAATATGACTACTCCTCCCAGTGAGACACAGTAAATATCAAACTGGCCTGTGAAGTTGGAGTTGCAATGAACAGGTGAAGGATTGTTTCCAGGTAGAAACGTACATCAGAACCCGATTTGCATCTTTCCTCTCTCTGAGTCAACCTCTGCCGAATTTAACAGTGACATGTGATCTTGTGTGTCTGCAAGGGTGGTATTTCCAAGAAGCTGCACACTGAGTCAGAAGTACAATCTGTAATCTTCTCCTGAATCACCTGAGTCTTCCCAAAATACACAAAACAAAAGAAGAGGTGGGGGTCGTGAGGATGGGGAGTATAATCCTTCAGAAGTGACTGACATGTGTTGTTATGGTGAAAGCTCTTATCAAGTTGTTGGCAAAGGAACAAGACATTCCTTAAAAGATGCTCTGGGCAGGTCCATGCTATTCCAAATGAGGTCCCTCCGCAGTACAGATGGGTATATAGAAGTGAAGTAAAGAGTGATTACAAACCTGAAAAATGCACCTTGAAACTGACTTAAATTCAATCTAAACAAACTCTGCAATTTTAATAGATGGAACATGTTTGACTTACAGACCAAAATAGCATTTATTAGGGCTTTAAGTTTGTAATTTAAAGTTCAAACGTAGTTCAAGAGAGTGAATTTGTAAAAGCAATTTGTAATTCCAGAGGTATGGGTTGTTTCTTTACAAGCTTATCAAGAAATATGAAGTATACAGAGAGTTTTCTAGTAAACATCTGTTTAGAAACACAAAAAGATCTTGAGGGCACAAAATCTCCTTCCTGTGTGACTAAATTATTGTTATTATTGTTACTAAATTAGATGCAGAGCCACACACTAAATCAACTTAACTCAAAATCCAAATACTCATAAACTCAGTGAAACTGACTAATTTAATAACATATGCTGTCTTTTGAGGATTAAGCTGTAAATCAAGGCTTTATTTACCGCTTATTTCTAAAATGAATTCCAAACCAAAGTGTGTCTGTTATTTGTCTTTTACATGTGTTGGATCTTAGCATACCAGAAAAAAATATTTCCTGCACTTCCTGTTATCAGAAATTCTCCAGCCAAGCCCACAAGCTTTGGCAGAACTAGTCGAAGCAGGTGGTCCAATCTGAACAATCATTTGCAAACATTGGCTACCAATACAACCCAGGGCACACGTTTTCCCTCAAGCCATTTAATAAATAGGTATATCTTTAGAGCTGTGTAATACCAGCTTTTAACAGTTTGTATTCAGGTTGTCAACATGTTTAAAACAGTTGTTCTGACCTCTCAGAGGGACGATATAAAGTCTGCACAGAACATTCTCACCCTGATATCATCCACTAACCCCTCCTGTCTTGTTTTTTCTCCCCCCCCTCATTCCTTGGACTCATCATCTCCTTCCTCCCTCTCCTACTCCACTGCCCTCCTAATAGATCTGTAAATAGATGCATGCTTGTGTTCCAATGTGCACGTCACCGATCAAGAAAGAGTGTCCTGCAAACACGTGTAAGGCAGTGCTGCTCATTCCTTCAATAAAAAGGAAAAATGTTTGAAAATGTGTTTCCTCTTGTGAAATGGAACTTTAATTCTGATGAAGAGAAAATGTCTGTGGTGTATCAGTGTCAACAGTTAATCCACAGTAATTGCACCAATAATAATTAACTGCACACAACTGCTTAATAAGGCAAGTCCATTTATTTATACCTATAAATGATGCAACCTGCAGCCTGAAGCTAATGAGAAAAAGTTGCATGCTGGAATTTCTTATTAGTCACCTGATTACCTCAAAGTCATTTGAGGAGACCTTGTACAAAAGTACAAACGTGTACATGTGGTATGCATGTACAATGTCTTGCACCAGAAGTATCAAACCGATTTCTTGTGCAAGCTTGTTCTCACCTGAAAAAACAAATTTAACGAGGCTCTTCTCATTTCTGTAACTGTCTTATCCTTTCCTTTCTTGAACCTGCTTCTGCTTGCAACATGGAGATTAACCAGAAAATGTTTTTAAGTAGGTTTAAATTCCTCAATTCAAGGAGCAATGAGAGAGAATGCTTTTCTGTGAAATCAACTTGGGTCTAAGTGCCTTGCCCCAGGGCACATCGACATGTAAAAGGAGGAGGCTGGAATTAGACCCACAACCTTCCAATTGCAAGAAAAATACTCTACCCACTGATCCACAGTCGGCTCCTGATCAGGACTCATTATCACCACATCAGAGTTGGGAAGAAACAGATCCGGCCATAAAAATCTATGTTTTGTTCAATATTTATTGAGGACCAGTAAGATGAGATTTCTTGAGTTTTAAAAAAATTTGAAGTTTTTCCTCAACTTTCCTCAACCTTATTATTCATTGTCCAAAAACACAATCATGATAGAAAAACAGAAATATAAATGCAGCACAGAAACCGCATGCGATTCACATAAGTCCCTTTTCCACAGAAAGACCCGGAATTCAAATACCTGGGATTTTTTTATTTACCTGAGCAAAAGGAATCCTGGGTAATATGTGTGCCAACTATTTCCACTGCTCTGAGAGGCGGGAAATTTATTTAAATTACAGCCAAATTACAAATGGAGAAATTGTGAAGAAAACTGCACTACATCTTTAAAACATTAATTGCACTTCCCCATTTTATGTAATCTTGCAACATTCAACATGCTGAATAAATTACAAAATTATGAGTTTTTTTTCTAAAAACATTTAATAAGAAGCACCAGGTTTTGGTAAATATACACAAATGTATGGACATTCTGAAAAGGGAAATTACTTGGTATTCTGTGGTTGTTTGTTAGATGTTAAGAGTTAAGCAAGGAGAGGAAGTGGATGAAAATCCTCACACAAAATGATAGTGAGGATTTTTGCACAGAAGACACTTCTGTGTGATTGCATCCGAGCTATTCAAGATGCATCATGTTTTTACAGGAAGCTACGTCAAGTATCCTGTGAACATTAAAACTAAACTGGCAACAGCACATATCTCACAACAGCCTTGAAGTAAAATCTAAATACCAAGCCTCATCAGGTAAAATTTAACTAAATTAAAGAGAATTTAGATATTTTGGAAGAGATGTACTTTCTTATTCAAAATATTCCTATTTTAAATTAGTCTTATTCAAGGATCAAGATGTTCTGATATGAGCAATATGAGAGACTACAGCTGAATGATGATGGCATAGTTGGTGTACGGACAAAAAGTAAAGAACATTGTTGACAGTACACTCCGTATTAACTCTAGGTCATGTTGATAGTGTTGAGATTGTCCCATCTCATTCTGTGTGGACAATATGCAAAGGTTGTGGGATGAAACATCACTGTGGGCACAAAGACAAACTCAAGATGAAGCACAAACTTGTTTTTACATGATCTCCAAATGGATTGATATGGGTTTCCAAATCATGTCCACACAGATGGGTCCTCGCTGAAAATGTTTTAAAAGATGTCTCAGCAAAATTATTTTTTACATTTAAATAAGAAGCCAGCGCTGGACCAGAACCAACAGTTTCAAGATATGATGATCAGTGTCAGTCCAAGGCTCTACAGGGCATTAAGCAAGATTTAATGTGGGCGGCTTAGCTGTGGTTCTCTCCTAGATGAAGCCACTAAAAGAGCTACTACTGCCTTTAATGTTTTACTTTCCTTTCACATAGAAAGTACTCCTGAAACCAGTGCTCTAGTGTTCTTTCTGTGTGTACGCTCTGTTCTCTCAAACCCCCAGGCAGCCTTGTTCTGCTGGAGGTTTCTTCCTGTTAAAGAGAAGTTTTCCTTTCTGCTGTTGCTACATGCTTGCTCAGTAAGGGGGATTGCTGCAAAGACAATAACCTAAAGCAAGCGACTGCTCAACTACATGCTCATCCAGGAGGAGTGAATGCTGAAAGTCACTGACTCGATGCAATCTGCTGGGTTTCCTTGGATAGAAATACTTTTTACCCAGTTTGAACAATAAACTGAACCTGACTGTATTGTTTGATAACTATGATAAGTTGGAATGTATGTGCTTAACCTGGAATCTGTATGACTGAACTGACTGTGTGAAGTGCTTGAGACGATATGTTGTGAACTGTCGCTATATAAACAAACAGAATTAAATTGAATCAAAAGTAATCATGTCTTTGGACTGTGGGAGGAAGCCGGAGTACCCGGTGAAAACCCACGCATGCACGGGGAGAACATGCAAACTCCATGCAGAAAGACCCCCGGCCAGGAATCGAACCCAGGACCTTCTTGCTGCCAGGCAACAGTGCTACCAACTGCGCCACCGTGCATGTTGTCCCCGTGCATGCGTGCATCTCACCGGGTACTCCGGCTTCCTCCCACAGTCCAAAGACATGCCTGTTAGGTTAATTGCTCACTCTAAATTGCCCTTAGGTGTATGATGAGTGTGTGCATGATTGTTTGTGTGTTGCCCTGCGATGGACTGGCGACCTGTCCAGGGTGTACCCCGCAGTGTTTTGGGGACCCTAAGCAGCAGCTTATTTTGCTTGTGCCGGCTCTGATGATGATTGTGAATGTCTGCAGTACAGAAAAGTCGTCTCCTAACTGACCGATGTGCTGCACAGAACCTCCTTGAACCGCCACTTTAACGTGGTGGAGGGGTTTGAGTGTTCAAATGATCCTAGAGGCTATGTTGTCTGGGACTTAAATGCCCCTGGTAGGGTCTCCCATGGCAAACAGGCTCTAGGTGATGGGTCAGAAAAGAACGGTTCAAGAATCCTTCATGAGGACCATTAAATCGAGGTACGTGACGTCGCCCGGTACAGCGGAGCCGGGGTCCCACCCTGGAGCCAGTCCTGGGGTCGTGACTCGCCGGAGAGCGCCTGGTGGTCGGGTTGCTCCTCGCGGGACCCGGCCGGGCCAAGCCCGAACGAGAGACGCGAGGCCATCCCCCAGTGGGCCCACCACCTGCAGGGGGAACCGTGAGGGACCGGTGCAAAGAGGATTGGGTGGCGGACGAAGGTGGAGACCTCAGCGGCCCGATCCCTGGATGCTTAGGCTGGCTCTAGGGACGTGGAATGTTACCTCGCTGGGGGGGAAGGAGCCTGAGCTTGTGCGGGAGGTCGAGAGATATCGACTAGAAATAGTCGGGCTCACCTCCACGCACAGCGTGGGCTCTGGAACCCATCTCCTTGATGGGGGCTGGACTCTCTTCTATTCTGGAGTGGCCCACGGGGAGAGGCGGCGGGCTGGGGTGGGTTTGCTTGTTGCCCCCCAGCTCAGCCGTCTCATGTTGGGGTTTACCCCGGTGGATGAGAGGGTCGCATCCCTGCGCCTTCGGGTCGGGGATAGGTCTCTGACTGTCGTTTCGGCCTACGGGCCGAGCGGTAGTGCGGAGTACCCGGCCTTCTTGGTGTCCCTGTCGGGGGTGCTGGATAGTGCCCCTCCCGGGGACTCCATTATTCTGCTGGGGGACTTCAACGCCCACGTGGGAAACGACAGTGACACCTGGAGAGGCGTGATCGGGAGGAATGGCCTCCCCGATCTGAATCCGTGTGGTGTTTTGTTATTGGACTTCTGTGCTAGTCACGGATTGTCCATAATGAACACCATGTTCAAGCATAAGGGTGTCCATCAGTGCACTTGGCACCAGGACACCCTAGGCAGGAGGTCAATCATCGACTTTGTTGTCGTATCATCAGACCTTCGGCCGCATGTTTTGGACACTCGGGTGAAGAGAGGGGCTGAGCTGTCCACTGATCACCACCTGGTGGTGAGTTGGATCCGCTGGAGGAGGAGAAAGCCGGACAGACTTGGCAGGCCCAAGCGCATAGTGATGGTCTGATGGGAACGCCTGGCGGAGACCTTGGCCAGGGATGTATTGAACTCCCACCTCCAGGAGAGCTTTAACCTCAAATCTCTGGATGTTGTGGGGCTGTCATGGTTGACAAGCCTCTTCAACATCGCATGGCGGTCAGTGCCTCTGGACTGGCAGACCGGGGTGGTGGTCCCCCTTCATAAGAAGGGGGACCGGAGGGTGTGTTCCAACTACAGGGGGATCACACTCCTCAGCCTCCCTGGTAAGGCCTATGCCAGGGTATTGGAGAGGAGAGCCCGGCTGATAGTTGAACCTCGGCTTCAGGAGGAGCAGTGTGGTTTTCGTCCCGGCCGTGGAACACTAGACCAGCTCTATACCCTCTACAGGGTACTCGAGGGCTCATGAGAGTTTGCCCAACCGGTTCACATGTGTTTTGTGGACCTGGAGAAAGCATTCGACTGTGTCCCTCGTGATGCCTTGGAGTGCTCCAGGAGTATGGAATCGGGGGGCCTTTATTAGGGGCCATCCGGTCCCTGTACGAGCGGAGCAGGAGTTTGGTCCGCATTGCCGGCACTAAGTCGGACCTGTTCCCGGTGCACGTTGGACTCCGGCAGGGCTGCCCTTTGTCATCGGTCCTGTTCATAACTTTTATGGACAGGATTTCTAAACGCAGCCAAGGGCCGGAGGGGGTCTGGTTTGGGGACCAGTGGATTTCGTCTCTTCTTTTTGCAGATGACGTGGTCCTGCTGGTCCCCTATAGCCAAGACCTACAGCATGCGCTGGGGCGGTTCGCAGCCGAGTGTGAATCGGCTGGGATGAAGATCAGGTCCTCCAAGTCAGAGGCCATGGTACTCAACCGGAAAAGGGTGGCTTGTCCTCTTCAGGTTGGAAGTGAGTTCCTGCCTCAAGTGGAGGAGTTCAAGTATCTCGGGGTCTTGTTCACGAGTGAGGGAAGAATGGAGCGGGAGATCGACAGACGGATCGGTGCAGCTGCCGCAGTAATGGGGCTGCTGTGCCGGTCCGTTGTGGTAAAGAGAGAGCTGAGCCGAAAAGCGAAGCTCTCGATTTACCGGTCGGTCTACGTTCCTACCCTCACCTATGGCCATGAACTTTGGGTCATGACCGAAAGAACGAGATCCCGGATACAAGCAGATGAAATGAGCTTTCTCCGTAGGGTGGCCGGGCACTCCCTTAGAGATAGGGTGAGGAGCTCGGCCATTCGGGAGGGGCTCGGAGTAGAGCTGCTGCTCCTCCACATCGAGAGGAGCCAGTTGAGGTGGCTCGGGCATCTATACCAGATGCCTCCTGGACTCATTCCTCGGGAGGTGTTCAAGGCACGTCCCACTGGGAGGAGGCCCAGGGGACGGCCCAGGACACGCTGGAGGGACTATGTCTCTCGGCCGGCCTGGGAACGCCTTGGGCTCCCCCCGGAGGAGCTGGAGGAGGTGTCTGGGGAGAGGGACGTCTGGGTGTCTCTGCTGAGTCTGCTGCCCCCGCAACCCGGTTCCGGATAAGCGGAAGACGACGAGTATGAGTACGAGTGCAGTACAGAAAAGTCGTCTCCTAACTGACCGATGTGCTGCACAGAAAGGGCTCCACGGCGCCAGAGATGCAAACAAACCAAACTTCTGCACAATAACATTAACACACAGAGAGAAGCAATGTAAAACACATGCTAGTCTATATTTAGTATAGCATAGTCAAGTGAGCTGATCTGTGTTTCCTGATATTCCCTTTATTAACTACACTTGCTCATATATCTTTACAAGGGGGACAACAGATTTGACACCTCGTACGGTGCAATGATCAAACATGACTGTAGGTAATTCTTCATAAACTCACTTGTACCCTTTTTCCTTCAGAATTTCCTTAATTTGTTGTTTGCATCGATTCAAAATGGTCAGAAACATTGATCGGATATTTTTGTCCATATTGACACGACAGTTTATATGCATCTCTAGAAAATACCTTAACATCACTTACTCTATTTTGGTAATTAATAAGAATCATTTAAAGCGTTTTTACCTGAATGTTAAACAAAAAAATGATTCGTATGTACAGAGTACTTTTTAAAGGAACAGTAACAACAAATTTCACTTCAACATCTTTTAGTCTCATCAGTAGAGAAGCAGGCCGGAACATTCTCAAAAAACATAAGAAATTGACTATCTTTTCATTCATGTACATTAAAGTTTTGGTAAAGGCTTAACGACAAGCCCAGTAAGGTTTTTCATACACTTTCCTTAGACACTTAGACATGTAATTCTTTCACTGCCAGTACTAAAATTATATGTTGTTATATGTCACTAGTTAAACATTTACATTAGGGCTGCAACCAATACTCTTCGTCTTTTCCGTCATCACGACTCCACTCTCCATGAGCTTTAGCATCTTGGTCACTAAGATCTATACCAGGTGTGGCCATAGAGGAAAGTCCACCCACCTAATAAAATATATAACTAACATGCAGAATTTAAATGTATGATAACTTAAACTAAACAACTTATATTGCATCTAGTCCTTGGTGATTGTGATATTGTGCATTTTTGGTTTACAGAAGCAATTTTGTTTCAAACTGCAAATTGTCTTCAGATATTTGGTTGCTGCGTTTTAATTTTGCCTTTTCTGCTTTAGTTCAACCAATGTCAGTCTGATTTTTTGCCAGGAGCAACACACCATCTTGGTAAACACTCTGGATTTGTTTCACTTAAAATATTCCAGAACTATTTCTGGAAATACCTGTAAAGTATTTTCTGACCAATAGCTGCCAGGATTTGGATATTGACATGCAAAATGAGTACCATGTACTGTGTCCTCTACATTTATTGGCCCTACTGGTAAAGATGTGTTTCAATCTTTAAACATTTTTTCAATTCCATAAATCACACACCAAAGTTTGCAGCAGTTCTGCAACAGTGCACTTTGGAGATTTTTATTACCTCCCTTCCCATCCTACTTAGTGTGTGGTCGCAGGGTAAACTTGGGTCCTCACCCAGCCTTGTTTGTCACAAATTCGTCGTTTTAAACTTTTTAATTATTAATCTAAATGCAGATACAGTATTCACAAGTTTTGACAACTAGCTATTTTCAGGACTTCTGAAGATCAACACAGCTGTGCCTTATTTGAATGGCATGTTCTCATGTTTGTCCCATTTTGAAGATCGGCTAAGAGAAATGAGCGTCTGTGTCACGTCACATTTATACTGTACTAAACCAAAAGTCATTGAATACTTATTAAAAGTTTTTGACACGGATTAGTATAAACGTGTAAAGTTTACATTAATCATGCTTCAGTGGTATTTATTTCCCTACTAAATAAATGTTCTCACTTTAAAGGGTGTATTTTTCTAAATTTGTTGCATTATGGCACTGCAATAATAACGCAGTAATAACTCCTTTTGAGGCTTTTTACACATCTTAGCCAGTTTTCAACCTAAGAAAAGATTATGCCAATTTTACTACGTCATTTAGAAACAATTTTTTTAAGGAAACCTCTATGAAGTATTTAGCTGAAGACTTACTGTGCTTAAAGGTTTTGTGATTTAACATAATTAATGACAATAATACTAATATATGTTAGTAGTTTATTTTCTCCCTGGAAACGTTGCACTAATGCGTAGTGGTAAGTATTCTTTAGGTTAGTCTTTGTAGTGATTTAGGAAAAATGTGTTAATGTATTGGTTAAAGTGTCTGGATATTCATGTCTAACACCACTACAGTCCAGGGATGTGAAAATAATATTCAATATTTAAACTTGTTATCATAGGTGAGCTTTGGATTATATTCTTTAGACAATCTTCATCAACTAAAATCAAGCTTGCCTTAAGGGATGATTATGTCATCTCACACCCAACAGAAAATGTGCAGGTCATGACGCAAATTAGAGGCTGAGAGACAAAAGTATTTTCAATCAATTGTCTCTGTTTGGTCCTATTGCTGGGGTTTTGGGATAATTACTTCTCAAGTTTAGCTCAACTAAGGACTCAAAAACAACAAAACTAATACGTGTGGTATTTTGAAACCATTCTTTGTTGCTACTTAGCAACCAGTTAATCCTTTAAACATGATACATATGCAGAGATTGGTTTCACCATTGTAGCAACAACAGAAAGAAGAACCAAAAGGCCTCAAATATGTCTGAAGTATGACGTGTATGAGTGGGTGGTGCCATTTTTACCCTGCAATTGCTGTTACTGAAGCATCTCTAATTGGACTGCTGCATTTTAATCTCTGCCAACAAGGAAAGTACCTGGCACATTTACACACAAAGTATGGAAGAGATCGAGGCTCCTGCAATGCAACCACAGTTAATCTGTAAAATCATAATTTTCAGACCTGCATCCTTAAGCAAATTTCTGGTTACTACCTAAAGTTAAATACGAAATTATTTTTAGAATACTTTTTGAGATCTAAATTTGACCCTTATCAAGCTGACATGATTTCTCTTTTAAGACTAGATTAAAATGTCTCCTTCTTGATAAAGTTTCTGGAACTGGATCAGAAGGACCTTGAACCTTTGCTTGGTTGCTGAAGGACCTCCTATGAATCTCCAAGAACATTCCTTACATCTCCTAGTCTCCTATTTCTTTGAGCATTTAAATGTCAAGTAGACAATCTCAGTGGCTTCGTCCGTCCTCCTATTTTCCCTCCTATCTTTGAACATTTCCACCCAAGAAGAGAAAAGTAATAATAACAAATGTAATCTGACCAAACTCATGGTCACTCTAACAAATGTTAAATGTGAAGAATTTAGAAGTATATTTTTTTCTTTTAAGTCACGTCAGTCCAGTCAGGTTTGCAAAGTACAGGGTTGACAGTGAGATATGAGACTTTTTATAGTAGTTGCTTTCTTCAGGATGTATGACCTCTGAATAATGTTAAGCACAGACAAGGAAGATGGTGTGTTTTTTGAGGTGATGCAGTCAGATCACTGCATTGTTTTGATTGTGAATTGCTAATTTGGATCTCCATTCTAGACGATGTCAGCCTTTAATCTTGTTTGCTAACAGCTGTGTTGACCTGAAACACTAACTGTAATCATTTTGTGTAAAGCAGTGTCACACATGACTCAGTCACTAGGACGACTTCAGGACTTTACAGTGTAATTCACGGGAAACTGGGCAAACAAAGCTGTTTGTCTCTCTGTGTGTCACCTAAAGCTGTGGGTTAGAAGACGGAGGAGTGCTGAGGCCTGCAGTCCTGCTGGGTTTAATCACTTTTATAGGTGTGTGTGTGCGTGTGTATGTGTGTGTGAGTGTTTAAGCCAGTACTGTTCTCAGCAAGACAACGCTCTCCCCTTCAGCAGAACCCCAAGGCATAAGCACGTCTTTACATGACAGTAATGCTATCTCTCTCCATCCGCCCGTCTACTCTTTGGGCAGACAGGGACTCAAATCTGGTCTTTGAGGGTTTCTGTAGAATAAACACTGAGTACCTCTCCTCTTCTCTCGTTCTTGAAGGAGGTGCAGGGAAGTCAGGAGGTGTAGGCGATGGAGGTGATTGTGGACGCCAAGCTCCAGGAGGTCATATTCCGATAGGTGGAGTAGATCCTGGAAAGCATCACAAGGACAGATTATCTTATACAACTGAAATCAGATATTTACATACGCAGCATTAAAAAAAAAAACACATAACCTTTTTTTCTGACTGAAAATAAATCAAACTTTAATAGGAGATATTTTAGAACATTCTTCCACTTTAGAACTTTGCATACACTAACGCAACATACTGTTTCCTTGTGGCACACGATGGAAAGCAAATCAAAAGGAAATCAGGCAAGATGTTGGAAAGGGAAATGTGGACCTCTACAAGTTTGGTTGATCCTTCAGTGACCTGAATGCACCATGTTTAAACAATTATATTCAATCAAAGAACAAAAGCAAAATACATTGTGAAGATGCTGGCTGAAGCTGGGAAGAGAGTATCATTGACCTTAGTGTAACAAATCCTATAATGATGTGGGCTAAAAGGCCACTCATAAAGGAAGAAGCTGTTACTACAAAAGAAACATAAAAAAATCCAAATCAAGAAAAGGAATCAGTGATTTGGAGTTGCCATTACAAACCCTGATCTCAGTTTCATAGAAGATTCGTAGGCCAAGCTAAAAGGATGTATGCGAGCAAGGCGCCCTACAAATCTGACCCAGTTACACCAGTTCTGTCAGGAGGAATTGACCAAAATTCCAGCTAGCTATCGTGAGAAATTGATGGAAAGAAATGTTTGACCAAAATCTACAGCCGGAGACATCATAACTGCCAACAGGTCTGCCCTTTCTGCAGGCAATGTGGACAAATTAATTTTTCTATAAGCTAGAAACTCCTAATGTTAAACAAAGGGAAATAAAGAATGTTCATTCCCTAAAGATAGTTAATACTGTTCTGTTGCACTTGTTCACATCACTAATTTTCTAAAAGATAAAGTATTGATATAGCACTTCCTAAAAGGGCAAAAAATTAAAACTGTTACATATTTTATTTATTTTTAATTTACGGTATTTATATTTATCTTATTTAAGAATCTTTTATTTGTGAATCTACTGAGCATTGATCGCTTTTTTGCTTTAATTTTAAATGTAATTAAAGCTGTTCATGTTTACACCAAAAATAAGCAGTTTTATGTTTTGCTTTTTATTCCCTTTCTGTACCAAAAAAGTACCGAACCGTGACCTTAAAACCAAGGTACGTACCATTCCGTGATAATGGCATACCGTTACACCACTACGTTTTAATATTGCAGTTTTGTTCTTTTGGGGTTATGAAAAGGAGTACCATTTCATTGTGAACTTTTATCTATACATATCAGCTTTGATTATCAGTGATTTTAGTGATATCAGTGATCTTTGTAGAACCAACCAGCAGATGAACGCTCGGGAGCAGCATGGAGAGTTTTCCAGTGTTTTTGCAATTTTTGTCTCGATTCTTCAGCGCTAGATAATTTTTTATCAAACTACAAAAATGGCTGAACGGGTTAAAGTGGAGCGCTCGTTGACCTGGAGGTGGGCGGGTGTGAAGCGCTTCTACAGCATTTAAAGAGACGGCACCAAAATGAGTGGCTCTCAGAACAGGTAAAACAGGAGCAAGTGGAGCTACAATAGCAAGGAGTTCAGACCAAAGCATTGCAGTTCCACTTTATATAGACCACAGCTGAATAATTTAAGTGTGAAAAGGAAGGATTTAAAAGCATGATACGTCTCCTTTAAAGTAACTTGCTACTGATCTACTTGTAGTCCACAACATCTGCAGAGCATGGGCTGCAGGTCCCACAATCAAAGTGGGAGACTCCTCCAAGCCCAGGGCATCCAGCCCATCTGGCTCTGCAGCAGCCTGCAACTTAACCATTAATTTGATCAGGTGTGTTGAATCAGGGCGATATATAAAACATGCAGGACACCGGCCCTTGTGGACTGAGTTTGGACACTACTGCTTTACACACAAATAAACTTTAATGACATCCCATTATTAATACAAAGGGTATTAAACAAGAAGACAAGGTTCGTAGTCTCTGCTCCAATTCATCCCAGAGATGTTCTGCTGGGTTGAGGTCAAGGCTCTGTGCAGTTTCTCCTTCCCAAAACCTCTTATGCCTGTTCTGTAGAAGCAGTCTGCATGCCAAGGTGCTTGATTTTATGCATGCATGATTGGAACATCTGAACTCCATATAGTAGGTTTCTCACAACCCTGTGCTGTCTGACCATTTTTTAATAACCTTTGAGTTTAATTTAACCGAGTACTCCACACCTGAAAGAAAATTTCATTATAGTAGATCATTATCAGACGATGCTGTAACAACCTTTAAAGAATCTGTTCCACTTTTAATTTGCTCATTATCACAGAAAAACAGAGTGGAGGGGCAAAAATTTTTGTTTCTTCTTCCTTCACAAATTGATTCTCTTGTTCATAGTGTTACTTCATCATTGCGTGGTGCACTAGACAATGCACCCCCCTTGAAAAAAAAGGAAATTATTCATAGGAGGCAGGCTCCTGGTTTAATTCAGAGCTGCGTACTTTAAAGCACAATTTTAGAAAATTGGAGCGAAAATGGCGCTCTACACCCCTAGAGGATTCCTACTTAATCGGGGAAAAATAGCCTATTGTTGTATAAAAAGACACTTCACCAACATAGAACAGCTTATTTCTCATCCTTAATAGAAGAGAACAAGAATAATCCTAGGTTTCTCTTTAGTACAGTTGCTAAACTTACACAGAGTCATAGCTCTGTTGAGCCATCCATTCCCTTAGCTCTCAGCAGTCATGATTTTATGGGATTCTTCCAAAAAATAAAATTGATTCTATTAAGAAGAAAATCTTTGACAATCTCCCAGAGATGATTATTTTCATCCTCAACAAGTGAGACAACATTGGAAATAACTGTAGAACCTGATCGTTTTGGACGTTTTGATCCTGTGGAGCTTCCTGAGTTATCAGAAATATTAGCTTTATCTAAACCCTTCAACTTGTATGCTAGACCCAATCCAACCAAAATTATTTAAGGAAGTGTTCCCTCTGATTACCAGCCCCATTTTAGATATGATTAATCTATCCTTAGTAAATGGATATGTACCACAAGCTTTTAAGGTAGCGTAATTAAAACCCTTTGCTTAAGAAACCTTCGCTTGATCGAGATGACTTAATAAATTACAGACCGATATCCAATCTTCCGTTCTTATCTAAAATTCTTGAGAAAATAGTTGCTAATCAAATGTGTGAGCACTTACACAGCAATGACCTGTTTGAAGAGTTTCAGTCAGGTTTCAGAGCTCATCATAGCACTGAAACAGCTCTGCTGAAAGTCACTAATGATATTCTTATTGCCTCAGATAATGGACTTGTGTCTGTACTGGTTCTGTTAGATCTCAGTGCTGCATTTGATACAGTCGATCATAATATTCTCTTAGAAAGGCTGGAATATGCTGTAGGGATCAGGGGAAACAGCACTAGGCTGGTTTAAATCTTATTTGTCTGACAGATTCCAGTTTGTTCATGTAAATGATAAATCATCTTTAAACTCCAGGGTTAATTGTGGAGTACCACAGGGTTCAGTACTTGGGCCAATTCTCTTTACTATATATATGCTTCCAATAGGTAAAATTATCAGGCAGCATAGGATAAATTTTCACTGTTACGCTGATGACACTCAGCTTTACTTATCCATAAATCCTGATGAGCCCAACCAGTTAGATAGACTACAAGCATGTCTTGAAGACATAAAAACTTCGATGACTTTAAATTTTCTGCTTCTAAATTCAGACAAGACAGAAGTTGTCATCTTTGGACCGGAGTCTTTAAAAAAGAAACTGCTTAGTCAGTCACTTAACCTGGATGGCATTAAATTGACCTCCGATAATAAAGTAAAAAACCTTGGTGTTATTTTTGACCAGGACATGTCATTTAAATCCCATATTAAACAGGTTTCCAGGATTTCCTTCTTTCATCTCCGGAACATTGCCAAAATTAGAAATATCCTATCCAGGATTGATGCTGAAAACTAGTCCATGCATTTGTTACTTCAAGGCTGGACTATTGTAATTCTTTACTATCAGGATGTCCACAAAATGCAGTTAAAAGCCTTCAGCTGATTCAAAATGCTGCAGTAAGAGTTCTGATGAAAATTAAAAAGAGAGATCATATTTCCCCTACTTTAGCTTCCCTTCATTGGCTCCCTGTTAAATCCAGAATAGAATTTAAAATTCTCCTCCTCACATATAAAGCCCTTAATGATTTAGCTCCATCATACATCAGAGATCTGATTGTTCCATACGTTCCTAACAGAGCACTTCATTCTCAGACTGCAGGTTTACTGGTGGTTCCTAGATTCTCTAGAAGTAGAATGGGAGGCAGATCCTTTAGTTATCAGGCTCCTCTCCTGTGGAACCAGCTCCCAGTTTTAGTCCGTGAGGCGGACACCCTGTCTACTTTTAAGGCTAGGCTTAAAACGTTCCTTTTTGATAAAGCTTATAGTTAGAGTGGCTTAGGTTATCCTGAGCTATCTCTGTAGTTATGCTGCTATAGGCTTAGGCTGCTGGAGGACATAATGACCACTTTCACCCTCTTCGCTACTTTCTCACACTACTCTTCAATTTTGTATTATTTGCTGTTATTTCAGCTTTTAACTTTGTTCTCTCTCTGCTCTCTTCCTAGAAGCTACACCTGGCCTGACTCTGTGTCTACCTGTGAGGGGCATCGTCCGAGCTTCTGCTGGCAACAACTTGGTGCTCACCCTCTACCGATGATCCACATGGCCCTGTCTTTCAGTGTTTAACCCTTTCTCTCTCCTAGACATAGCTACTGACGGAGCTTTTACTGTAACTAACTATGTGCTCTCTTCAGACTCTAACATTGAAAACTGGCTCAGAGTTTATCTGTTCTTTCTTTCTAGGTGAAACGACTAAAGGAGCTACATCCATTAACATTTACCTTTTCCTTCCCATAGAAAGGACTCCTGGATCAGTGCTTCTTTGTTCTCTTTGTGTCTCTGCTCTGTTCTCTCTAACCCCCAGTCGGTCATGGCAGATGGCCGCTCACACTGAGCCTGGTTCTGCTGGAGGTTTCTTCCTGTTAAAAGGGAGTTTTTCCTCTCCACTGTCGCTACATGCATGCTCAGTATGAGGATTGCTGCAAAATCAACACCAGTGACTGTCCACTGTCTCTACATGCTCATCCGGGAGGAGTGAATGCTACAAGTCACTGACTGGATGCAATCTGCTGGGTTTCCTTAGACAGAAAAACTTTTTATCCAATTTGAATAAATAACAGAATCTGACTGCACTGTTCAATGATTTGGATTAATTGTAATGTATGTACCTGACTTTTGTGAAGTGCCTTGAGACGACATGTGTTGTGAATTGGCGCTATATAAATAAACTGAATTGAAACTGAATTGAATCTTGTGTACTTGGGCAAAACTAGTCATTAACATTAATTTAGATCTCTTAGGTGAAAAACGCACACAATTTAAGTTGGGATTCTTCTATAAATAATATGAAGTTTTTCCTGTGCCTCACAGCATTGAATCAGTTAACAACTCATAATACAAAACAAGCTTTATTCAATAATAATTTGGCATTTGCCAGATAGTTCGAGACAGTAAACCAAGAGTTATTACATTTGTTTAGGTCACAGAAAAACCTTTAAAAGCACCAGTCCCTAATCATATTAGATATCACACACGGCAACATTCTTTTTCATTAAAGAAGTTGGAAAACAATCAGTCCAGACAGCTTGGTGGCTCCAGAAGAGTTGAAGAAAAACACTGGTGACCTCTCCAGAAGTGTGCCATCTCCTCCCCTCATCCAGCTCCTGTCATTACAATCTCTTAGCACACCTTCAGCCCTCACTGTCATTAGCTACAATGATCTCTGAAGCAGACACTGACCTCTTTTCTAAACCACGAGTCAACCATTACCAGACACCAGCTGGTAAATGACACCACAGGCTGCTAACCCAGCTCAAACTCAAAAATAGTTTCTTTAAGATTCTTAACAATCGGACTACTCTTTAGTTCATCACAAGCTGCTTCATGTAGACCACAGACACAAATACACACACAAACAGCAGGCAAACCCACACACAGAGAAGAACAAAATCACAGAAGGCGTGAATAGTTAAAACAATATGTTAGCAGATAAAGAGGCCTGCAAGCATATCTGTGTCCCAAAGCAACCAGCAGCATAAAAGCACAGAAACAAACAAAAGAAAAAAACTAGTCTCTGCAACAGGCAACAAATATGGACACAAACTGAAGCAATAATTTACATGATCACATAAAAAGACTGAAAAATACAGCTTTCCAGATGATCATTGCAGTTAACATGCCCAGACAGGTCAGCAATAACACGTTGACTAAAAAACATTCTCTACGGAAACAGATAGCTGGCATATCTATGCCTAAATCTCTCCCTCCCGCTATCTTTCTCATCTTCTGCCGCGCCGAAGAGCAAGTTGACATGTTGTCTTTTGTCTTTGGCTTCCAGATCATACAGAGCTGAACAACAAAACAAGCCCTCATACCACGACTTTGGAGAGTTGATACAGGAGTCCAAGGATGTTGGTTTTGGTTGGGTAAACATTCGGGTTGATGCAACAATGAATGAATGAATGAATGTAGGAAATAGACGACAGGGCAGCGATGCAGGAATACTTCTGGACAAAACCAGCTTCATCAAGTACGTTTTAGCTGGATTTCTAAAAATGACAAACGATAATGAATCAGAGTTCCTCATATGTGTTTTATACATCAGATCTAATCAATCTTGTCCATAAAACGTATTCCATCCAAAGCTAAATTTTATCTGTCCAAGGAATTCCAAGGATTTTACAACTGGACTCAAATAGAAGAGATTTCACAGTAGTATTCTACGGATTACCTAAAACTAAAGAAAATATGTTTAAAACTAAAACTACTAATCTACAAGACAAACAAATCTGTTTCCCAGCTACTGCTTAGCCAAACACTGTTTGAGAATGAAGTAATCAAAGGATGATCGATTCTTTTAAAGCTGAAAAAAAGACTTAAAATCCACTTTTTTAGCCCTTCCATACATTTTTTGTGCACTTGGAGTCTGTAGGAGTGCAGAAATGTTGAATTTAGTCTATCCAGGTGCTGCGTAGATATTGTTATCTTCTGTTTGGGTCATATTTTTCAATCCTTTCACTTTTCTCTATTCTGTATTATGTTTCATCTGATTAAGAGGTCAGTTCCTTCTGTCTATGGAAATGACGTCTCGGTTGTTGGGTGTATTAACCCACACAGTTCATAACCTCGTGGAAGTGCCAGGTTAAATTTTATTTTTTAAGGAAATGTTCCCACATCAGTGGGGAAATTCCTATTTCCCCACTTCAAGGAAGAGTGCTTTGGCACTCAAGAAGGATTTGAGGAAAGAAATGACGGACACAGCAAAGCGGTAAGCTGCAAATAACGCTAACATGACGACAAACTTTATTTTGGACATGAATTTAGTGTGTATTGATATGACATCCTTGCCATTGTTCTGATAGCAGTAGCATCGTGCCTTCTGCTTTTGCTAGCGCTGTGAGCTGCTTCTAGCTCCTTGAGGACAGAAACCCCAATGCGTGTTTTCAATATTATTATTACATAAAAAGTTTTGCATTTTCTTTTGCCGTTTTTGTCTTGTGTCTGCGGCGCTAGATAATTGTATCTCTGGTATTAAACTACACAAATGGTCGAATGAGTTTAAGTGGAGCGCTCTTTGACCTGACGGGGGACGAGGTGTGAAGTGGCTCAGAAGTATTTAAAGAGACCCCACCAAAACCAGATGCTCCCAGATGCTCCTCAGAACAGGGGTAAAAGAGGGACCTGTGAAGCTACAATAACAAGGAGTTCAGACCAAAGCATTGCCGTTCCACTTTATATAGACCACAACTGGATGATTTAAGTGTGAAAAGGTAGGATTTAAAAGCATAATATGTAGCCTTTAAAAGTTATCCAGAGAGTTTTTGATTGTCAAATGTCAGGAGGAAGGTAATTTTGGATTTTTATGATCTGTTTTAATCCAAGAGGGAGAGACAGATGTATTAACAATGATGTTGGTCACAATAGTGGTTGTTTTTACATGAGAATTTAGCAGAAGTCAAAAAAACGAAAGTTACGTATGTAACTATGGTTCTATGAATCCCGGATGACCGCCAGAGATTCTCTGTCACTCAGAATCCTTGCTTCCGCGAGAACATTCTGTAGGAACAGAGCCTTGGATGACAAAGGCATATATAGCCTCTGGTCATCCGGTGTGTCACAGGTGTGACTCTGTTGGTATAATTACTCGAACTGCGCATGCGCGAAGGGAACATTCAGTGCTTTTAGCACCGCCCTCTGGCGGTCAGTAGGGATGAAATAGAACAATCATTACTTTGAAAAACCATCTTACTATTTTTATAAGCAGCTAAACTAGGTCTTATTTTGCTTAAATTATGAAACCCAGCTGGTCAGCTGAAGTAGGGGAAGGGAGAAAGTGTTTTTGGAATAATAGGAGATCAGATTGTCCAGCATTACCCATTCTTGATAACAGCTAGTATGACACTGCTTTCATGGTTTTATCTTTGAAGCATTAATAACATTTGTAATTTAGAGCTAAAAGCATATCGCACTAAAAATAAAAACAGTAAAAGTACTTTGGCACAAATTGCATGTTGGAGGTTGTACTGAAAGCTGGTCGAGTCGATATAGGATCAGAAATTTATGTTTTCACAAGAAGCCTGGTTTTCCCTGGAGCCACTGAGACGGATATTGTTGTTACAATATGCAGAGGAAGTTTAGCAACGCTACACTAAGCTCATTATAACAAACAATGGTTAAAAAAACAACAGGAGCTGAACCTTAGTTTGAAGACCAAGACCGCTGCAAATACGATAATGGCAATAGCCCCTATAATAGTTCTGTTTTTTCATTCAGACTTTCTTTCAAACAAAATAAGTTACACAAAACACAGCAAACTCTAATGATCATGTTACAATTCTGAAACCCCAACCTGAGGATATTTCACTTTTATCTGAAGTCTGTGATGGTTCCTCTAGAATACCAGAACTTTCTATTCTCCACACTGCCAGTTTTCCATTCTTTAATCAAGTTCTACATTTAGGGAAGGCAGCAGGTAATGGAATAACTGATGTTTTCTACTGGCTCATCAATCTCCTCCCTCAGCCAATGGCAGAGCAGGATTCAGAACAATAAATGTCTAGATGTAAAAACAGCCTCCACACCATCAGGGCCATTCAGCGTAATAGGGCCCCTGATCGAGTTTTATTGGGCTGCTTTCTTAAACTGCTGTGGGAAACACTCTTAAAAACCACAACTTTTCCTATTGGCATTCTTAGAATAGAGATTATTTCCTCCACAACAGTTACTGCAACTCCTAAATGGACAGACGTTTTTTTAAAGGCACAGTTTAACCTAATTATAATAAAAATATTTTATGTGTTCAAACTCAGGACAACTAAGTGCCTTTTTCTAAATACCAGAGTTTAATTCATGACAGTCTCTCCAAATTGATGCCTTTGGCTTGTAAAAAAATCTGAGACAGGGTTATGCAAATGTTGCCTCTTATATTGTTTCAGAACCGAAAGCGAATTAATGTCAGTCGACACAAAGAGACCAAATAAAAGATTTTCCCAGGCAACACAGTTCAACTGACTGAACAAACACAATTTTTTCTCGAGGAAAAAAAAAGTTCAAAATCCAACAACCCACTGATAATTTTATGCTGAGTTGGTTATACTACATTTACAGAATAAAGAACATATTCAGATCTACTAACAAAGAGGTGATCTTCAAACTGTTTCAAGATCAAATGAAGGAACTTCACTTTATGGAAAGATACATATTACTAACTTTAAATCCAGAGTTTGCCTGCCTTTACAAAAGTATTCACACCTGTTTAACCTCAATAATTTGTATGTACAAACTTGGCAATAAAGCTGATTCTGAAATAATTTCATCATGTTGCAACTACAAACAGTGATGAAATTTAAATCGTGCTGTAATTAACCAGAACTACAGTGAAGGTGTGCCTTAACCAGGTTTGCTCACCCAATGACGTAAATATTTATCCATTGCTCTTTGGAAAATAGCTCAAGCTCAGTCAGATTAGGAGACCTTCAGTGAACAGCATTTCAAGTGTTGCCACAGATTCTCATTGGGTTTTGGTCTAGACTTTGACTATGCTTTGCTAACACATGGATATTGTTTGATCTAAACCATTCCATTTTAGCTCTGATTATATATTTAGGGCCATTGTTGTGCTGGAAGGTGAACCTCCATCCCTTTCTGTAGTCTAATGCAGTCGCTGTTTAGTTCCATACATCTTCGCATCAACTCTGACCATCTACCCTGTCCTGCTGAACAAAAGCATTCTAACAGCATGATGCTGGCACCTCCGTGTTTCACTGTGGAGATGGTATGTTCGCAGAGATTTACATTGGAAATTTCCATAGCATTTTGCATGTAGGTCAGTTTAGTTTTGGTTTCATTAGACCAGAACATCTTCCTCCACCTGCTGTGCCCCCTACATGGCCTGTGGAAAACTGTAAATGGGAATTCTTATGGCTTTGTTTTAAAGCGGGATTTCTTTTAAGAGCTGTATCCCAAAGGCCAAATTTGTAGAGTGAACAAGAAGTAGTTGTTATGTCAACACTTTTCCCACCTGAGCTGCGGATCTCTATAGCTCCTCCACCATTACTATGGGCCTCTTGGGCTCTATCCTGATGAATTCAGAATTATTTTCTGATTTGTTTGTCGACCACATAAAATCCCAATAAAAACACTGAAGTTTGTGGTTTTAAAGTGACAAAATGTGAAAAAAAAAAGACAGGCACTGCAGATTAAAAAACAAAAGCTTTTTAGTCTTATGATTTCAAGCAGCAACATAAAACAGTGTCTTTGCAACTACAGGAAGCAATTCTTGTAGTTGTAAGTAAGTCAAATTTATTTGTATAGCACGTTTTCACAGACAGGATGTCACAAAGTGCTTCACAAAATAAACAACAGTACAGTACAGAATATAAACACAATACAATCATAAATACAAATAATAAAAACTCAAGTCTAACTGAAAGTTTGCTTGAAATAGAAATGTCTTCAGCTGCTTTTTAAAATCATCCACGGAGTCCAAACTTTATAAGAAATCAGGCAGTGCATTCCACAGCCTGGGTGCAACAACTTGGAAAGAGTGTTCACCTCGAGTTCTGAAACAGGTATGGAGAATTACCTAAAGATTTTGATTTGATGACCTCAAACTACGACAAGACTTATATATTTGGATCATATCAGAGATATAAAGGAGCCTGACCGTGTAAAGCTATGAAAGTTAAAACTAGAATTTTAAAATGAATTCCCGATCTGATAGGCAGCCAGTGCAGCGACTTTAAAACTGGGGTTATATGGATTCTTCAGTTTGAGCGAGTTAAATATCTCGCAGCAGTGAGTTGAACGCCCTGAAGGCAAGCGCCTTCTCATTAAAACAAGTAAATAGACCATTACAATAATCCAGTCGTGTGGAGACAAAAGTATTATCATATCAAGTTCACTTTGGGAAACCATGGATCTAAGGTTGGAGATGTTCCTCAAATGAAAAAAACAGTTCTTTACAATTTGTTTTAATTGATGCTCCAAGTAGAAGGCTTGATCAAAAATGACACCTCAATTCCTGAGGCTTCTCTTCTGTGAGAGTGTTAAATCACCCAGTTGTTGTTTGATGTCAGACATGCCACTGTCCAGCGCAATAATCAAGGTCTCCATTTTTTTTAGTTTAGCTGTAACCAATTATTTTTCAACCACTGTTTAATGTTTGTTCAGCAGCTGATCAAAGAAAACATCCCTACCACATCCCTCAGTCCGTTTGTCAGGATAGCATGATTAACTATGTCAAAAGCTGAGGAGAGGTCTAACAAGACCAAGACTATGTATTTACCGGAATCTGATGACATCATAACATCACATTGCTGATTTTATTGTAGTTGCAATCAAACTATATCAATTTCAAAATTCATCTTAATGATATAAAGAAAGATGGAAATTCTTGCTCTATTTATGCTAACATTTGTTTGTATTACCTCTACACCATCATATTCCTGCTCCAACACCATGCAGTACTGCGGCAGTCCAAGTTGGCTCAGCCAGCGGGAGATAGATTGGTGTTTCATGGTGATGGATTTAACCACACAGGAATGCAAGCAGATGCATGAAAGTGTCACAGCTAAAGACTTCTTTCCTGGATGGAACCTGAAACACATAAAAGGGGAATCAATTAATTTCACAGAAATATTTACAAACAATATAAAAATAAACACTAAACTAATACTTTAAAAGGAAAAACCTTTGTTCTTCACTTTCACAAAATGTCTAATTACATGTTTTAAGCTGTTGCTGCATTTAATCTGAGACATGGGAATTAAAACAACTCCCTCACATCTCTCTTGCCAAGTGGCCTTTCACAGCTAAATGCAATGGAATTTATCAGTTTACTTTAAGGTTTTAGGCAACAAACCCCGACATGAATACTTTACATTCACAACATTTTCTTAGGAAGAAAAAAGTGGATCTGCACCAGGAATAGATTGTACAGAAAATAACCATGTAATGTAATTTTTTTCTGATTTAATTTGGGGTTTGAAAGCTTTATAATACTTGCTTTTCTACACTTCCAGCCTTTTGGAAATTTCACAGATTTGACAGATTTTCTTACTCTTTTGATCTAATTTTGCTAAAAAGCATACAACTTCATCCAGAGGGTTACTTCTACTGTCTTCGGCCCATTTCACAGTGATAAGTCTTGTGCCTTCATTGCACCTCATTGATCACATTAACAGGACTATTTAACATTAATACTTTCAGCTTTTCCTGCATGTGCTTGAGACTTTACACAGAAAACTTTGCAGAGCATTTTGGAGTCCATGCTTGAATCTTTAGAAGAAATGTTAGAGCTCCAAACACATCTTCTAATGACGTCTCTGTCTCAACTGAAGGTACCAATACTGAGAATAAATCTCTGTACCTGAGGTGTCAGTTAAGACAGAGTTACATAGACTAAAAAACTTTGTTTATTGTTACAATGGGTGCTGACAATGCTTACCAAAAAATAATTTTAACAAAACAGTCGAGGGAAATTAAAAAGCTCAGATGATAAAATAATAAATATTGACATTCCTGCCAAACAAATGTTGACAAGTGATTTTAGAAGACCATAAAAAAATCTGATAAATTAAACTGGTCCTGCATTTTTTACAGATAATGATTTTGCATTGTAATAAAACATTTCTCTGGGAGAGAAATTGGCAAGCTGTTGACGAATAAAATCTGGCCTTTTCCAGCTCCTTCTCCTGAGGCATTAGAAGAACAGGGGAGTATGCATTGTAACAGCATGATTCATGTTCCTTACCTTCTACACACTCAAACTACACAGCAACACAAAACTTTAAAAGGTATTTTTCTTTATTAATTACTCTCATGATAATAAAAATAGGTATTATAAACAGCAATTAATGCAGTTTATCAAATGGTTCGGCAACTGAACAGTTTATGTTTCCATATCCTGGTGGCTTCAGTTGGAAATAAGTACACCAAGGAGTACATTAAACATATGGAAACTACAAAACGCATGGCAAATAGTCAGGGATGCAAACAACAATGAAACTCAGTTGTTTATGAGTACTTCATCTGTCCGTATGCAGTCGAGACGACTGTGACCTGCATGTACCGAGTGATGTGGGTGGCAGAGCACACATGGATGTTGAAGGTTTTACGGTCTTCTTGTTTTATGCATGTGTGTTTTTATTCAGCGTGTGTGGGGACATGCCATCAGTAAAGATGGAACAAAGGAAGCTTTCTCAGGCAAAGACGCTGTGACTGAGCATGTGCGGTAAACCCACCTCACCCCATCCAATCTCATGAAGAGATGTGACGGGAATGTATGGGATGTTGCTTAAGGTTATCAGACCCACAACCCTCTAGGAGTGTTTCACCACTATCCATCATCTGGAACCACCTATCATATTGGTCTAATCCATGCATGGGCCATCATGAGAACCTTTTTTTTTTTTTTTTTTTTTTTTTTTACCGTGTCCTGTCCAGCAGAGTAGCGCTCAGAATTGTTGTCTGAGTGCAAAGAAATTGCCCAACAGATTTACTTTCACAAGCGGAGCATCACAGCTATTGCTTTAAAGCTCTGCTTGATATTTATAAAAGAAACTTTATTATAAACTTCTTTGGGAATATTTCAATTGTTACGGACACGGAGACTGAAATGAAAAGGAAAACAGAAGCTTGACAAAGAGAGAGATGGGGCCCAAAGGAAAAAATGTGGAAAAAAGGAGAGAGAGTGGAGGAGAGAAAGACGGATGATAGAATAAAAGATTACACCCTGCTTGCTTATACACAAAATAACACACGGTATTTATGAATGTTAAAATGTACTTAGTGAGAAGTGCAGCCCAATATAGATCATCTGTGTATCTATCAACACCTGTGTGGATGCGCTTTGTATACAAGGTTTCTCCACAGAAATATGCAATAGCGAGTGTGAGGACCCACCGACCTGCCCCGTGGTCCCCGGGCGGACACTGAGGAGATCCGAGCAACAGACAGTTGAGTGGAGAGTCCCAGGGGAGCCACCCAGCAGCGACAGTGCAGAAGCCCCAGGGAACCGCAGCGACGAGCCCACAGGCCCCGCGGCAGCCGTCCACTCCCGAGCAGATCCAGCCATGGACCCAGAGACCCAAGACCCCGGGGACACGCCACCCCAAGACAGAGGCCCGAGGGGAGCCCAGGGGTCCAGCCCTGGCAGGCAGCCACCTGGAGTGAGCCAGCACCCCACCCAAGCATCCAGCCCCGGAAAACCGGAGAACACAAGTACACCAGCGGCAGAGAGTCCAACCACCAGCAGGCAGGGTTGGCGGGGAGGCAATAGCCCCCCATAATATGGGGGGGCCTAAGCTGATCCAGGAGAGGGAGCAGTCCAAGACCGCAACCTGTCAAAAAAAATAAACAGGCACTCACAGTCACAGTCCACCCACTCCCACCCTCATCCACACACATAAAATCACTCGCTCCCAACCGTAAAGACAAACAACAATGGTGGTCCTACACTCACTCAAAACCCCCATGCATACTCTACCCCAAAGTCCGGGCGCCGGCAGCCCCTAGGGGCAACCAGCCCCCAGACCAAGGAGGTGGTCCCCTTCCCTCCCAGGGCAGAGACAGGCAGACAGGCCCAGACCCGGGTGGTCTCGGCCCGACCCCCGCCCAGAACCCGTCCCCACCAACCCCCATCCACCTCCGGAGAGGGAGGGGTATGTACAAAAGAGGGGTCCACATGGCCCCAAACCAGCCCGCCAACCAAACCGCCCCAGACCGAAGCAGTCCCGACCCCCCCAACGAGCTCCGATCCCGACCCCATGAGTCTCCCACCCCCAGTGAACCCCAACATGAACCTTGCCACAGGGCCACCCCCAACAGGGACACCGATATCGAACACATGTCCCCGAACCCAAACGCCACGAATCCCACCCCCACAACCCCACAGGTGAACTCTATAGCCGAGAGGCCGATGAGGTCACACCCACCCAGCGCAAGCTCTACATACAGCCCCGCTCTGAGCACCCCCGCCGCACCCCGCTCCCCCACCACACAGCGCGCCGCAACATCAAGGCAAGGGCCCCGCGCAACACCACCCCCGCCCACTGGCGCAACAGGGCAGACCCCGCCGAGCACCGCACCCACAACAGGACCCCCGACCCCGCAGCGGGTCAGTGTCCCCACCACGCCCCCACAATGCCCCACTCAGCCACAATAAAAAAAAAAAAAAAAAAACATTCCTGCCAACATTCCTGCAACTGCAACTGCCCAGGGAGAAACACTATCCAGCTCAGCTCCACCACCAAGCCCACCCAATCCCCCCAGACAGCGCCAGCAGCCCCAGCCCACCAGTCCACGAGAACATCATGAGAATCTGAGACAGGGAGTTCATAGGGTTGATGGACTACTGTCAGGGTCTACCACTGTTTCCAGTTTAACTTAATGGAAGGTAATTCCACTGTCATGCCTATTCCCAGTGAGATATTCTGTAGCACCAGCTTTATTTTTCATGCCCTACAAATGGAGCAGTCTCTGATATTCTCTATAGGGTGTAGGGGTTCAATAAGTCATCTTTAAAAAAACTGTTGGTGCTTTGTGTTCCCTTTAGCAGATATTATTACCACTGCCATTATATTTGGGCACAAAATTAATGTTCTATTAAAAATACATTATATAATATATAATATTCATATATATATATAAAATATGCTCTGTTTCTACCTCATAAGTGCATATGTAATTTCTCAAGCACAAATTGACAAATATGATCCTGTACACAAACACATATACAAAGCTTTGGCATCATTTCCCATTACATTACATTATAGGGGATGCACTTTATGCTGATGTTGCAGGAGTGCAAGGAGAACCCCTAATCTTTCTCTCTCCAGTTCATCCATCATCTAATCACATCCTTAACATTACTGCAAAACAGTCTGATGTACAGCCAATAATATAGCAAACTGATGATTACTATGATCTATCAATCTCATAAACATAAACACTTCTGCCTTGTTGCAGAAAACATTTATTTTAGACAACACTATTTAATCCTGAATAATTTAATGTTTATTTACCATAACTAACTGATTAAGGTTGTAATTACAATGTGTTGTGATGAAAACTGATTAGGAAAAATCAAAAGTTAAAGAAAAAGCCAATATAGCATAAATATTTTATTACAATCTATTGAAGTATTGATTTCACACAACTACTTTTAGATAAAATACCCCAAAGTAATGATCCAAATAATTTGCAAGTAATCAAAGTTGCCCATTTTTTTCTGGATTGGCTTTGACCAGTAATTAGCAGGGCAAACATAAAAACAACAATGCATGAGACTCATAAAAACTGAAATCTCTCACTTTTTACACCCTTTAAACCCCTACACCACCAGGTGTAGGGGTTTAGCAACCACATATAGAGGCTATAGTCCTGAATGCGGCCGTCCCGGGTTCGAGTCCCGGACCCGGCGACCTTTGCCGAATGTCTCCCCCTCTCTTTGCCCCTCCTTCCTGTCTACCTACTATCAAAATAAAGGCTTCTAGTGCCAAAAAAAAAAAAACCTCATCAAACAGCATGTTATTTGCACTCTGAGTTTAGGTAAAAAAAACACATAAACTTGGGCATAACTTTCTATTGGATTGAAAACTACTACATCTACCAAGATCTTACAACAGTTTATATATTTAAATCTGATCTTATATATGCAAATCTATATATGTAGGTCTGACTTTCTAGAAATTTCAAAATCGGTAGCATTTGTTTAAAAGGCCTTAGGCGAGTCAGTAAAAAGCCGAGTTTTATTGCTACTTTTAAAGTAACTGGCATTTTGAGGAAGATACTTCTTGATGAATCTGAAACATTCAAACAAGCTGGTAAAAACTTGTGTACAATTGTTTTACAATAAACACTATTTTTCACTGCTGGAACAACTGCACTTAATACTTTCACTTCTTTAAAAGGAAATCAGGGACAGAAAGCGGATTTAAGTTGAATCTATGAGATCAAAGATGAGCCATTGAGTCTCAGAGATTTAACAACTGGAATTAAGTGAGTGGTAAGTGCAGCAAACAGATGCCAGTGAAACCACTTTGCCTCCTTGTGTGTCTTTTACTACCGACATCAAGACTTTTCGGTGCATCTTTCAGCCAGATGATGGAAGTTATGACTGAGTAGCAAAGACTACCAAACAGATGTGTGTTGTTTTGGAGCATGGAAGCTTCTCCCTGACTATCAGTGGTTTCTCTCATAAATTTTTAAATGGTTACACATGGCTGGTTGGAAAATCCTGAAAGATAACAGGCAGAGGTAACTGAAAACGTGGATTAAATCTGAACGCTCACTGGAAGAAAAGGAAATCTATGGAAAAATATATCAATAGGTTTGAGAGGAAAATACTCAAAAATAGGCTTATCATGAACATGAGAATTTTTTAAAATATGTTCATTATTAAAGAAAAAACTTAACCCATACTCTGTCTCTCGAGAGTTCCTATTCCTCTCTTCTTCCTGTTGTTTGACCTCCGCTGTTTCTCATGACCACATTTCTCGAGAGCACAGTCACAGCATCCATTTTATCCTAGAATATAAATAGACTCACTGGTTTTATGATCTAAACAGGCCTGGCTGTTTGACAAATACCCCCACATACCAAAGTAACTATGGCAGAGAACAAACTTGGAGAGCACAGCAGCTAATGCAGTATCAGAGGACAATTTCCCCTTTTACTCAGCCCCTCTCTAATGCCAGCATTGGCTGCCCTCTATAGTACAAGGGCATCCATTTCACCAATCACATTAGACTGACAAAGAATCCAGCTGATTAAATAAGGCTGCAAAAATAACATCAACATCACCACCATGCAGACCCTTCCAGCTCCAGTAACTCTGCAGGGTCCTGTGATGTTTCAGAGTTTGGGCTGAAGGGTGTAATGTGAGAAAAATGACCCAGAAAAAGCAGCTGATAAGCTTGAATAAAACCGAAAGCTTACAAATCCAAACAGGTTTAGGTCATATTCTTGGATATCACCCAAAATGCAAGTGATGCATATCAGATGAACAATACTGAGGGGATTTCTTTGCAGTAAAGGTTACTATTTTTTGATTTGTGCTTTAGAACTAAATGGAGAAGGAAAAATACATTGTAATTTGAGAAATATTGTAAAATGGGACAACTTCAGAAAATGAATGTTAAGTATATCAGTATTTTGGTTATGTTTACTTAGCAACAGGCATCTGTGAACTCAACACGAACATGGTTTATTGTTCTGCTAGAAACAAAACTTTCAAAACAATGTATTCCTTGATGCCCTCAGAGTTTTCTTTTAGGTGAGACACAAATCATGTGACCAGGGTGAAATATACTTTTCACCCTGTGTTTGGATGCTTGTTAGAGGCACACGTCTACAAGCATCTTCATCACATGTTCACCTGTGGGTTTCATTAACAGCTGGCATACATATTGAACAAATCAACATTTTTCTCAGCATATATATTCGAATGGGGCTATAAACATACAATACAAACTAGATTTAATGACCCAACTAGTCCAAACACAAAGAAATCAATGTGATGAAGTGGAATGACACAAAATAAGTATTAAATATCAAACTCTGATCTTCAGTTTTTTTCCAACGATTTTTTTGTTGGTATTTTAACCGGGCCATTCAACCAGCTTTATTTTCTTTCTCGGAAATCCGTTGAGTTTTCTTAGCTGTGTCTTTGGGATCATTGTCTGACAAATTCACTCTCGATTCATCTACAGATTCTTATCAAGAATGTTTGGATACATTTTCCATTCATCTTTCCTTCAATTATGAGAAGTAGGTCATTACCATATGCTGAGAGACAGTTCCACCACATATTATTAACACTACCAACCTTCACTGTTAGTCTGATGCTTTGGGGTTTATGTACAGTGCCATTCCTCCTCCAAGTGTTGTATGTGCAATGACATTCAAAGAGCTAAATTTTAGTCCCCTCTAACCAAAGCATATTTTCTCAGGATTTTATTGGTTTGTCTAAGTGTTCGGTCGGCAATTTTAAATAAGCCTTAACATGCTTTTCCTTCTGCAGTAGAGTCTTGTGTTGAGAGTGGACATGGAGGCTGTTGTGTGCTTAGCTGATAATTCCAGGTTTCTGAGGCCATCAGTGAGTAGTCCATGGTTTCTGGACAATTCTTGTTTTCATGTGTACTGTCTCTGCCTTTCAGTGAAACAATATGGAGAAGTTGGTTGCTGACATGCGCCAGGACAGTTTTTCTCAAGATGGTATTCTAACTGCATGATTGTTCAATTGACTACCCCAGGACCATCCCAAAGCCCTATATGTCTGTAATGGATAAACACTGGGGTGCAGGGTGGCACCATGTAAACCAGCCGCCCCAGGCAGGTGCACCCAGATGTAGAAATATATCTGCAAATAATGTCTTGAGAGTGTTTTGCTACAGGGCCTGATTTACTAAGATCACAAATAAGTGGCACAAAATTGTGTGTGGAAAAAAAATAATAACAATAATAACACATTTATTTAATTCAGCATGAATGTGCCGTTTACATAGGCTGTAAAGGAACAGGGGGAAAAATAAATACAAATCTCTTTTGCGCATAAGATAAGAGTGTGCACTTTCAGGAGCGCCAAGGACAGTTAGTTTATCCTTCAATGTCCCTTTTTTTTTGTTTCTGGTGGCTGTTGATGTTCAGATTTGTTAGTTGGGAAACATGCCACAATATTTATGTTCAGTTATGTTTTTGATTTTGGTTTAATTGCATAAAGATTTTCTGCAGCTCCGCTGCAAACATGCAGCAGGCAACTATAATCTGCGGCACCTTTTCTGGGCTGTGTAGAATCATTCCTCCTGTGCATCCAGACATAACGGTGTCATCCCATAAAGTGATGGTGCACTGGAATTATAATGCTGCAGTTCCAAAATGGCATTGCTGGAAAGATATCTCTACTATTTTTTTTCCTGAAAGTCAATATACGTTGATATGCGCACAGAAGGTTCTCTCTCACCATCGTCAGTCATTGTACCTATGCCTCCTCCTCGCCACAATGACCTCTGACATTTTTGCGTGCCACCTGTCTTTCAAATGTAATAAATATAGACGCAGAATCCGCACCCACAACCAGTTTCAGGTTTGATAAATCGTGCTGCGCGTGGTAAGGAATTACAGGGGTTCGACAATGAAACTGAAACACCTGGTTTTAAACCACAATAATTTATTAGTATGGTGTAGGGCCTCCTTTTGTGGCCAATACAGCGTCAATTCGTCTTGTGAATGACATATACAAGTCCTGCACAGTGGTCAGAGGGATTTTAAGCCATTCTTCTTGCCGGATAGTGGCCAGGTCACTACATGCTACTGGTGGAGGAAAACGTTTCCTCCAAAACACCCCAAAGTGGCTCAATAATATTTAGATCTGGTGACTGTGCAGGCCATGGGAGATGTTCAACTTCACTTTCATGTTCATCAAACCAATCTTTCACCAGTCTTGCTGTGTGTATTGGTGCATTGTCATCCTGATACACGGCACCGCCTTCAGGATACAATGTTTGAACCATTGGATGCACATGGTCCTCAAGAATGGTTCGGTAGTCCTTGGCAGTGATGCGCCCATCTAGCACCAGTATTGGGCCAAGGGAATGCCATGATATGGCAGCCCAAACCATCACTGATCCACCCCCATGCTTCACTCTGGGCATGCAACAGTCTGGGTGGTACGCTTCTTTGGGGCTTCTCCACACCGTAACTCTCCCGGATGTGGGGAAAACAGTAAAGGTGGACTCATCAGAGATCAATACATGTTTCACATTGTCTACAGCCCAAGATTTGTGCTCCTTGCATCATTGAAACCAACGTTTGGCATTGGCATGAGTGACCAAAGGTTTGGCTATAGCAGCCTGGCCGTGTATATTGACCCTGTGGAGCTCCCGACGGACAGTTCTGGTGGAAACAGGAGAGTTGAGATGCACATTTAATTCTGCCGTGATTTGGTCAGCCGTGGTTTTATGTTTTTTGGATACAATCCGGGTTAGCACCCGAACATCCCTTTCAGACAGCTTCCTCTTGCATCCACAGTTAATCCTGTTGGATGTGGTTCGTCCTTCTTGGTGGTATGCTGACATTACCCTTGATACCGTGGCTCTTGATATATCACAAAGACTTGCTGTCTTGGTCACAGATGCGCCAGCAAGACGTGCACCAACAATTTGTCCTCTTTTGAACTCTGGTATGTCACCCATAATGTTGTGTGCATTTCAATATTTTGAGCAAAACTGTGCTCTTACCCTGCTAATTGAACCTTCACACTCTGCTCTTTCTGGTGCAATGTGCAATCAATGAAGACTGGCTACCAGGCTGGTCCAATTTAGCCATGAAACCTCCCACACTAAAATGACAGGCGTTTCAGTTTCATTGTCTAACCCCTGTACATTTGCCCATTCTCCTCCCAGTATTTTCCATGTTCTGATGGTCAACATATGTTGTGAATATTCATAAAGGAAAAACACGCTAAATGGTTTGCACCTACTATTTTGCTCATTGGACAGACGTAATCCTCATTGCAGCTGGTTAGTAGATCAGCTTTGAGTGTGCTATCAAGTTCGCATGTGTTTATCATTGATTATTGGGGAGAGGAATGCGATGGTGAGAAAACGATCAAATGTGCAGACTTTGATTTGAGATTTAAGTCGGCTTATGAGGAGCTTATGATGATCTATGATTAGAGTTTAATATGGAGTAAAACTGAATGTCTGAGAGAAATCATGATGCAGTGTGGCTTCAATTCCCCAGCTCACTCTCTGCAGTTTCCCCTGTCTCCAAAATGAGCGGATGCAAGGGTCAGAGTCTGCGTGAGGGGCCACACATTCTCCAGGCAAGATTGTTTTTATAAATCACAACCTTTGCATGGAAAGAGGTGTACGGCAGTTTCAGGCCCCGTTTTGTACGTACGTCACGTTTATAAATGAGACCCAGGACTTTCTGACGGGCAGAAAAAAAATCACTGACTATGCTGTTTTTAAGTCACATTATGACTCATCTGGCGGGAAGCACATAGTCGTCGTCCATTTTAGAAGAACCATCTGAACCCAAGTTTTAACTTCTTCTTTGATGTTTTGAGGTCCTTGGAAATTAACTCCACATAATGTGCTTTCCTTATGATGTCATCTGTGAAATTTGTGAAATTCACCAGTTCCTCCAGTAGGAAAACACCCACACAACATGATACTGCCACCGCCGTACTTCACAGTTGCGATGCAGTTCTGAAGCATTGTCGTTGTGGCCAAACACTCCAATTTTCAGTTACCTGAAAATTAAATCAGATATTTATAGACACTGTCTGAGCGGCCTCTTAGACAGTGTCTATAAATATTTTATTTAATTTTCCCCCACGCTAGCAGAGAAGGATATTTTAGAAGTAATCATGTAAGAAATGTACACAAAGAAGAAGACGGCTAACTTGGGACTGATTAAAACCCCTCCCCTGGTGTTGTCCTCTCAACTTGTTCTCTGTTATTACCACCATAGTTCTCAACTGTCTTTTCCTTGTTATTTTCCTCACCTTATATGTGTTTTTCTTCCTTGCATTTCTGAAATTACACCAACTGCATGCTTCCTTTCCTTCTGTTTATGTAATTTTGTCTTCAGAGCATTTTACAGACAACGTTCATGCAACTTTGTAAAATTCGTGTCTGCACGCATTTGCACACCCAGACGCTGCCAGAGGCAATTCATGAAATTCACAACTTCAAGAAGCTATCTGTGCCCATCTCAGTGTCAGTCTCTGAGCTCAGACACATGCTCTAACACACAGGTGCACATCAAGCATGGCTGGACTTGCAGCTAAGGTACCACAAAGCAGCAAACATCTCAATTCTGTGATATGACAGCCAACTTTCACTGTGCATCAGCATCAGTAACTTTCATCTAGTTTGGAGTATTGCCTCGAATGGCTCAGATGTCTTTTAAGGGGTTTATTTCAGCTCTGATCTCAAATTAATTTGATGTTTCTTTGGAAGCCTATTTTCCCAGGTTTATTATTAGTTGTCTGAATACTATTTTTTTAAATGAATTTTATGAGCCCACAAAGGAAATCAACTTTAAGCTGATTGCATTAAATGTTGCATTCTTCAGTCAAAGAAAATCTTCTGTTCTTTTTCCTTAAAAATCATATAATCTTATATTTCTAGCTCTACCTTGACAAGAGCAGAATAGCATGCTAATTTATGGATAAATGTTATAAACTCTAATTTAATCCTGATTGACAATCAATATAAGTGCTATGAAATCTAATAATTTTCTGTTACTCTCATTTTTCATCGCTATCTGCACAATGAGAACAATTAAATTATTGTTTTCTGCAAAAAGATACTTATTTAGTGAGCTTAAATGAAGGCAATCTCAGCTTAGATTTGACAAAAAATGAATGCAAAAGCTTACATATATGAGAGAAAAGTAACAATAATTTCTAATTTCCATGAATAGGCACTGAAACTTGGCAAACAGCAGCATTGCTAAGATCCTGAAGATGAACAGTTAATTAGGCACACTAATTTATATCTTAATCCCAGACATTTTGTAGGAAACTGACAGTACAGTAAAACAAAGTCACACTGCTTG
The DNA here is from genome assembly GCA_036173005.1 of Crenichthys baileyi. Taxonomy (NCBI): domain Eukaryota; kingdom Metazoa; phylum Chordata; class Actinopteri; order Cyprinodontiformes; family Goodeidae; genus Crenichthys; species Crenichthys baileyi. Next base: position 711,486 of record JAHHUM010000893.1, read on the forward strand.
AGACAAAAAGTGCCTATATATCTTTAAAATCAAATAGCTTCAGTTGTCAGTTTAACACACTACCTGGTGAATAAACGTTTACATTTCTGTTAGAATTATGTGCATATAAACAATGAAAGCCTATTTTACCTTGAGAGCTTCGCCCGGCGGCTGATAGCTGCTGCAGACCTGCACGCTTGCAGGAGCTACAGCGCTGCCTATGATCCCTCCGTTTTTAAACGCTGCAACAGCAAACTTCAGCGGACCACACCAGGAAGAATTACTGTTGACACCCGAGCTGAAGTCTGCAGAGAGAAATCCCCTTTTGTCACAACCAAGAGTGAGTTTCTGCCCTCATGCGCGGAGATAAAAGATTGCCCACATCAATCCTGCATGCCTGCACAGACCAATAAAAATAAGCTGTTTTGTAGAGATGAGGGTTATGTGTTACCTGATGATGCAGAAGGGGAGGGGCGAGTGCAAATGAAGGTGGCGCTAATTAGCAGGAAACTCCGTCAAATCCATCATCTATCATTTTGTCTTCTGGAAACCCACAAAAAACAAGCAACAGAAAATATCAAATTAGCAGTGAAATGTGACTGGTAATATACAGTTAAATAAAAAGTTCAAACCCTGCCAACCCCCTCATGTTTTCTTCTGTTTTTTAACAAATTTATTGTCCTGATGCATAACTCAAGTGTGCTTGAGCCAAAAGTCACAAACTGATAGCCGGACATTCTCCCCCAGAAATATCTGCTAGAGAGCAGAATTCATTAGTTACAGCAAGTTGTCCATGTCCTGAAAAGGCTAAGCAGCCACAGACCATCCCTGACCATGCTGCGTTGGTTTTATGCTACCTAGCAAGCTGCATAACTTTCAAAAAGTCCCACAGAATATTTTCACAAAATTCCTGGTAACAATTTATTAGTTCTGATCACACCTAAGCAGTGGTTTTCACCTTAAAATTCTTCCACTGAGGCCATTTTTGCCCAGTATCCTTCCTATTGTTAAGTCATAAACTCTGGCCTTAAATAAGAGTTCTTTTTTGACCTCATGGATGATCCATTGATGCACTCTTGGAGTAATTTTGGTAGATTGGCCACATCTGGAAGGTGTACCACTGTTCCATGTTTTTCTCCACGTGTGTGTAATGACTCTCGCCATGGTTCACTGGAATCACAAAACCTTAAAATTGCAGGACTAATGCCTAGCAAACATGTCCCTTGTATATCTAAACTCTTGAAGGCTCAAGTCCAGCAGAGGGCACTAACGAGTCCCAGAGTCCACACATACATTGGGGCACTTCTGTCCAAAACCGCGCTTAAAGTGTGTGTGTGTGGTATATATATGATATATATATATATATATATAATATATATAATATATATATATATATATATATTATACTATATATATATTATATATATATATATATATATATAATATATATAAGCATATATATTATATATATAAAAGCAGGTATAAAAGATGTAGGTGTACTGTTACTGCTTTCAATAATGTCCATAATTCGGTATGGCAATTAAAGCAGATTACTCCAGTCATAAACACAGTTTTTAATAATAGCTACACGGTGTTGTTTAAAGTCTTAGTTTCCTACAGTAACAAAAAAAGATGTTTTTTTATGCCTTTATATCTAAGAAAAGAAGAAAAACACACGGCATATTGTTGAAGGTACGAAAAGTAAAATGTTCCATCCTGACAGGAGCAAAACCGCTAAAGTTTTCTATCAAAACAGGCAGAAATATTATTTAAAAAAATTGTATTATATGTTGTACAAATGCACTGCTATTCCTTCTGCAGCTGAAGCAACAGATACAATCCAGTTTGACACAAAGCAAAGTTTCTTTTCTTTTAGATCAAAATAAATAAAACAATCACTCCAAAGATGCGGCCAAGGACTGTTTTCACATGGAAGCACATTTATTAACTTACCTCCCTTCCCCCAAACAAGCTACATGATAAAGCACTTACAATCAAACTATTAAACCAAACAAGTCCCTTACATGCACAGGTAAAACAAGTTCATTTTCATTTGCACACTTGTGCTTGCAAATATTTATGGTATTCCTGCTGAAACAGGAACAAGTCCACATCTGCCAAAACATATTATACAAGCACTCCTGCTCAACTCCTGCCCCCTTGTGGTATTAGATGCATAGGCAAAATACCTCTAGTTCTCTTTTTAGTCCTTACCACCAGTTATTTGTAAGGAAAAAAACAATCAGTCTGACACAAGACTTGGAGGACAGGGTGAATTAGGTGTGCCTCCACAGTGATCACATTGCACATTTAATTTCAATAAACATTAAATAGTTTCGAAAAGTTCCTGTTTCTTTATGTCAGAAGAACAGTTTAAGGGTTCTAATCCATCTTTTGCTGCTTAGCCCAGACATATCGGACAGTAAATGGTTTTCTAGCTGATGTCTTTAGTCTGGCTGCTCTATTCCAACTCTTCTGTGCGGACTCTGGTATCTATCAGTACCTGAGCTTTCAGCTTGAACTGTATGGTGTTCAAGCTGTTGGGGTCTAAAGGTTGGAAGTTAAAGTTATGCCTGAAAAGACTGATAGCCATAAAGTTCCTATTGCCACCTATAATGACGAAATCAGTCAGGTACGGTCCTGTAATTATTTAGGTCTGTTGTCTTAGAAAAACCTCACGGAACTGGTCTGCAAAACGATGAAGGAAAGGGTACATTTTCTTTGACGCTTGAGGTTCTTCAGCGCAAGTAAATAAGTTCTTCTTGATTTTAAACCCCATGAGTGTTTTTGCAGTACCGTGTTACCAAATGGAATAAATGTCATATCTGCTTTATCAATTGAAAATCTGCTCTACGATTGTCAGTCAACTTTGAGGCCTCTCCTAACATAATAACATAGTAAGATTAGCTGAGAACATTCCCTCTGACCCTGACCATATCCTGAATCATGCATACACACAGCTCCCATCTGGTTGAAGATACAGGAGTCCACAGTTTGACAAGGATAAACTAAAAACTATTATCTGCACATGGCATACTATCAGAGGTGGGTAGAGTAACCGAAAATTGTACTTAAGTAAGAGAAGCACTACTTCACCATATCTGTACTCAAGCAAAGGTATTTGGTAAAAGGGCTACCTAAGTACTGAGTAACTGTTCAATCATAACATATGATTTAATATATTTTTAAAAAGGTATGTCATCAGACACACAAAAATCATAAGTCATGTGCAATTCTAGCATTTTAAAGACTACATCAACATAATAATTACAAATAAATCACATAATAACAAAATGAGGCAGAAGAAAAACTTTTCCAAATCAAACTTTTTCAACATGGGCTTCCAGTGATAATATATACCGTTAACTGTACGCTGAGTTGATTGTCAAATTGTTCAACAGATAGAAAATAACATTAGAGCAATAAAGCTTTCGTACAAACAAGAAGTCTTACTTTAACATAAATTGTGTGTCTGGTCTGGGGCAAGTTTGGTTAAAAACACTTGATCTTCCTGCAAATCATACGGATTTTTCACAGATGGTAAATGTGGTGGGAACTGAAGTATAGTGTAGCATAGCAGGTGTTTTGTTCTCCCTGCTTTCAGTTTACTTGCATGTGTGGTATCAGCCAAAGCAAGGCTCAATACAAATTGCCACCCGTAAAAACCAAAGCACAACAACAAAACCCAAAACCCATGAATGTACATTGGGCTGTTCACTACTGGGACATGAGCATACGTGAGATTCCTTCATGGGATGCTGAAGGGACTGGAATACTGTAACACAAAGGCAAATAGGAAAAGCAGAGTTAAACAAAGATAAGTAGAAATTCTACATAATATACAACTGGCACATATTTCAATCAAACATAACACTAAACTCTAGTCGTTAAATAGTTAAAAAATAAAACAGACGGGTCACCTTTTCGATTATGACCGCTCCTTGACCAATCACAGGATCGAGCGCAAATAAGCAGCCTCAAGAGCCAATCAGGATCAAGAGAGGGTGGGCGCTTTGTTATTATGCAGGGCTTACTTCCTGCTTTGCAGCATGAAATCGATAAACTGCAACAGCCGCTCAACGAGGAAGCGAGAGAAAGCTGAGGCTTGACAGTAATGTAGGTACTTAGGTTTACTAATGTGTCTTTGATTGTATGTTAAAGATCATAACAGCTGGGATGGTAATAAAGGGGTTATGTATCTGATTGTGTGAATTTATTTTGAACAGCCAGAGATACTGCTGCTCACAAGACTGCAGCATGTGATATCGATTAGTGAGAAAAGAGGACAACCTACAAGACAACCGCTGCTTTGTTTTAGCCTCTGACCTGCTGGGAAACATACATCTTCTACAGCAAATTAGGTGAAGTAGCTTTTAGTTTTTACACCATTAAGCTCATTAGGTTACCTTAGTTTCAGGATTGGCAGTATAAGTGCTCTAAATCTTAGAGTTAATGTTTGGACTTAATAGTTTTTTTGTAACGATATCAGTGTTATTATTTGTTGTTAGAGTGTAGAATCTCATTTTCTTAATAAAGGGAATAGTAATATAAGCTGGCATTCGCTTCCAGGCAGGGTCCATTTTTTAAGTTGAGAAAAGGGAGTTTTATGGCTTTTCTTTGGCATCTGGGCTAATTATGATGAGCCCAAGCTTGAAATCTTAGATATCCTATTTAGGGTGGGACAGTGTTTATTTTATGAATCGTACAATCTTTGTTTTTTTAATGCAGAAAACTCCAAAGAATTGTCATTTAAGTTCTTTTTTGTTATTTTGACAACCAAATTAGGTCCAGTTCTGAAACCTTGGACTGCTCCCTGTCTAGTCTGGAATATTGTAAACTATATACAGACCATTCTTTACTTGTAATTTCTGTTTTGTTAAGCATTTATTCTGATTTTGATCATTTTTGAGGCTTTGTTGTTTTAAGGCTGGACTTTATGACTCTTAAAAGAGAAAAAAAGTGCTGCAGGTTCTTTGATAGAGGTGGTAGTTTTGAATTCATTAGAAAAAGAAGTATTCACAAGATTATCCCCATTTATGTATCAAAGCATATTTCTCTAACCGGTGTCTGATTTTATTGAACTCCAAATGATGCACCAATTGTCCAGCATGCTGTTGGCCAATGTGTTTATAGACTGCATTTATTTGTGAGTCCATGGTTTTATTACATTTATTATTTGGATATTTTAGAATTGAAAAAGGAAAAAGCATTGTTTTCTTTTGGGTTTTTACAATGTGGGCATGGGATGTCTGAGACTCATAGAAATGATCAATACCTGTTCCTGCTCAGTTTTGTAAAAAAAAACCTTTTCGTTTAAACAACTTTAAAACGTGGTGATCCGCTTGCATAGGATTACACACCTGGCCCAGATAAATAGATAATCAGATATTAGCATAAGGTTTTAGAGTGAAATATAACATTTCTGGAAATCCAGACCTAAGTGTTGATTTGATGAAACAAAGTAGGTTTACTTTAATTTCACAATGTAGCAAAAACAATAGTGTTTGTAGTCCAGGTGGAAAAAGAGCTGAAAAATGCCGCTTTTCTCCTCTATGAAATTGGAAGCTGTGAATATAAAACAAATTTTGTTGTGATGTTAATCTCCAAAGGGGTTTTTTACATGTAAATCATATTTGCATATTACCAATTTTCACACAGGACTCTTGAATTCATTGTTATTTTAATCAATATTTTTACCACAATAATTTCACACAATTACTTGTTGAGTTTAGCAAAAAGGCGTAATTTTTGTGCTTTAAAGAACATAATAGAGGTATACCTGCAAGGCAGAAACAGTTGAATTGTTGTTAATAACATAGTTTCTGTGATTGTTTAAAGCTATAACTGAAGTTGAAATATTGTATAATTAGCTGCACAGCCCTAACTTCATGTTTTGTCATTTGTTACACATATAAAACAATAGAATACCCTACACATCCACCCACCGGTTATTTATAGGCCAGTGAGGATATCCTTCCAACAGTTGTTTGAACAGGGTAATTGGATTAACCTCAAACCATATACTGTTTTTGCAGCAGTATTCCAATGGATGAAGCCTCGAGGAGAAGAATTTAACCAAACTGAGTGGAAAGAACAGCAATTAGTATTTAATTTTACATCACAGGGCTGAATCTCCTTCCCAAAACGAAGACCAAACATGGTGCATGTCTACAATTGCCATCCTTTCGCCTCACAGCAGATTGTACAGGTAAAGCAACTGAGTCAGATTCAGTATGTAAAAAAAATTAGTTCATAGTCGCTTTGACATCGTTTGCTCTCTGTGGTTCAGGTGGAGCAGGAACCTGGACTCGTGTGCAGTGGAGGTGGAGCTCTGTTTGTGGTGACAACAGGAGGATGCAAGGTCTGCTGAAAATATTCCTCATTTTTTATTATTTTTGTATTTGTGACATTATGTTTTAAAAATGCAAAGACAAAACATGAATCAGGAGTAAAATAGTAAGTTGCCACCACCCGGGCCGCGACACGCTTGGCTTCACGTTACCCGTCAGTCGCCTCAGGAGTCCCACAAGCCAACCACAGCAGATAGGACTCCTTCTTCAGCTTGACAGCGTCCCTTACTGCCAGTGTCCACCACCGGGTTCGGGGACAGGCACCGCAGGCCTTACGGCCGCAGCTACAGGCGGCAGCATCAACATTAAATGCGGAGAACATGGTCCACTCGGATTCTACGTCTCCAACATCCCTCGGAATCTGGTCAAAGCTCTCCCGGAGGTGAGAGTTGAATACATCCCTGGCCAAGGGCTCCGCCAGACGTTCCCAGCAGACCCTCACTATGCACTTGGGCCTGCCAACTCTGTCCGGCTTTCTCCTCCTCCAGCGGATCCAACTCACCGCCAGGTGGTGATCAGTGGACAGCTCAGCCCCTCTCTTCACCCGAGTGTCCAAAACATGCGGCCGAAGCGCTGGTGATACGACAACAAAGGTGATGATTGACCTCCTGGCTAGGGTGTCCTGGTGCCAAGTGCACTGATGGACCTGTTCCCAATGCATGTTGGACTCCGGCAGGGCTGCCCTTTGTCACCGGTCCTGTTCATAACTTTTATGGACAGGATTTTTAGGCGCAGCCAGGGGCCGGAGGGGGTCTGGTTTGGGGACCAGAGGATTTCGTCTCTTCTTTTTGCAGATGACGTGGTCCTGCTGGCCCCCTCTAGCCAAGACCTACAGCATGCGCTGGGGCGGTTCGCAGCCGAGTGTGAAGCGGCTGAGAGGAGGATCAGCTCCTCCAAGTCAGAGGCCATGGTTCTCAACCAGAAATAAGTGGCTTGTCCTCTTCGGGTTGGAGGGGAGTTCCTGCCTCAAGTGGAGGAGTTTAAGTATCTCGGGGTCTTGTTCACGAGTGAGGGAAGAATGGAGCGGGAGATCGACAGACGAATCGGTGCGGCTGCTGTAGTAATGGGGGCACTGTGCCAGTCCGTTGTGGTGCCGAAAAGCGAAGCTCTCGATTTACCGGTCGGTCTATGTTCCTACCCTCACCTATGGCCATGAACTTTGGGTCATGACCGAAAGAACGAGATCCCGGATACAAGCGGCTGAAATGAGCTTCCTCCGTAGGGTGGCCGGGCACTCCCTTAGAGATAGGGTGAGGAGCTCAGCCATTCGGGAGGGGCTCGGAGTAGAGCTGCTTCTCCTCCACATCGAGAGGAGCCAGTTGAGGTGGCTCGGGCATCTATACCGGATGCCTCCTGGACGCCTTTCTCGGGAGGTGTTCCAGGCACGTCCCACCGGGAGGAGGCCCAGGGAACGGCCCAGGACACGCTGGAGGGACTATGTCTCTCGGCTGGCCTGGGAACGCCTTGGGCTCCTTCTGGAGGAGCTGGAGGAGGTTTCTGGGGAGAGGGACGTCTGGGTGTCTCTGCTGAGTCTGCTGCCCCCGCGACCCGGTCCCGGATAAGCAGAAGACGACGAGTACGAGTACGAGAACGAGAATCAAAACTGTCTGCCTTTTTAACTGTATGTTGCTATTTTAAACATTTTTACATTATCATGAAAATGGCTTTTTTAAAACACTTGAGCTCTTCACAGAAAGCAGTTTAAATATGTTCATCTTTCAGAGGGAGACACAGCTGCACTTTAGTTTGATGTTTTACTTGCCAATGAATGGATGTAAATATCTGGAAAAGATGTTCATCTTCATGTTTAACTGAGTGATGTCTTTTTAAAACTGAACCCAGGTGGAGGCATACAATCTGGAAAAGGAGGGCTGCCCTCTAATCTGTCGTTTTGCCACCATGGGCACAGTTAGGAGAATCCAGCACAGCACCATAGGTACGGACCCTTCCTGTTCTCCCCTACAGTGTCTCAGAAGAGTATGCATACCCCTTGAACTTTTCCCGTTTTAAAATCTTGCTGCATATTTGTTTTGACTGGGCCGTTCTGATACATGAATGTGATTTGATCCAAACAATTGCATTGTCGTATGGCTGTATGGATTATTGTCCTGGTTGAAGGTGAATCAAGTGTTTTGAAGCCTTTAACAGGTTTTCTTTCAAGATTGCCATTTATTTAACACCATTCATCTTCCTACGAACTCTGACCAACTTTCCTGTTCCTGCTGCAAATAAGCAGCCCCACAGCGTAATGGTACCTGTACCCTGTTTCATTATGGAAATGGGGCAACCAGGGCAATATTCCTTGTTGGCCAGAAAGTTCTATTTTGATTTTGTCTGACCAGAGTACGTTCTTCCACATGTTTATTGTTTCATGTGTGCTGCACAGTGGTTTGCACTGTTGCCTTGCTGCAAAAACATCCCAGGTTCGAATCCCTTTCTGCATGGAGCTTGCATGGATGGGGTTCCTTAAGGGAAACTCCTGCTTCCTCCCACAGTCCGAAAACATGACGGGTTAATTGGTCTTTCGAAATCAGCCTTAGGTATAAGTGTGTGCGTGCTTGTCCTTGTACGCGCATTGCTATGGATGTATGCAGTCTCCCTCCCATGGCTTGTACCGAAACGGAAATGTGACTTCTTATTCTTTTTCTTATTTGAGGGATTGCTGCAAAGTCAAGGCCAGTGACTGTCCACTGTCTCTACATGCTCATACGGGAGGAGTGAATGCTGCAAGTCACTGATCTGCTGGGTTTCCTTAGACAGAAAAACTTTGTATCCAATTTGAATAAATAACTAACTCTGACTGCACTGTTCAATGGTTCGGATTAATTGGAATGTATGTACCTGACTGTTGTGAAGTGCCTTGAGACAACATGTGTTGTGAATTGGCGCTATATAAATAAAACTGAATTGAATTCTTTTTTTTATGGTTTTCCTCTTGCCATTCTTCCATATACACCACATTTGTGAAAAATACGACTAATAATTATGCTGCCAACAGATTCTACCACCTGGGCTGTGGATCTATGCTGCTCCTCCAGAGTAACCATGGGCCTCTTGGCTGCTTCTCTGATTAATGCTCTTCTTGCCTAATACTATACTTAGTATAGGTGGACACCCATGGCTTAGTAGGTTGCTATTCTTTTTTCATCTTCACATGAAGATTTGATCAGAGCTCTGTGAGATGGTTGGGACATTGTTTTATAACCTAACATTGCTTTAAACTGCACAACTTCGTCCCTGACCTGTGTGGTGTTATTTGGCATTCATGCTTTTTAAGATTTTATAATTGAAAGTAATTTTAAAACCATTTCCTTCCGATTCACACTTAAGTTGAGCTTATCGTATAACATAAAATTACAGAAAAATGCATTTAAGTTTATGAGGTTAAACTGACGAAACATGGAAATGCTGAAGGGGTTTAAATACTTTTTGAAGGCACCGTAAAACATCTCCATCCATCTTTATGCAGCCATATAGTCCACCTTTAGTATGTTTGCAAAGCGACTCTTATGAGTTGGCTAGAAAATGCCAAATGACTGAGTCATTAATCATCCATGCATCCATTTTCTATACCTGCCTCTTCCATTCTGGGTCGTGTTGGAGCTGGTGCCTATCACAATGGACAGTACGCCAGTCCATCGCAGGGCAACACAGAGACACATGGGACAAACAACGATGCACAGGGGCAATTAAGAGAGACCAATTAACCTAATGTTTTTTGACTGTGGAAGGAAGCCGGAGTACCCGGAGAGGACCCACGCATGCACGGGGAGAACATGCAAACTCCATGCAGAAAGAGCTGGACGGGAGTCGAACCGAGTACCTTCTTCATTAATCATCATTAATCATGGCTCCAATTCTCTCTCTTTCAGGAGACTACTTGGTAACTATAGAGGAAAAGAACAGTGCCACCTATCTGAGAGTCTACACAAACTGGCGGTTCCAGGTACACTGTAAAAACTGACTGCAAATAGCTCCGAAACCTAAATCACAAAACAACTTGTATACTTTTTTTAAAAATCTTTTATGAAATTTGAACATTATTTTCCCAATATTACCTTTTTCTAATAAGCTGAACTGAGCATTAATCAGTAGGTTGTTCTTTTAAGGGGATTTAAATAAAACTAAAAGAACCATTATTGTTTACAACATTAGGCCTTCATAATAAAGTCAGAACTTCCTTTTTAAGTGGTGAGTAAAATATGACAATCCCATTTGAAATACTTCAAATAAAACTGTTATCTGTTTATAGCTGACTTAATGTATCCCTTGGATCCCAAAGCTAACCTAAGAGTATTCAGGCAGCTCTTACTAATATTGGTGTTCAAAGTGAGCAAAAAACAGATCACACAGGTAAACAACTGCCTCTGGTGTATTTAATTGTAACGATAATCTCTGTTTTTGCCTCTTTAAAATGTTCAGTCTGTTTTAGTGAAATGTTTCTTGCTTTCCATTCAGGCGGAGGAGAAGGCCCGTGTTGGAGTGCGTTTATTGGGCCACTTGCTTCGTGGGGCATCTGTTTGGGGCGGAGTGCAGATGGAGATCATTGAGATCCCTCTGTCCGAGCATCCAGTCGCCGTGGCATGCTGCTCAGTGAAGGGAGACCTTCTGGTCGGCTGTGAGAACACTCTGGTTCTTTTCACTTTGAGGAGACATACCCAACAGAACCTGGTAAGAATCTTGACCTGAAGAGTCCTGACCTGATTGGTTGGATGGTATGTTTAAATTGTACCTTGATGAATTCATTTTCATGTTCTTGTCTTTTCAAGAGTTCCATTTTTAACTTATCGCTCGGCTCAAACAGATTTATTGAGTAACTCTGATTTGAAGTATTGAATCTTTTAAATACTGCAGAAGGAGAACCAGCAGGAACTTCAGAGCTCCTGGTCGAACGCAGAGCAGAGCTGCAGTCAGAGTCGAGGTAATTTAAAGAGTGAAAGTTTCAAAACCTAAAGGAGGAGAAAATACTGAATAGGGTATCTTACTATTTACTTCAAAAGAGTCATACTATGTCCACATGTGAATCAAGAAATTAAACCAATAACCAATAAAAAATTTTGTTTTTAAACCCTTAATTGCTCATTATTTGTGTTTTTGTCATCAAACAAATGTTAAGTTAATTAGAGTTTAATAATTTAAACATGGCACCCACAGTTGGTGTAAATTCAGGTATGATGCTAATTAGCATCACTAGGCGCTTAGGGAGTGAAAACTATTTTACACTGTCAGTATGTTGATTTTTCAGTGCTGCTATTTGTAAAACAAGACTTTGAGTCAATTGAGTCAAAATTTATTTTTTTGAACTTTTTCATCATCACAGTGTTTGAAATGTAGTTAATTGGTGGAAAATCACTTTCCGGCATATTCCCAGGGGCTGCTATCCCCTTCTTTGCAATAAAAAAGTGTTAGAAATGGAACAGCATTAGAAATAGATTTACAACACATGTTTTTGAACAACTAATGTGATTTTATTATTACAGTATTTCAGAAACGCTAAATACCTGTAACATTACTTTGCTGCACAGTCCAATGAGCTGCTATTTCCTTTTTCGCAATAAGAAATCAGTGTTAAACATCATTTGTTTTTGAATGACCATTGCTTTTTGTTCCCTTAGTGTAATACAGCTAAACTCTAAAAAATCTCTTTAGTGTACAGTAAATGACAATGTATGATTTTTAAATAATTTATTTGTGTGTTACTGCTGCAAATAAGTATTCAAACACCTGTAAAAATCAATGTTAATATTTGGTACAGTAGCCTTTGTTTGCAATTACAGATGTCAAACGTTTTCCAGATTTATTTATTTTTTTGGTTATGTCTCTCACAGTAGACGTGCACCTAAGATGAAAATTTCAGACCCCTCCATGATTTCTAAGTTGGAGAATTTGCAAAGTCGCAGGGTGTTTAAATACTTATTTTCCTCACTGTATGTATGTACTGTATATACACACACACACACACTGATTGACAATCAATTTCACATGCTGTTGTGCAAATTGAATAGACAACAGGGGGAAATCTTTGGCGATTAGCAAGACACACTCAATAAAGGAGTGGTTCTGCAGGTGGAGACCACAGACCACTTCTCAGTACCTATGCTTTCTGGCTGATGTTTTGGTCACTTTTGAATGTTGGTGGTGCTTTCACACTCGTGGTAGCATGAGACAGACTCTACAACCCACACAAGTGGCTCAGGTAGTGCAGCTCATCCAGGATGGCACATCAATGCGAGCTGTGGCAAGAAGGTTTGCTGTGTCTGTCAGCGTAGTGTCCAGAGCCTGGAGGCCGTAGGAGAGCAACAACCCAGCAGCAGGACCGCTACCTCCGCCTTTTTGCAAGGAGGAACAGGAGGAGCACTGCCAGAGCCCTGCAAAATGACCTCCAGCAGGCCACAAATGTGCATGTGTCTGCACAAACGGTTAGAAACTCCATGAGTCCCCCACAAATGGGGGTTGTGCTCACAGCCCAACACCGTGCAGGACGCTTGGCATTTGCCAGAGAACACCAAGATTGGCAAATTCGCCACTGGCGCCCTGTGCTCTTCACAGATGAAAGCAGGTTCACACTTAGCACGTGACAGACGTGACAGAGTCTGGAGACACCGTGGAGAGCGATCTGCTGCCTGCAACATCCTTCAGCATGACCGGTTTGGCAGTAGGTCAGAAATGGTGTGTGGTGGCATTTCTTTGGAGGGCCGCACGGCCTCAATGTGCTCGCCAGAGGTAGCCTGACTGCCATTAGGTACCGAGATGAGATCCTTAGACCCCTTGTGAGACCATATGCTGGTGCGGTTGGCCCTGGGTTCCTCCTAATGCAGGACAATGCTAGACCTCATGTGGCTGGAGTGTGTCAGCAGTTCCTGCAAGATGAAGACATTGAAGCTATGGACTGGCCCGCCCGTTCCCCAGACCTGAATCCGATTGAGCACATCTGGGACATCATGTCTCCCTCCATCCACCAACGTCATGTTGCACCACAGACTGTCCAGGAGTTGGCGGATGCTTTAGTCCAGGTCTGGGAGGAGATCAGGAGATCAGCCTGTAGAGTGTTTTTCCACTTTAAGTTTTTGTGTGACTCCAAATCCAGGCCTCCATTGGTTCATAAATTTGATTTCCATTGATGATTTTTGTGTGATTTTGTTGTCAGCACATTCAACTTTGTACAGAACAAAGTATTCAATGAGAATATTTCATTCATTCAGATCTAGGATGTGTTATTTGACTGTTCCTTTTATTTTTTGAGCAGTGTATAATATATGTTTACAGTGTAGTTCACACTGCAACCACTAGGTGGTGGCAAAGCATTTCAAATAGGATCCTTAGGATGAGAGGCATATGTATCAACCACCATTTATAGCGTGTAGGATATACACCACCTTTGCTCGGCCAATTAAAGAATATCAACACTTAAAAAATACAAATTAGTCGGTGAAGAACTTTATTAAAGGGTTGTCTCCCTTTTAACATGGACTTAGAGTTAGGAAAAATAGAGGAAAAAACAGAAAACGATGATAATGGTTAGGATAAATAAACAAGGCAGTGGTTAATAAATAAAAAAATGTAGTGTTAAAAATGCCATTTTTGCCCTTGTGAGACATTACAGCTAGACAGTAGGCACTGCTGATCAGTTTATCGCTTACCATCACTTTATGCCACAACATCGAAATAGGTATGAAGGAATCAGCATCACTAAGTGCTTAGAGTAAAGCGTTTTTCAGTTTGCTGCTGCTTTTCAACTGATTTTTGTTTTATTTTTAGTTATGAATTTTTTTTTTTTCCTCATAGGTCGGACTTTTAGTCCAAATCTGGATCTTTCTGTCTTGGATTTTGAACGTTCAGTCATCCTGCATCTCTCAAAGATTAATCCTAAAGAGGTATTTTCAATCTTTTCATGGTTTGTTTTTATTTTCTAATAACATTTCTGTTTAAGCAATTTTAATAGTTTAAGTTGTTGCTAAATATATCTATATCTGCTTAGTTTCACTCAGCTTTTAAGGTTTGTCCTAAATTAACATATTTCAGTAAGTAATCATTCATATTTTCTGTGTGAGTACTAAGAAATATTTTGAGAAAACAAATAGAAACCAATATTCTTAATCCAAGATAATATTGTTTGAATAAAAATGTTTTGTGGAGAATATTGTATTGATCTAATAACTATTGTCTTATAATGAATTTGGGAGCATTTGGGAGCTTTCAGGTTTCTTTTAATTTTACTTCATGTTATTTGCCTGCAATATTTGAACCCACAAAGTTTCTGATTTTAAAATATAATACACATAAAAAGTCATCAATTTAAAGTAAAACAGAAGGTATATTTTACTAATTATTTTAATACTAGTTTCTTCAGAAGCCAAGTTATAAATGTTTTATTGGGAGATCATCAGGGATTAGGAAGGCTGCTTTAAATAAAGTCTTGAATGTGTTATGAGTAACACACTTCTATTTATGATGCATGTTACCTGAAATATTAGCAAAAATACAAAATCTCATCCCCTCTTTCTAAATTACTTTGAAAAAATGCACAGATGTTTGGCTGTAAAACTCTTCAAGTCTGTTATTATAATTAAAATAGTTTGACTTAGTCAAAATGTGAATTTAATTTGTATTATACAATAACAACAGATAAATCCTTGCCTGTCTGCTTTATATTTATATTTTATTAACATATGCTAACATTTAAGATTTAATTTATGGAAAACATTTCACTCAGTTTGTCTTACTTTATCCTTACTAACATTGAAAATAATAAAACCTTGTCACCTTCGCCCTCGGTTTCCCCTTTAGGTGGCGCTGTGTGGATATTATGTGGCAATCCAGGCAGAGCTTGAAGTTCTGGTTCTGAAACTGGAAGCAACAACTGAGCGCACAGCCACAGAAGAACCTTCAGACTCCTTGAAGTGTGGTAAAAACACACCTCACATCAACAATCTTATACTTTATTAGGTACTGGTGGAGGTTTCATGTACAGCTGTAGAATAAAGTAGGATGGTTCTGAAGGTCGGACAGAATGAGGATAATGTTGAAGCATCATGAACACTAAGGAACACAGTAGGCAGGTCATGGAGAAGTTTTAAGCAGGTTTATGTTATAACAACATCCCAAGTTTTGAACATCCCAATCCATCATCTGAGCATGGAAACAGGATGGAACATCTGCAGATCTACCAAGACATGGAGGTAACTGACAGGCTGAGCAAGGAGGGGACAGAGAAGCTGGTCAGATTTCATTGGAAGATGGAGGGAGCTAAATACAGATTAACTCTGGAAGAAAACAGCCAGAGGAGTAATGCAGTGGTTTAGGTCAAAGCACAGTCGGATGTGAGAATAGCCCAGTCAAAGTTTGGTTCTAAATTCATCTAGAATTGCGGGAAGACTTGAAAAATGCTGCTCACAGATACGCTCCATCCAGTCTAACCGACCTTGAGTTATTTTCCAGAGAAGAATGTACAACATTTTCAGTCTGTAGATGTGCACAGCTGGTACAGACGTACCCAAATAGACTTGTAGCTTTAATTTGCAGCAAAAGGTGGTTTTACAAGATATTTCCTGAGGGGAAGAAAACAAATGCATGCCACACATTTCTGTTTTTGATTTGCTAAACAAATGTTTTAAACTATATATTACAATCCTTCCACTTTACGGTTATGCATTACTTTTCCACTATTGGTCTATAAAGCACTAAATGGTCTTAGGCCAAAATACAGTTGAGTTGCTACTCTAGTATGAACCATTTAGACCCCTCACATCTTCAAAGCTGATGGGTCCCAATAAAATTCACTGGGGTTTGTAGTTTTCATATGAAATTGTGAAAACATGCCAGATGTATAAATACAAGACACTATGTTTGTACATTCAGCAGATTTTCCAGAAGACCAGGGCGATTTCCTGCTTGTTCCGAAACACCAGGAGCTGCTCGGTGATCGAGCCAAAGACTGTGACATCCCCGTCAACGTTGAACAGACTGGACTGGAGGACGGGAGATACTACACGGCGTTCTACGTTCTTTTTAGGTGTGTGAGTTTTATTTGGTGTAAAATTACATGACATTGTGGTAATAGTTTACTATAGTAACTTGTACTCGTATTTTATCCCACCTGCAGGCGTTTTACTCCAGAGTTCTTTCAAGGCTGCAGTGTGGAGGAGATGCTGCTCCACTCACTGCAGCTCTACCCGATGTTCACCAGTAAGTTGCCACAAGATGGACACATACCAGCACCTATTACAGCAGTAATAAAATCTTTCTGTATTACAAATTATTCAAACATGGATCATTTAAACTGATATAAAATTAAAATGTATTTGGGTCTAGATTTCTGGGAACTGCCTAACTGTACATTAATTGTGCTCACAGGAAGAATCATTCAGTGATAATTTCTCTCTAGGTAAACAGTCGGTGTCTGTGGACGAACCAGCCTGCATGTTCTGTTTCTTCTCTCTTCCCACTACTGGACATCTGTACAGTCTGAGGGGTGGAGTTGAGCTCCTCTCCACCTATCAGTATCCAGAGAAGGTGCTGCAGGCGGTGCTAACAGATCACCTGCTGCAAGTCATAACAAAGTATATTTGCAGCACTAAAGAAACCCAGAAATCTGTATATGTAGACAGTTGCAAAGTGCATCTCAGAAAATAAGACTAACGTATTTCCATCACTTTTATAACATCCCTTTCATCCCTTTTTTGTTTATTGCTTCTGCTGTTTCTTGGCAGGAATGCCCTGCAGTCTTTCACAGTACGTTGTGCAGCAGTAGCAGCCAGGGTTGAAGATCCCTACATTGACACCACCATGAAGGTTTGAGTCCATTCCTTTCCATTGCATAATTAGGACATTAAATATTTATTTCTTGTGGCATATTGCTGATTCTACATTTATTGGTCTCATCACTGCCTCCTAGTGGCCAGATATAAAACAGATTACTATTTAAAATGACACCAAATGTTTACATGCACTTTGTAAAAAGACACTAAGCCTCTTTTTCTCACTGTCTGACTAAAACTTTCCTGTCTGAGGTCCGTCGGATTACAAAAATTAGCATGGCCACAACTGGGTCTTCCAAATGGACAGTGATTCTAAGGATAGCACAAGATTTGTTACAAAGTTCATTCATTCATTTGGTATGGTGTCTGTTCATAGGTAGACGAACACCTAGTTATGTTTGTGTGTTTGACAGGCTTGTCCACCGTGCAGCCTGGAGGTGTGTGCGCTCAGAATGCAGTTATTTATTGGTCTGCGGTCAGTGTGTGCCTACGGTCGCCATGTTATCCTGCTCTCCACTGCTGACACAGAAACACCAGAGGAGACAGAACGCCACACGCAGCGCAGGGGCCTGTAAGTCACACACATGCAGTATCCAGGCCTATTCATACTCAGGTTGGATATTTTATGGAATATTTCTTTTTAATTTTTAAGGTTTTTCATCAAATATCTCAAATTCCTGCTGGATGATCTAAAACACTCTAAACCATAGCTGTGTGTTTCCACAGTCAGGCATGCATGCATTTATAAACCTTTTATTGTACATATGTGTGTTGTTATTTTAGCGAGTTGAAAGAGCACAACATGCTGACTGGTATTTTCCTTGCGGTGGGAATCGATCCCGCAACCACACCAGCTCTGGAGAGCCTTCTCTCACGCCCCTTCCTGTAAGACAAACCCAACTCCCACCCCCGCAACCCCAGAGTTGGTTGTCATTTTAAGGTCAAGCTGCATTGCAAAAACACTTAAAACCTCACTTTAAACTTTTGCACCATTCATTAATTTTAAAGAATCGATTTTAAAAGAAATTCAGGAGAAAATATTTTTAATTGTGGTTTGCTCTTGATACAGTATCAGTATCTTCTAACTTTTAACGGCTTTAAATGTAGCAAGAGCTACTATTCATCGTTTTTTTTTTTTTAGCTCATCTGGAAAACAGCGTTCATCTTAGATACATTTTCACTACATCCTCTTAGGGGGCAGAAATTCACTGGGTGATGCTCTTAACGTCATAGTCCTGCCAGAATATCAATAAAGCTTTTGTATCCTTGTTTTCCCTTCAAGATAAATTAGGTTTTATGTGTCTTTCCATTGCACAAAGCTTTGTCACAGTTTTTGGGGTTGAGGAGACAGTAGGCTTCCATCCTGGCTTGCAGTTTTACAGATCTTTCTGTGGCTTAACATGCAGATGGGCCGTGATGGTGCATTCGATCACAACTAGTAAACTGCATGATCTATGCTTAGTTGCCTGTTAAACATTCTGGTTGCTCTCTGGTTAAAATAGTGGCAGTGCTCAACAACTTCTGAAGAGCAGAATTATAAAAAAATAGACCAGACTTCACTTTCATATACTGTCAGATCTGTAACAGAAACCTTAACGAGACAATAAAATAGCATTTTTTCAGCAGCATTTCGGATTCATTTGACAACATGTCAGTCTGCTAACTAGACAGCCTGACAACAGAAAATATTCCAAATGTGTTGATGAGTTTGAATTTTTCCCCTTGCATTTGTATCTTATTTGTAAAGGAATATAAATGTAACCTTTGTAAGGCCAGAGCATTATCGCTGATCAAAGAACAACCTATGCCTGCCTATTATCCCATATATAACATCTGTCTATACGGTATAGATAAGTGTGATAGACAGACAGTTGAAGTTAGTTCCTATGGTATATTTAAGATCAATGGAAAGTTAAAGGACATAGAATATCAGCAAAGAAAGCACCAATATAACTTTATAAACAGCAATTTAAATACCTGGACAACAGACTGGAGTGGAGATGCAACTGTGAAGCCGTCTACAAGAAGGGACAGAGCAGACTGTACTTCTTGAGGAAGCTTAGGACCTTCAGTGTTTGCAGCAAGATGCTGCATATCTTCTATAAGTCTGTTGTGGAGAGTGTGATCTCTTCTGCCATCGTCTGCTGGGGTAGCAGCATCAGAACCAGGGATTTTAAAAAGCTCAGCAAGCTGATAAAGAAGACTGGCTCTGTTCTGGGGACTCCTCTGGAACCTCTGGAGATCATTGTGCAAAGAAGGGTTCTTCATATAATGAAGAACATTATGGAGAACCCTGAGCTTCCTCTTCATGAGTGGCTTCAGTCAGAGGCTTCTTCAGATGTGCTGTAAAATAGACCGCTACAGGAGATCCTTCCTGCCCACCGCCATCAGCATCTACAACGGCTCTTTGAAGAAACCTACATAATATGAGATACAACAACATTTAATTTCCCTTTGGCATTATTAAATTATATTTGAATTTGAATTGAATTTTATTTTATTTAAATCAAGAATGAGGCTCTGTGTAAAATACAGCTGGTGATTATGACCTTGTAATCAGGTTTGCTTAAAACGTTATTAGTGATAATTTAGAAGCTTAATCAGTATAAAGCATCGTGATGTCTTAACCAGATTTCTTAATAAAACTAACACAGAGGTAAAGAACTTGAGAAATGAGAAGATTTTGCATTTAGCAGTTTTTAGGAAGATTGCAATTAAGTGTTCCATCAACAGTCAGGAGCAGATCTTTCACAGCTAATTTCAAATGAATAATGTCGTTTATATGTGATACCTGCACCATCACAGCCTTTCAGTGTGTGTTGTAACAAAGCTGCAGAAATACAAACAAGGATTACTTGATTTACTGAAGAGAGACAAGAAGCACACATTTTTTGAGAACTATAATCATCTTTCAAGCCCAAGACTAAAGTGTTTTAAAGTGATTTAAATTTTTTGTGCTTCTGTAGTTTTACATGTATGTTTTACATGTGTTTTTTTTTCTTTGTGCTGAAACTCTTTTATTCAACCTGTAAATAAGAAACTTCAGTGTATCCATGTGGGGAAATATGACCCCTTCTTCATACTGTGTTTCACTTATTTTAAAATGCAAATGTTTGTTCCAGTTCCTGTTGGAACATTGTGCAAAATCATACAGCTAATGAGCTCTGAAGGATAAATAAACATTTACATTTGTGTGTGATGCTGCAGCTTGGCCTAAAAGAGACAACAATTCCCATTTTAGAGCTCAAACCTAGCTACCCTTAACTCGCCTAACTGCACTCTGTGTGCCTTTCTTTGGTTAGCAAACTAATGGTGTCATTGTTAAACTGTGGACTAAAATAAAAGTTCTGTTTCTGATATTATTTTTTGCTGACTTAACCAGATTTCATTAATTGGATTCTTGAATTGTCCACTACATGAAAACACACTAATTTAAAACAATTATTTCTGTCCAGAATGACAAAAATAAACAATAAAACAGAGCGCAAATGTCTGGTATTTCAGTGACCTTGATGGGGTTCTTTAGCCTCACCCTGTTTAGAGTTCAAAAAGCTCTCAATGTTTCGTAAAATGGCAGTTTTGGACTTCTTACGCAGATACTACTTGGAGCAGATCTCCTTGTTACCTCATGTTAACATGTTGACTAACCGTAGACTAACGGTTCTTTATTCATGTGCTTTTCTTCTGTTTATGTTGGTATTGCTCTTCTTCTGTTTTTGATTGCATGGGTTCTAAAAGGTTCTTTCCTGAAAGTGTTACTGGGATGTGATTACAGTAAAAGTAATCACAACAACGGTAGGCACTTTCCTCTCGTCTGTTAGTTTATCATGCATGCTCAGTCTCATTTAAAACCAGCGTTCACTTTAGATGTTCAGTGTCAATTGTAACTGTATTGTCCCTAAGGGGAAATCAAACAACACATGCATTGCCTTACAAAAAACAAAGTTTTGTCTGTAACCAGATACAGATGAAACCTTGTTTTCACAGATGTTTTGTGAATCAATGTTTGTTGTTTAGTTCAGATGAAACATGAAATACATGAACTGGGAAATGCTTAAAACTGTTTTTGAGATTTTGAGTTTGATTTTATAAGAAGTAGATTTTTTTTGGAAGTTGTGAAAGAAGCAGCAAAGCACTGGAGAAGCTGCTCTTAGCTGGTTCATTTAAGTGTAAATGATAACCAGATAATAAATATAAGTGGGTAGTGCAGTATCGTTCCAGTTAGTGAAATGATGAATGGTAAATCGACATCAATCTTAGACTACCAAACCCATTCCATTCCACATTTTGCATGTTTAGCAACGGCATGGCTGAAAGGTAAAACTGGCCTACCAGCAGTTCAGACCTGTTAACTACCAACAACATCTGGTAAGCTCAAATGGTCCCTTTCAAAGCAAATCTATTATTATCCTGATTATTGTTGGGTACAACAGAACTTTCACTCTCCATAACTTAAAGATAAGGTCTGCCAGGTTGTTTCTACTTAAATCATATTAACGGTGGTCAGAAAAAACAGACAAACGACTAAAGCTCATTTCTCTTTCCTGCAAGCTAATGTTTAGACTAAAGCACTCTCATGCAGGGTCCATGCAGAACTAGGCTTATAGGTACATCACCACCTACATTTTCAGTTTGATTGGTTAAGGGGATGGGCCTTTTGAGTAAGCGGCAAGCCAACATCTGGACTACATCAGATGTCCAGACCATGCAGAAACTGGCTTGTAGACACAACATCCGCATCCAATTTTAGTTTGCCTGGTTAATCCATGGATTTTCTGTTTTTACAGCTAGGTGCTGTTGCAAGGCAACACTCATTTATTTGATCAATATTTGGAAATGGTTGAGGTGTGAGGAGAAGCTCCAAGTCCCACAGAAGACTGGACTCCAAGACTTGTGATATTTCTGGGAAATATCAACTTCTTTTCAGTGTAATCCAATAGTTTATGCAAAGATTCTTTCAATAAAGACAGCCGTTCTAACCTCTAACCTTAACTTTTTTATTTCAATGTTTTCCACAGTGAGTGGTGCACAATTCAAGTTCTACAATTACAAAGCAGATGAGCTTCTTTTCAGATGTTTTGCTTAATTTAAAGAAAACAAAAAACTGTCTGTTTCACATTTTGCATGCCTGGCCTGCCTGCTCTCCTGACGGTTACCTATCTATAAGATTTGGTAATCTGATATGCAACGTTTAAGAAGGAAATAAAAGATTGGGGTTTATTTAACATTTAGGACTAGCACACATTTTGCTTTTCATATCGCTCAGTTTCAGCATTTGTCTTATTTTAATGAAAACTACACAGTTTGCATACAGTTTAATTCTAAATACATTTTTCCCTTTGTAGTGAATCTAGCGTGACACCTTTAAAGTGAAATTGAACAGGGACAAAAAACTTGTTTTGGGATTAAATGGAAAGACAAGCAGCCTATAGTCAAGTCAAGTGTATTTATATGGCGGGTTTAAGAAACAAGGCACTCAAGGCGCTGTATATAGACAAATAATTCCCAGTTTTTCATGGTGGGCTGTGCTTGTTACCTTTCTTTCCTCTTTTTGACCTCAGGAGCAAGAGGTGGGCAATCTCATCCCCCAAAGAAACCAGCACTGTTGGACATGGGTGGAATCTCTATGTTGTTGGCACCGTACCCCCCCTCACACTTTACCAGGAGATGGTAACAAAGCACTCCTAAATAAATATTTACCATCATATATACATTATCATAATTCATATTATTTATAGAGGATTTTGTAAATGGTGAAAAACCTTTTTTTAAATATCAACCAGATCAATAAAAATATGTTTCTCTTGTAAAGTGTTGAATCAGTCAGACTATTCTTTTCTTTTATCCGGTAAAGTAAAGAACAATCTTTCTTATTGTTCTTTTTTTAAATAAGGTAACAGTCCGCATAATAACAAATAACCTCACATTATTTCGCTTTCTGGTCTGTGATGTATTTATGAATTGTGGTCATGTCTTGTGTATGTCTCCCAGGTTGAGTACAGTCAGCGCTACTCAGAGAATAACCCACAGGGCCTGAGTCTTCGACACCTCCTTGGTGAAGCCCACCTCCTTCTCCGCTCCTCCCTGCTGGAGTCGTCAGAGCGGCAACAGGGCGGTGAAGGTGCCAGAAAGATGGTTGCACAGATGCACAGGGAGGAGCTGGAGGAGGCGTTCAGGCAGAACTGTGCCCAGCTTGGAGACAGTTTCAGCAGGTACCATTAGTGCTGACATTAGTTCATCACCTAAATATTCTCTGCAAAATTTACATGCTCCAGTATTATATTTAATATAACAAATCTTAATTTAATATCTTCTAAAATCCCCTTTTATAGCAATTACATCATGTGTCAGTAAGCATATCAGTTAAACCTCACATATTATTTGCAACCTGGTTTAATTTTAATTATGTTTTATTCTGCCCTATCCCCTGTGCTCTCATATAATGCATTGTAACATCGCTGAAGTCCCACTAATATTGGCCCCATACAGGTTCCAATGGTTCTTTATCGAAAAAAATAAAAAAATCATATCTCATACTGAAAACCATCAAGATAAATATTTAATTATGGTAGCTTTCAAATTGCTGCAAGAAACTGATAATATGCTATTATATTTAGAAATAATGGAATTTAACAACATTTTCACTTTTTGTAGCTCAAGGCCAATGTATGCACTGGTAATTGGACCATACTTACAGGTTTATTGGTAACACCTGTAGGTAAAGATCCTCCTTCTCGGACACTCATGCAGGGTGGCATGCAGAACCGGGCTTATAGACCCAACTCCACATACGGCTTAATTTTTGGTTGTTTAGGCATCAGTAAGCGAGTGATGGGGTGTTCCCATGACGATGGGCGTATGTGTGGGATCGTTTTCACTATGGAAAATATTGGAACTCTTCAAAAAATATTTTCCCACTTTAAAGCAGCTGTTCAATTCTGAATAAAACGCTGATTAATGTAAAAAGAAGCACACAGTTATATATTTTTCATTAAAAATGGGTATTACCTCCATGATATGTGAGAATTAGTTTATTAGACCACTTTGTTTTTTAATCTCATTTGGTCCCATGTGTGTCTTATTGTTTTTTTTAATTCTACATGTCACAGTCGTAAATTTCTTCTTCTGAACATCATTTTGTGGCGACTCTCCATCTTTTCAGTTTAATTTAAAATTGTGAATGAATAGGTGGTGAGCACAGCTCTTGTTGTTTTCTGTCCTGTAAGGGGTAGTCAGAAGGATTGTCACCTGGCTTTGCCGTACTACAGGATGTCCCGTCTGTCAGTCACTGAAGTTATGTCCAGAAACCGGCCGCTTCCAGGCTGCCCTCACTCCTACGGCCCTGGTTTCCTGTTTTATCTCAAACATTACCTGTTAGAGGAAACAGACCAGGTCCTCTGTCAGGTATTACAACCTTTGCAGTATATCAACCCTTTGTAGCCTTAAATTCTCTCAGAATATGGTTTTTATTTTAGTGACCTTAAAACTTCACTCATACTTTAAATTATTTGATAAACAGTACATCGGTTTATCTATGATGTCTAACTTTATGTTTTCATCAGCTCATATTAAGATATGCAAAAAAAAAAAAAAGAATCATTTTTTTTGTGTCCTGTCAGGAAGACGCTGATGAGGTCACTAGCATTTTCAGCCAATCAGAGCCCTCAATGCTCGTTAGTGTGTGTGCCAGCCCATGCATGATGAATGTTGACCCAGCTGCAACGCTGCAGATGCTTCAACATTTGGAGGACACTACTGGTGTGTCGGTACCTCTGACAATCACTATGGCAACCATGATGCTGCGTCTGGGCAACATGGCACGGTACACAGAGCTGATGGAACGACATGCTGAGGTGAGGATGATTTTTCAGTTTATTCTATTTATTGTGTTCCATGTAAACCACCTAGTGGCTTATGACTGTATATAGATATGTTGCATGATTTTTGCAACAATATTCCATGCTGTATGCATGAAATTATGTGGGGTACACTCAGATGCTGCTGGTGTATGGGTTCATTGAGGAGCCAAGGTTGCTGCTGCACGGTGGAGGAGGAGACAAACATACTGAGGTGTGTCCCACAGCCTTGGCTCGACAGCTGGCAGACTCCCAACCTGGACTGCTCGTGGCTGCCATGGTGGCCCTACATGAGAACAGCAAGGTTCAACTGGAGCAGGCGGATCACATTTTCAAGGTCTGCGTCCCTGGTGCACTTCAACTACTAATCTATCTGAATGATGTAAAGCTAAATTTACTTTAATCCTGTTACTGAAAGTGGTGGAAGCAATATTTAGTGTTTACCCATGCACAGGAGCTGGGATGTGAGAACACCTTACAGGTGGACCTTTGGGAGGCGATGCTAATGGCCTCTTCCCAGGATGCCGTCATTCAGGAGCTTCTGTTCCGGCTGGCTTCGGTTTACATCGACCGACTGACAGCCAGTGAATGCCCAACAAAACACAAGTCACTGAAAAGTGCTGACGACCTGGTACAGTTACACTGTTGTCTTCATCTGTGAGACTTCTGCTGGGCAACATCATTTTACTACACAAATTCAGATTTTAGGATTCTTAGAGTTGCTTATGTATGTCTTTGTGTTTTCAGATCAGTTCATGCTCTCATTATGGTGCTCTCTACCCATGGCTCACTGTCCTGAACCCAGTTCAAATTTCCAGCTACCAACACTGGGAGGCGCTACACAAACTGCAGGTATATATATATATAGGGGTTGGACAATGAAACTGAAACACCTGTCATTTTAGTGTGGGAGGTTTCATGGCTAAATTGGACCAGCCTGGTAGCCAGTCTTCATTGATTGCACATTGCACCAGTAAGAGCAGAGTGTGAAGGTTCAATTAGCAGGGTAAGAGCACAGTTTTGCTCAAAATATTGAAATGCACACAACATTATGGGTGACATATCAGAGTTCAAAAGAGGACAAATTGATGGTGCACGTCTTGCTGGCGCATCTGTGACCAAGACAGCAAGTCTTTGTGATGTATCAAGAGCCACGGTATCCAGGGTAATGTCAGCATACCACCAAGAAGGACAAAACCACATCCAACAGGATTAACTGTGGACGCAAGAGGAAGCGTCTGAAAGGGATGTTCGGGTGCTAACCCGGATTGTATCCAAAAACATAAAAACCACGGCTGCCCAAATCACGGCAGAATTAAATGTGCACCTCAACTCTCCTGTTTCCACCAGAACTGTCCGTCGGGAGCTCCACAGGGTCAATATACACGGCTGGGCTGCTATAGCCACACCTTTGGTCACTCATGCCAATGCCAAACGTCGGTTTCAATGGTGCAAGGAGCGCAAATCTTGGGCTGTGGACAATGTGAAACATGTATTGTTCTCTGATGAGTCCACCTTTACTGTTTTCCCCACATCCGGGAGAGTTACAGTGTGGAGAAGCCCCAAAGAAGCGTACCACCCAGACTGTTGCATGCCCAGAGTGAAGTATGGGGGTGGATCAGTGATGGTTTGGGCTGCCATTTCATGGCATTCCCTTGGCCCAATACTTGTGCTAGATTGGCGCGTCACTGCCAAGGACTACCGAACCATTCTTGAGGACCATGTGCATCCAATAGTTCAAACATTGTATCCTGAAGGCGGTGCCGTGTATCAGGATGACAATGCACCAATACACACACCAAGACTGGTGAAAGATTGGTTTGATGAACATGACAGTGAAGTTGAACATCTCCCATGGCCTGCACAGTCACCAGATCTAAACATTATTGAGCCACTTTGGGGTGTTTTGGAGGAGCGAGTCAGGAAACGTTTTCCTCCACCAGTATCACGTAGTGACCTGGCCACTATCCTGCAAGAAGAATGGCTTAAAATCCCTCTGACCACTGTGCAGGACTTGTATATGTCATTCCCAAGACGAATTGACGCTGTATTGGCCGCAAAAGGAGGCCCTACACCATACTAATAAATTATTGTTGTCTAAAACTAGGTGTTTCAGTTTCATTGTCCAACCCCTGTATGTGTGTATGTATTGATGTAATGATCCGTGGACATGGGAAGATAACGTTGAAACTGGAACGTTTTTAACACTTTCTGTTCATATTTTTCTGATAATTAGAATGCAAAAAGATAAAACATCTTAGGTTTTTGCAACTTTTTCCCAGAAAGGCATCCCACATGTATAATTTTCTTTTTTTAAGAGCATTTGATTTGGTCTCACAATCCTAGAAATCTTGTTCTTTTGGGAGAAGGTCACACGATGCAGGCCAGTTCAGTATCTGTAACGCTTTCAACATCTATGCCTTTGTTCCCGTTACGTGTGGTAGAAGGTGTCTCATTTTTTTTTCTTCTTCCTTGCATCATTGATTCTACCACAGACCTGCTGTTTACAACCCTTATTGTAGTTTGTTATATTTATAATTTTAAAGCAGGGGCATCACACCCCAGTTTTCAAGGGTCGGTGTCCTGCTACCTTTGGACGTGTCCCAAGTCCAACACACCTGAATCAAATGACTGAACTGCCTTCTAATGCACTCAAGTTCTTCAGAGTTTCAGAGCACTTTATGCTTCCCTCTGCTGAAAAGCTTTATGAAATCCATTTTTCATTTTGCAGCAGGACTTAACACCTACCCACATTAGCAGAATTACCAATAATCTCTTTAATGTGTGTATATTACACTTCTTTAATATCTCTATTTTAAGAGAAAATCGTCTTAATGCCTTGTGTTATTTTTTTGTTTTTGTGCCTTGTGCTGTTCTTGTCCTTATCCTTTAAAACTATCTTACTGTGGTGTACGCTAGCTCAGCGCTAGCACCCCCAATTTCGTTGGACCCCCCCAGTACAATGACTATTCTATTCTAATGTAATGACCTTTGTGTCACTGTGCTTGATTGGCCAGCAAACACATCTGACTTTAAACCCCACAGAGAATCTGTGGTCTGAGGGATGAGACACCGCATCCAACCATGCAGACAGGCTGGAGGCCACTATTTAAGCAACCTGGGATTCCTCAGCAGAACCACAGACTGATTGCAAAGGAGCTCTGACCATGTTTTGACTGCATTTACTGTACAGTACATGGACATAATTTTCAGTAGTATTTAATTTGTTTTTTGTTTTTGTATTTAATTTTGAAATAATTTTGTCATTGATTACTAAATTTAATGGAATTACTGAAATAAAATACCATTTGAGTAATATTCTAACTTATTGAGATGCTGCTGAATATATAATAAAAACATAGCAAACCAACAGCTGAGAATTATGGTTCAAGCTCTGTCAACCACTTTAGCATGGCTTTGATAATGTTTTGGTCTTTTAAACTTGACATTTGTTTCCTTTGTCCAGTGATTTCCATGGTAATAGTCCCTGCCGTTCTGTCTGCAGTCCCTGCTGTGTGGTCCGTCTCTGTCTGTCGGAAGTGTTGCACCTCTGTTGGAGAGTCTGTCGGAGGAAACCCTGTGGGGCTTTAGCCTGCACCTCCTCTGTGCCACCAGAAGGGAGCACTATGGCCGCAGCATTGAGCAGTTGTTGGACCGGTGTCCTCAGGCCATTATAGCCTACGCCAACCACCAGTTACAAGACAAACACATGGTTTGTACTGAGTGTGGCATGATTGTTTTTATTTTATTTTATTCTTTTACATCTTATTGGCTAGTCTGTTCACCACAGGCACTCTGGTGGCAGAAGCTTCTTCCTGAGCTGTGCAACCGGACGAGGGCAGCCGCTGACAACAGCATTCTGCTCGGGGCCCTCAAAGGTGGAAGGTTTTTCTTATAAATGTAGTTGAGTAGCTGACTTTAATGAGCTTCTTTGGTGATTTAACATAGATTAGACTGAAACACAAATAGTTATCTCAGTGTATTGATTCTGGTTTCCGTGCCAACAGAGACGCTGGTCGTGGTTGCCATGGAGACGAGCCCCACAGAGTTTTTGGAGCTAATACCAGACGACGGGACGGCGTCCTACTTCCTGCCTCACCTGTTGACATGCAGCCAAAGACACTTGCTGGCCTGAGAAGCAAAGACACTGAGACACAGACTGTTCCAGGAGCTTCTGGGTCTGGGGCAAAGGACCATTACTAAGCTGGTTCTGCTTGCTGCGTCTTCATGTTTCTGGTTAGACTTAGTCAATCTGCTGTTTTAGGATTAATACAATTCAATCAAGCATTTGATTCAATCTTAAAATGCATGTATTTCCTGTTGTAGTGGATTTAAATTTTTTTTCCTGTGCTTTTTTAGTGTCTAATGTACATTTTTAAAGTATTTATTATAAATTTAAAATGTTCTGTGTGTTTTTTATTTCACTTTGTTCTAGATGACTCTCTTGCACTTTTAAACAAAGATCTCTGCAGAATTTCATGGCTGTAAAATCAGAGATAGGTGATTATGTATCTTGGTTTCCAGTCAGGATTTTCTGATTTTTTTTTTATCACAGTTGAGTAAAATTCCTGTTATGAGATGCCTTGGTCTTTAAGACAGAAATGCAACAAGTGCTTTATTTTTTTTACCTTTTTTTTTCTCTGGCATTTCATGAGAAATAATACTTTCAAATTACTTTCTGAAAAAATCTGCTTTTGCTCTGTTCTTACTGAATATTTTCTTACAATGCCTAGCTCACCTTTTTCTTAAATAAATTGTTTTGGCTACCTTAAAATAAAACAATCCCAAGAATAATTTTCATTTTTATGATATGATTACTCTGCTGAAGTTAGACTGGATAAAACCCAGTAAACTATCAGCAGTAAATGTCATTGCTTCCCAAATAATTGGGACTGTGAAAATGTCTCTCTGGACCTCCAGCAACTTGGGGTCTCTCCAACCTTCCTCCAGATTCTGGGACCTTGATTTCCAAATGAAATGCACAATTTAGTTTGATGTGAACAAAGGACTTGGGACCGCTAACCAGTTAAGTTATTATTCTCCATGGCCCATTAAGATGTCTCTGGTTCAAGATTGGCTTAACACAAGAAATCTGAGGGTTTGAACCCATATCTTGGACATGTCTGCGTATGGTGACTCTTGAAGCCCCGCCTCCAGCTGCAGCCCATCTCCTTATGAATCTTCCCCAGCCTCTTCAATGGGCTTTGTTAGTTTACCTTTTTGTAACTTGATTTCCTTCCACTCAACTGTCCAGCATTATAATTGGATACAGCAGTTACCAGCTGCTTAAAATGCAAAAATGTGAAGACAGTGACTGTCTGCTGTCAGGTCAACAGTCTCCCCATGTTTGTGTAGAGCATAACAAACTTTTTGAATTTAAAAAAGAATTTTTTTCTGGTAATAAAAAATGTTCTCAGAAATGCAACTTTGGATTTTCATTAAGATAAATTAAGGGTTAACAGAAATAAACACTTAAATCAATCTACATTTTATTACTTTCACTTTTTAAGTTAAGAAAACGTAAAATAATTTGTGGACACCTTTTACTTTGACAAGCATCTATATGGTAACTGAATGAAAAAAGACTCATCTTCAGGGCTCCTCTGTTAATGCATTATCTGCCAAATCAGCCCCCCACCCCCAGTTGTCTCGTCTTGTTTTTGTCAAACTAATGTAATCTCATCAGGTGTATTGACTGAGAGGCTTGAGTTGCTGATGGGGCAGACTGACGACAGACATGTCTGTTGGTATGACGTGTCACCTTAAGCAAACAAAGTTTATTTCTGACTTTGTCCTCCAAACAACTAATAATTTTAAAACACAGTAGTGTGCAAACTTCATCACTAACCTAAGATTACAACATTAAATAGTTTGGTATTTCCTAAACCTGGACCTTTGTTGAGGGGAATATTCACTAAACTCAAGAAATGTTCTTTTTTTGACTATGCTTGTGTAAAGCAGATTAAAGTGCTGAACATGAGAAGATAAATGAAGGAAAGCTTAAAAAAGATTTTGATTGGCTGTAGTTTGAAAGTAGGTAGCTACTGTTTTAGGCTGTAGGTGTGTTTGTGAAAGGTACATCTTGTACCGCAAAGGCTAAAAGCTAATGATCTGAAAACAGAAATCAATTAATCACATCAATGAAAAAGTTCTTCAAGTTTTTTACTCGTGTAGATAAGGCTGAATCAGTAGCTAACAGAGACCACTCAACCAATGACCAACTCCCAAAAGTGGACAGAACCAATCAGAAGTGGGAGTAAAACCAGACCTTTAAACTCTGATAGACCTCAGCTTGAGTTGATGAGGGCTCAGCTGGTTAGTTGTTTGCAGAGGGACAACTTTCCTTCTGCTAAACCTGGAAGGCCCATCGTTTGGGACTAAAACCTTCAAAGCATGAACAAGTCAACTGGGGCAGACAAAGATTTTAACTAGAAGGAGCTGTGAAGGATATGAAGTTTTAATAAGGACAAGATGAAGTTGTGTGACAAGAGGTCTGTGTTGCTGGCCATCACAGAAAACATTGAGATGAGGCTTTTCTCTTCAGAAGAAGAATCTGTGATCATAACGACACAGGAGAGAAAGGAGGAAAACACATTTGAACAGGTATGTTCTTCATGATGCTGCAACTTCAAATTTACGAGTTAATGTAAAGAAAATCCAATCTCCTTTATCATCCAGATGCTTTCTTTACTCTTGATTAGGAGTCAATACATCACATTTCCAAAGATTTCTATCTGTAAATGTATGGTTATTCCTGATGAATGTTGCCAATTTGACTTGATCATTGATTAAATTTTTGCTGAATAAACAACAAAACATCAGCTGATGAGTTTAATACTCGTTTTTCAAAGTTAAGTTGCAGCTTAATCTTTCATCTAAGGTGAGTCACATGAAGGGATCAGTTCACATCACAAATTGGCAAACAAGAATTTCCTCATACTTCGAGTGACTGTGCCCAACTCGGTTGTTAAAATCACTCCTGAAGTTTCATGGTGATACCTGATAATGGCATTTAAAGTGCTTCAGTGAAGCCGTTTTATTTCAAAATAATTCAAATTATTGTTCAAAGCGTACTTACATCAGATATCGAGGCTCAAAATAGAGTTAAAGGTTAGATATAAGCGTTCCGTCTTTTAAGAAAAAAACACGTTTGTTTAATATGTTGTATATTTTAAGTTCCACTACAGCAACTTACTGAGCCTTGAAAAGTATTGATTCCCTGTGAACTTTTTCCATTTTCTCACAACCAGAAACCTGTACTAGACTTTTATGTGACAGAACAATACCTTGTAGTGCATAGTTATTTGTGGTAAGAAAACGATACATGGGCTTTAGACATTTTCTACAAATAAAAGTCTTCAAGATTGACTTGAATTTATAATGAACCCTTGCAGCAGCTTCTCAGTTGGTTAAAGGTCTGGTCTTTCACTGGACGCTTTACACACATTATCAAAGCCATTCCATTTAACAGCTGGCTGTGTTCATTAGTGTTGTGTCCTACTGGAAGGTAAACCACTGCCCCAGTCTGAAGCCTAAATGCAGACTCTACCCGGTTTTCTTCCAGCGTTGCCGTGTGTTTAGCGCCATCTATCTTCCCATTGACTCTGATCAGCTTCATTGTTCCTGCTGAGGAACAGCCAGACAGGACGATGCTTCCATCCCCATGTCTGGTTGTGGAAATGCTGTGTCCTGGATGGTAACATGGGCCCCTTGGCTGCTTCTCAGATATATTCTCTTTTTGCACTGACCCTTGCTTAACCTATATATAAAAAGAAATGATTGTAATACATACGTCATGGAAATGTTTTCGTTTTTCAGCGTGATACAATCGAAGCAATGCTGGTATGCTCAGTTATTTATGTTTTTGGATCATTTGAATGTATTCATGCATAATTTACTAATGCCCGTTACTGTCAACAACAGAACAAGAGACCATACCAAAGGATAGGGCACTTTTTGCAAAAGAAAAATTACTTGCTCTCAAACAAGCTTGGTTATTACAAATTTCCCAGAAGTTGTGTAGCAATGTTAGACAGGGTGTCGAGTGACTACTAAGCATAAATGACTTATGACCCTTTTCCCCCTCATAAACCCAGAGGTACAGGTACCTGGAGCACCCTCTGGCCCCTGACCCCAAGATGGATGAAGATCCACTAGTCGAGATAAAACCAAGGCAACAGGCAGAACCCAAAACTAAACCCTCTGTCTGCGAGGAGACCCTTTATTGCTCCCACATCGTTGACATAACGGATGAAACAGACATCGAGATGGAGGTAAAATTTATTTAGAGAAGCTATCAGAATTTATCCAAAATAGACATATTTTTAGATGATGCATTAAAGGGCTGATTTAGACAGCTGTTTCTCAATGCTTTTTTTTTTCATTAAATCTCCTTTTCTTTCCTATTCCTCCAGTCTTTTCCACCTATCAAACTTTCCGACATTGAGCTGGTGGAGATGAAACCAAGCAATCATGCTACTTCCTCCCCGGTGGGTCCTTCCAGGTTTTGTTACATTCTCATGTTTAAATCACAATATATTTTTACCATTAGGATTCAGGACTGAGGGATTTCAAAAAACCAAAACATACGATGATTTTCTTAATGCATAATGTAACTTTGAGCTCTACTGCATTTACGTATCATTGTGTTAAAGCTAAAAATTAAGTCTATAAGTTAATCACTACAAATCAGTCACCTTGGAGAAAACGTTTGTTTTAAACTGCTGTCAGTCTGTACGTTTAGATTTCTTCTCTTCTGAAAAGACCCTGAATTTAACATATAGAAAAGCTAGAAGTTTGAGGAGCTTATACAGTGATGCTGACAAGCAAACAGCACAGAACGCAGTGATTTCACAAAAATGATCATCCTCAAAGAGGGTACTGAGCAAAATGCATTAAATCTACATTACAAAAACAGATAGTCCAGAAAATATATCAAACAACTACAGCTTGGTTTCCTGCTTTTGTGTTTCAGTCTTCCCCAAACAAAGCTCATCATATTAAATGGAAGAAATTGATTCCACAAAAGATCAGACATGTGGTTAAAGATGTGATCTGTCTGCCAAGAGAACACTACATCGCACAGCTGGAGGGGTGAGGCATCTCACAGAAGATGTTCAAACTATTTCAGTTAATTAAAAAAGGATTTTGTCCAGGAAAACATGTTATAGACTAGTTCCCCTAATTTATGTTCACCTGTAGCACTACTTCAGTCTATTGCCTTCTGTCAACTAAAAGTTTGATATTTGTGAAATATCAAAGCTTATGAGTTACCTTAACAGAAAAATATTGACACTAATGTATGTCTGCAAACTATAATTTAGAAAGTGTTCCTTTTATATTTCAGTAGACAAATGACTCCACAGCTAACTGCTCTGGCAGACATGGGACTGACGGCTCGCATCACGGTTGACTCCAGCTGGTCAGCTAATCAAATGGAGAATCGCTTGGTCTTGCTTTTCCAATCGCAGTTTCTAAAGAAATCAGGACAAAGGTTTTCCTTCACATATCTACAGGTTTTTGTCAAGTTGCTCTGCTCTAAATATTTCTGATTCTCAGATTAAAGATCTCCTCCTGAAGCCTAAACCTTTCTGTTGTTCTGATTGTTGGGGGTTTCAGAGTGTGCAGAGCTCCAAGGTGCTGTTTGTCCCTGAGACCCCTGCAGAAGGCTGGACTGGAGAGCAAGTACTCAGAATCAGTGAAAATGGAGCTCTGTATATATTTAGTCACCACAACTATGAACAGGTACATCACAACGTACTTTCTGTTTGAACCTAAAATCTCCTCGCTATTCTGTCAGCAGCAGGTTGTTTCTGTCTTCGATCAAACAGTCAGCTAGTATACAAGTACATCTCAGTAAAACCGGAATATGTTTGTCAGATTAAAAGTACCTTTTGAAAAAAACAATCTTTAAGCAGGTATTAAACATACTCTTCTTTAAACCCACATTTTTATTGGTCACATGTAATATTCTGACATCAAATGTCATGTTTTTAGCTATAAGCAGAAAATCATCATGATTACCCAAAACAAAGGCTTGAAAACATCAGTCTGTGACCTGAGTTACTGAAATACATGAACTTCAACAATAATCTAATTTATTCAAATGCCCCTGCAATTACTGGAGCTGCCATTAAGCTGGTTTCCTGAATAAAGTTATAGTCTTAAACCTCAACACCATCAGGTTTAGTGTTAAAGATAATTTTGCAGCAGTTTCTGGCTAGACTAAAGGTTAGTTAGCACCTTAGCACCTTAGCAAAACAGTTGGCACCCCATCAGTAAAGATGGAGCTATAAGTCCTGCAACCTGCTTTCCGTTTACTGTCAGATTTTATGGTTTTATTATTATTTTATCAAGTCACTGATTCAATGCAAACTGCTGGGTTTCCTTAGATAGAAAGCTTTTTTACCAATTTAATTAATAAACTGAAGTTGACTCCATTGATGATAACTGGGATAAAATTGAACATATCTTTATCCCAACAGGAACAGTCTGAAGGTTCACCACATAAAACAGCTGTGTTTAACAGGTAAGAACACATTTTATGTGAAGAGCAACTTCAGAACAGCACAAACAGCTGTACTAAAAGTCTGAATGTATTCACAGGAGGGATCTAGGGGCCAGCAAGGAGAGTCAAAGTCCAATGGTAGGACAGAACCAGCCTCATGTTTGCAGGGCTCCAGAAAGGGTCAGTTTCCATTTTACATTCATTTAATTGACTGAGGTAAAATCTGGGATTGGTCAAGAAAACAAAGACACAGTTTTCTGCATTTTCTCTGCAAGTCTTTGTGTTTCATGTGCAGCTCACACTCAACCTGGACACCATTCTGAAATTGTTCAGACTGGAAATCACAAGTGAAGATGCACAAACTCACATAAAGGTGAGCAGAGATGATGTCCTTTCCAGTGCTCTGAAGGAGGTGAGGAAACCAGGATTCTGCTTTAGGTCCAAACCTGTTATTTCCTTCAGTGAAGAGGAGATGGAGAGCCATGGGGAAGCTTTCAGAGAGTTCTTCAGGTTTGGGCTATTCTATTGATAATGCAGAAGTTGTTTGAAATTGAGTGCAATTTTGTTAGTTACTGTGTTGTAGAACTGCAACAACACAAATGCCCCCTTCTTGAGATTGATAGCCTATGATAATTTGGAAGTACTCGTCGTCTTCTGCTTATCCGGGACCGGGTCGTGGGGGCAGCAGACTCAGCAGAGACACCCAGACGTCCCTCTCCCCAGACACCTCCTCCAGCTCCTCTGGGGGGAGCCCAAAGCGTTCCCAGGCCAGCCGAGAGACATAGTCCCTCCAGCGTGTCCTGGGCCGTCCCCTGGGCCTCCTTCCGGTGGGACGTGCCTGGAACACCTCCCAAGGAAGGCGTCCAGGAGGCATCTGGTATAGATGCCCGAGCCACCTCAACTGGCTCCTCCTGATGTTGGAGGAGCAGCGGCTCTACTCCGAGCCCCAAAGTCGATCATTGAGCTCCTGCCTAGGGTGTCCTGGTGCCAAGAGCACTGATGGACACCCTTATGTTTGAACATGGTGTTCATTATGGACAATCCAAGACTAGCACAGAAGTCCAATAACAAAGCAGCACTCGGATTCAGATCGGGGAGGCCATTCCTCCCGATCACGCCTCTCAAAGTGTCACTGTCGTTTCCCACGTGGGCGTTGAAGTCCCCCAGCAGAATAATGGAGTCCCGGGAGGGGCACTATCCAGCACCCCCGACGGGGACACCAAGAAGGCCGGGTACTCCGCACTACCGCTCGGCCCATAGGCCGAAACGACAGTCAGAGACCTATCCCCGACCCGAAGGCGCAGGGATGCGACCCTCTCATCCACTGGGGTAAACCCCAACACCAGCCTGCCGCCTCTCCCCGTGGGCCACTTCAGAGTAGAAGATAGTCCAGCCCCACTCGAGGAGATGGGTTCCAGAGCACTCAAACCCCTGCACCACGTTAAGGTGGCGGTTCAAGGAGGGGGGAATAACTTACTTGAAGGCTATACAATTATATATTAAAAAGAAAACCACCCACACAAAAAAGTGAGCCAAAAGTATAAAATCTCGGCCGTAACCAACAAGTTTTACATAAGGGCAAAAAACTGCGAGAAGCTTAAATGTATCGTATTTCCCAATTAAACAGATTAATTATAACAATTATTTGATTTATCACTTCATCACTAGCTGGATGGAGATGAATATCTCCAAAGTCTTTAAGCCATGAAGTTGTTGAAAAAATCTCTATGGCTCACCTTTTAGTCTGTGCAGAATGCTGCAGCGAGGCTCTTGACAAAAACGAACAGGAGAGCAGAAACAAATCCTGTTTTGGCCTCCCTGCACTGCCTGCTTCCTGTTCACTTTAGGATTAATTTCAAAATTGTGGTTTTAACCTTCAGGGCCATCCAAGGCCAGGCCCCTAAATACATTCAGGAACTTTTGTATCTCCGTCTAGGACTTTGTCTTCGAGTCAAATGTTGTTGGCGGTACCACAAACCTGTTTTAAAACCCGCTCTGGAATGCTCTCCTATTCTCCCTAGACTGCAGACTCTTGTTGAGAAACAAAGACATGTTTATTCAGAAATGCCTTTGCCTAATGTCTGCTGTGTTTCAATTGCTTTGCCTTTTTTGAAGCACATTGTGATATCTGTTAAAGGTGCTATAGAAATAACCTTTTACTTTTTTCATGATGCATAATAGTACATTTCTTCTTATACAGGTTGACCCTCCTGGAGCTGCAGCAGAGTTGTGTTTTTGAGGGCCGTCAGGAACGTTTGTTTTTGACCTATGACCTCACAGCTCTAGATGACAGGATGTATTACGAAGCAGGCGTTCTCATTGGCTGGTCACTGGCTCATGGAGGACCTGGACCATGCTGTCTACACCCTGCACTCTATGAGGTGGGTTGCTCAACAACGAGTGCTTTTATATTGTGTATGGTTTCGAGTATACATCTTGAGAAAACTGAAACTGTACACACAAACCTAAAATTTTAAGGGTTACTTTCATGAACATCAAGCTTACACTAGTTGGAAAATGGTCAAATAGCTGAATGTTTTCTTTTGTTTTTGTTTTTAATGACCACATTCAAACATTTATACCTCGCTGTGATACTTGGGAGGGTGGCAGACTTAAATGTATCTGATTTTGGTAATACCTTTTTGTCTAAATTCTCAATCCATACAACATAAAATAAATTGGCTTTCCAGTTTTCTGTACTTTGTTAAATAAAATGTATATAAAATTGCACTTATTAGACATATATACATGTTTAAAACAAAAAAAAGAAACAGGGGATACCGGTAAATATTCAGGTCACATATCGATGTCTAATCACCTTTTTGTTTCTGGAAAAGAATTTTTTTTTTTTTATTAAATCACTAACACAAGATGTATAAAAAAATTGTATTCTGGGGAAAAAGTTTGGACACTCACCACACTCTTTACTTTCAGGTGTAACATTTTAGCAGGGTTTCTTGTGTATACCGCCCATTTCAAGTCATAGTTCAAAATTTTCCACTTCATGGTTTTCAGCCAGTCCTTGGTGGCTTCACTGCTATGTTTTGGCTTACTGTCATGTTGCAGGGTGCGGTTCTGCTCTAGCTTAAATATTTGATAGAGGGTGACAGATTATTCTCAAGCACCCTTTGATGTGATTCATGATGGATACTATGACGGTGAGTCGGCCAAGTCCTGCTGCAGCAAAGCATCTCCAAATCATGACACTTCCAGCTCTATGCTTCACATTTGGTATGAGGTTTCTTCCTGGAATGTTGCATTTGGTTTATGCCAAACATGTCCTCTGTTCTTGTGTCCAAATAATTCAATTTTTCTTAGAG
Organism: Crenichthys baileyi; assembly: GCA_036173005.1. Classification (NCBI taxonomy): domain Eukaryota; kingdom Metazoa; phylum Chordata; class Actinopteri; order Cyprinodontiformes; family Goodeidae; genus Crenichthys; species Crenichthys baileyi. Next base: position 750,255 of record JAHHUM010000893.1, read on the forward strand.
GGCTAAAGTTTTCTCTCGGCCCACCTCCAACAACAGGTAAACATGTCCTGCCTCTTTTTGATTTTAAAGGCATGCATTTTCAAATCAACAGCAACCAGAGCCTTCTGTTGGTCCCATGGTAAAATTTTCAGGGGGTTAGACTTTTTCTAGCATTTTGCAGTCTATGTTTGGGGTGAAGTTGCTTGGACAGCCAGACGTTGGCAGTTTTCAGTGTCCTTCATTTGCAGACACTTCTGGACAGTGCAATGGCTGTTCTTTTTTTTTTTTTTTTTAAGGAGTCCTGAAATGCTTTACCACACAGTGGTTACAGCCTTTTTAGATAGCTATTTCAGTCTGACCATAGGGTTCACTCTTACCTCAAGAGTCAGGAAAACAAACTAAATAATTGAGGTCCAATCAGGGCAATCCTCCTTCAAAATGCTGAGTAACCATGCTTTCATGTGCACCAGATGTGATACACTTGTGTAATTTTTAGCCATTTTCAATGTGGACAAATATAGGAGTGTCTTAATTTATTCCTCTCCAGAAATGTCTATTTGATTACATTTTGCATTAAAAAATAAAAGGTCTTCAATTTTGTTGTAAAGTTGTAAAAATGTATATTATACATCCATATGTCCAAACAAAAGCTGTTTTTTTTTCTTTTTTATTTACATATTTGCATAGTTTTTTTTAAGATTTCAAAATCTTTCAAGTTCCTGCTTCATTCTGACAGCCTGCCGTGTTGATCAATTAATATTCCTTTATTGGATCATTTAGCAACTCGTGAAGCAGATGTGGATCTGTTTACTCACTCTTTGTTTCAACCTTGCTGAATTGTTATTCAGCATAAAACTAATTAGAAAGTGAACTCCAACTGCAAGGCTGTAACTATGAAAAAATAAACCATATGATGCGAGTTTAACATTATTTTGCTGAAAACGCTTTGGAAAAACATGCATCATATTTGTGGAATATTTCAAGAAAGATTTGACACAAACACGTTATTAACAAATTTACATTCAGAGCTTGACTGCAGATCATTACATGACTCGTTGCAGCAGTGCAGAGTTGCATTAAAACATCGGTAACCTTATCGTCATTGTTTTCTGTTTGTTTATTCCCACAGCTGATGTGTTGCCAAAGTCCATCTTTGGAGAATTTTAACTGGAGGGACATTGTTGATGCTGAAGCACAACTCCGTCTGCAAGAGGTGGCACACACACTGCTGACCTGTCCTGTACTTTGCTGGGATTAATTTGATGCACACTGATGTTTCATGCTAGTTTTTTTTTTTATGAAAACATAAATAAGAGGCTCCGTTTGCACATAAATAATAATAGTTAGGTTGCACCTAAACAAGTGCAACTTAACACAATATGATCGATACTTTTTACTTGAAAACAAATGTAACCATGTTTCTTTTTGTTTGGATGGTGTGCAGCCTCTTTGTCTCTGCAACCTCTAAAGACTGGTCATACCTGCTCTGTGCTTTGTTCTTTCTTACTCATTTATGCTCATCTGCTTTCTAACAGCTGCATAATTGTACTGATGAGAAGCAGCTCTCTGCCAGTCTGTGTGACTGGGTGTTATGCTGTGGAATCCATGGAATCCATTTGGCCTGTTCTAATGAAATACCAGCCATTTATGCCCGCTTGGTAAAACACTACACCTACCACAGGTGGGCCACACCTAGTTTACTGTGTATCAACCACACCAATTTTTAACTATTGATCGTCTGATCTTTTTTATGTGGTGTTGTGAATATTAGATTACTATCCTAAAATGTTTGGTTGTCTGCTGCTGTCACACTTTGACTATCTCCTGATCTTCAGGGTGGCCAGTATGATCTCCCAGTTTATTGAGGGGTTGAACAGCTGTGGGGGATTGTGGGATCTGGTAAAATCACACTGGGAGCTGTTTCTGCCGGTAATGACGAGTAAAGAGCAGCGAGCTTTGAGCTTGGAGGACTTCAAACAGCTCTTCGTTTTTTGCTTCAGTGATCCAGACTCTGAGTTGAGGGCAGCTGAGGAAGCCACAGCGGCTCACTGGGAAACAGTCATCACCATGGTCAGTGGTAAGTGCAGGCAAAAAAAAAAAAAAAAAATCCAAAGTTCTTCTGGTTGAGCTGAGATGGCATTTAAAAGAATAAGTTTCCTCCTTGTTTTGAATCAGATGGTGAGGCATATTTTTCCTTTGAAGACCTCCTCTTCTTCATCTCAGGAGCTGACCACTTGCCTCTGCTTGGTTTTACTAAACTGATCTCCCTGCGTTTTTACTCACAGGTTGGTATCTGTTGGATGATCATGAAATTGGCTGGATTGTTTCCACTTCAAATTGAAGTTTCTGCTGTAACCCATTCCCTTTTAATATTACTGGGAGTAAATGGCCTTCTTGCTGTGGTACTAAACACCTTATGATCTGTCAAATTATGATACTCACTAGAATAATGCCTTCCACCCTATGAGAACATGTGAACCTTTGCAGCCTACCACACTCCTTTACATGGTTCTTGTGCCTCGGCTTATACAGAAATCTCTATCAGTTTTCCTAATTATGAATACATTTTTCAGGATACAAGCTCATCAGACATGATTCTCCCCTACGCTTTTGAGGACTCTCTGGAGCTATTTCTGCCGAGAGGAGTTCCAGAGGCCTTTGACCTGCTGGTGCTGTTGAATAGAGCCTTGCACAGAGCTCTGGACTTAAGACTCCAGTCAGATGGAGATAAAATCTCTCAAGAAATTGTGACATGATTATAAAAAGACCCAAAAAGATATTTTAGGGCTGAACATTGTAAGTTAAATAATTTAGTGTGTTTTAACAGCTGTTCTCATACTGTAATTTATGTGATAATTTCTTTTCAAAAGCTTTAGAATTAGTGTTTAAATATGAGATGTGTATTTTATTGACAAGGTGGCATACTGTTTGTTTTCGGTCTGTTTTGGATTTTCTGGTGTTTTAACAAACCATAGATGAGAATTCAAGTCATGCATCTGCAAAATAAACATACATTCACATTTTATTCATTTACATAAGGAATCTGATAACTTACCTCAACAACAAATTTCAGTTAGGCTTTTGAAGATGGTCAGTTTTATGGACAATTTTTATCCTTTTTATGTTTTTTATCTGCAGTTCAAACTTATGCTAAATAAAGTTTTAAAAATGTGTATTAAAGTAAAATGAAGCTAAATGACTTGCAGTTTATACAGATTCTTTAATTGTACTTTACAGGTGAAAATGACAAAACTGGAAAAAGTTGGAGTGTCAACAGCCCTCTAGATGTTAATGAACCTGTCTTTTAAATAGCGTGGATCGAAACGTATATTAGAATAAATATTATGAAAAGTTAGTTTTCTGAACAAAAGTGGTTTTGTGCTTTTTCTGAAATTAATCATTACAAAATTTTTTAAAATGTTTTATATCTGTAAAAATGAGAAGAAACCTAACTAAATAATTAAACTGTGGACTAACAGAATAGCATATCAAATTTACAGGTAAAAGTTTTAGATTTAAAAAAAAAAAAAATCTATATAACATTTTATACTTGGAGTTAAATTCTTTGTTTAGTAATCATGAGAGGCCTAAGTGATTGTGATGATTGCTGTTAAATAAATCTCAGAACTTTAAACAATACAGCTCTTATGGTATTCTATAAAGTAGGTTATTTGGAACCTCTGAGTTAACCTTGAATTTGGGGAAACTCTGGGTTTTCTCTTCCAGACCTCGATTGATATTAAAACAAAATCATTGTTTAGTGTCTTACACTGGGTAAAGATATTCTGACCAAAATTTTAACTGTTATAACTCCAATATGTGTATTATTTAAAAAGTTTTGCTTTTAATCAAATACAGAGTATATTTCCGGCATAGATCTGTTAGAGGTTTTACAATATAAAGCAAAAAAGGCAACAGTGTATTCACTTGTGAGAAAAGTTTCTGAATTCTTAATTGAAAGCGAAGCATGTTATTAATTGTATATTTGTTAAATTATGGCAGACAACCTGCCTTTGTAGAAGGAGAATGTGCCCATAATAGCTTAGACCAGATACCCCATTTGCAGAGGCTATTACTCCATAGCAGCCATATTGGGTTTGATTCCCAACCTTGGGACTTTTGTTGCTCAAGCATCATTTTTTTTCTTCCGGCAGCTGTTTGTGTTTGGGCTATATTGATGATAGATATCCAATATTTCCGTAGGTAAATTCAATGTTCAGATACTCAGAATTGACTGAACCTCAAGATATCAGCTGTTCTGGAATTGAAAACCAGCTCAGAGATAATCGGCACAGATATCATGGAGAGAATCCGGGTTTGTTGAACCACCTTTTTGGAATGCTGCCCAAGCACACAACCTGTATTTTCAAAATAATCAAAATTTAAAATATTTAAAATATGTTTTACATAACTATAAACATGATCAACACCTAGTGTGACCTATTGATTGATATGTTTAAATAATACTAAGCATTTCCTGTAAATGCTGTAAAGATCTATGGGTTAACTAAACGCTTTTTAAAGCTTTGCACAGTCACTGTGTGGGCTGTTCCATTAAGAAGTCGGTCTCTGAAAACCTAAATGGAAAGAATAAAACTGTTAACTCATTGTTAGTAGAGATTTGATCAAATAAAACCAAATCATTTGCAGGTTATTCTAGTTTACATACCTGTTTAATGAGCTCAACTAGGGTTCCATTGCTGACCTCTCCATAAGTTCTTAACCTCATATCTAGATGTATGAGATGCTCCAAGCCTGCAAAGATTTATGTTTTAATCATTGAATAAATTTATATTTATTGTAGTTTTTTTTATTTTTTAAATGTCTTATTTTTATGAAATATCACAGCAAGAATAAAATTTTAAATTTTTTTTTAAATAAAATTTGAGACATTGTACCGTGATCAGTAGGTGTTGGGGCTGCAGTTGTAGTTGGTGGAGAAGCAGTTGTAGCTGTTGGGGGTATAGTTATTGGAGCAGCATTTGTGGTTGTTGGAACAATTATAGTTGTTGGAGCTGTAGTTGTGGTTGTTGGAGCAGTAGTTATGGTTGCTGGAACAGCAGTTGTGGTTGTTGGAGCAGCAGTTGTAGTTGTTGGAGAAGCAGTCGTGGTTGTTGGGGGTGCAGTTATTGGAGCTGCAGTTGTGGTTGTTGGAACAGCCGTCGTAGTTGTTGTAGTTGTGGTTGTTGGAACAGCAGTTGTAGTTGTTGTAGTTGTAGTTGTGGTTGTTGGAACAGCAGTTGTAGTTGTTGTAGTTGTAGTTGTGATTGTTGGAACAGCCGTCGTAGTTGTTGTAATTGTTGGAGTTGTGGTTGTTGGAACAGCCGTCATAGTTGTTGGAGTTGTGGTTGTTGGAGCAGTAGTTGTAGTTGTTGGAAAAACAGTTGTTGGAGCAGCAGTTATTGTCGGAGCAGCAGTTGTAGTTGTTGGAGCTCCAGTTGTTGTTGGAGAAGCAGTTATGGTTGTTGGAGCTGCAGTTGTTGTTGTGCGAGCAACAGTCGAAGTTGTAAGGCCAGCAGTTGTGGTTGTTGGGGCTGCAGTTGTGGTTGTTGAAGAAACAGTTATGGTTGTTGGAGCCGCAGTTGTAGTTGTGGGAGCAACAGTTGCAGTTGAAGGGGCAGCAGTTGTGGTTGTCGGAGCTGCAGTTATAGGTGTTGGAGCTGCAGTTGTTGTTGGAGAAGCAGTTGTAGTTGTTGGAGACACTGTTGCAGTTGTTGGGGCTGCAGTTGTGGTTGTTGGAGCTGCAGTTGTAGTTGTGGGAGCAACAGTCGCAGTTGTAAGGCCAGCAGTTGTGGTTGTTGGGGCTGCAGTTGTGGTTGTTGGGGCTGCAGTTGTGGTTGTTGGAGCAGCAGCTGTAGTTGTTGGAACAGCAGTTATGGTTGTTGGGGCTACAGTTGTGGTTGTTGGAGAAACAGTTATGGTTGTTGGAGCTGCAGTTGTAGTTGGAGCAGCAGTTGTAGTTGTTGGGGCTGCAGTTGTGGTTGTTGGAGAAACAGTTATAGTTGTTGGAGCCGAAGTTATAGTTGTTGGAGCCGCAGTTATAGTTGTTGGAGCTGCAGTTGTAGTTGTGGGAGCAGCAGTTATTGTTGGAACAGTGGTTGTAGTTGTCGGGGCTGCAGTTGTGGTTGTTGAAGAAACAGTTATGGTTGTTGGAGCTGCAGTTGTAGTTGTGGGAGCAACAGTCGCAGTTGTAAGGCCAGCAGTTGTGGTTGTTGGGGCTGCAGTTGTGGTTGTTGGAGCAGCAGTTATGGTTGTTGGGGCTGCAGTTGTGGTTGTTGGAGAAACAGTTATAGTTGTTGGAGCCGCAGTTACAGTTGTTGGAGCCGCAGTTATAGTTGTTGGAGCTGCAGTTGTAGTTGTTGGAGCAGCGGTTATTGTTGGAACAGCAGTTGTAGTTGTTGGAACAGCGGCTGTAGTTGTTGGAGCAGCAGTTGTAGTTGTTGGAGCAGCGGTTGTAGTTGTTGGAGTAGCAGTTGTAGTTGTTGGAGCAGCAGTTGTAGTTGTTGGAGCAGCAGTTATTGTTGGAACAGCAGTTGTAGTTGTTGGAGAAAACAGTTATGGTTTGTGGAGCTGCAGTTGTAGTTGGAGCAGCAGTTGTAGTTGTTGGGGCTGCAGTTGTGGTTGTTGGAGAAACAGTTATAGTTGTTGGAGCCGAAGTTATAGTTGTTGGAGCCGCAGTTATAGTTGTTGGAGCCGCAGTTATAGTTGTTGGAGCTGCAGTTGTAGTTGTGGGAGCAGCAGTTATTGTTGGAACAGTGGTTGTAGTTGTCGGGGCTGCAGTTGTGGTTGTTGAAGAAACAGTTATGGTTGTTGGAGCCGCAGTTGTAGTTGTGGGAGCAACAGTTGCAGTTGAAGGGGCAGCAGTTGTGGTTGTCGGAGCTGCAGTTATAGGTGTTGGAGCTGCAGTTGTTGTTGGAGAAGCAGTTGTAGTTGTTGGAGACACTGTTGCAGTTGTTGGGGCTGCAGTTGTGGTTGTTGGAGCTGCAGTTGTAGTTGTGGGAGCAACAGTCGCAGTTGTAAGGCCAGCAGTTGTGGTTGTTGGGGCTGCAGTTGTGGTTGTTGGAGCAGCAGTTATGGTTGTTGGGGCTGCAGTTGTGGTTGTTGGAGAAACAGTTATAGTTGTTGGAGCCGCAGTTACAGTTGTTGGAGCCGCAGTTATAGTTGTTGGAGCTGCAGTTGTAGTTGTTGGAGCAGCGGTTATTGTTGGAACAGCAGTTGTAGTTGTTGGAACAGCGGCTGTAGTTGTTGGAGCAGCAGTTGTAGTTGTTGGAGCAGCGGTTGTAGTTGTTGGAGTAGCAGTTGTAGTTGTTGGAGCAGCAGTTGTAGTTGTTGGAGCAGCGGTTGTAGTTGTTGGAGTAGCAGTTGTAGTTGTTGGAGCAGCAGTTGTAGTTGTTGGAGCAGCAGTTATTGTTGGAACAGCAGTTGTAGTTGTTGGAGAAACAGTTATGGTTGTTGGAGCTGCAGTTGTAGTTGGAGCAGCAGTTGTAGTTGTTGGGGCTGCAGTTGTGGTTGTTGGAGAAACAGTTATAGTTGTTGGAGCCGAAGTTATAGTTGTTGGAGCCGCAGTTATAGTTGTTGGAGCTGCAGTTGTAGTTGTGGGAGCAGCAGTTATTGTTGGAACAGCGGTTGTAGTTGTTGGGGCTGCAGTTGTGGTTGTTGGAAAAACAGTTATAGTTGTTGGAGCCGCAGTTATAGTTGTTGGAGCTGCAGTTGTAGTTGTTGGAGCAGCGGTTATTGTTGGAACAGCAGTTGTAGTTGTTGGAGCAGCAGTTGTAGTTGTTGGAGCAGCAGTTATGGTTGTTGGGGCTGCATTTGTGGTTGTGGGAGCAACAGTTGCAGTTGTAGGGGCAGCAGTTGTGGTTGTCGGAGAAACAGTTATAGTTGTTGGAGCTGCAGTTATGGTTGTTGGGGCTGCAGTTGTGGTTGTTGGGGAAACAGTTATAGTTGTTGGAGCCGCAGTTACAGTTGAAGCAGTTGAAGTTGTTGGAGCAGGAGTTGAAGTTGTTGAGGCTGCAGCTGTAGTTGTTGGGGCTTCAGTAATTGTTGGGGCTGCAGTTGTAGTTGTAGCAGCAGTTGTAGTTGTTGAGGCCGCAACTGTAGTTGTTGGCGGTGCCGTTATTGGAGCTGCAGTTGTTTGGGCTGCAGTTGTAGTTGCTGGAGCAGCAGTCGAACTTGTAGGAGCTTCAGTTAAAGTTGTAGGGAATATAGTTGCTGCAAATGTGGTTGTGATTTTTTTAGCAAAAAATATCTAGTGTTAAATGCCCCTGCACTAATCATTTTATTCAACTAATTTAAATAATTCAATTCAATTCAGTTTTATTTATATAGCACCAATTCACAACACGTCGTCTCAAGGCACTTCACAAAAGTCAGGTACATACATTACAATTAATCCTAATCATTGAAAAGTGTAGTCAGATTCAGTTATTTATTCAAATTTGATAAAAAGTTTTTCTATCTAAGGAAACCCAGCAGATTGCATCCAGTCAGTGACTTGCAGCATTCACTCCTCCCAGATGAGTATGTAGAGACAGTGGACAGTCACTGGCGTTGACTTTGCAGCAATCCCTCATACTGAGCATTGCATTAGCGACAGTGGAGAGGAAAAACTCCCTTTTAACAGGAAGAAACCTCCAGCAGAACCAGGCTCATTGTGAGCGGCCATCTGCCACGACCGACTGGGGGTTAGAGAGAACAGAGCAGAGACACAAAAAGAACAAAGAAGCACAGATCCAGGAGTACTTTCTATGGGAAGGAAAAGTAAATGTTAATGGATGTAGCTCCTTTAGTCGTTTCACCTAGAAAGAAAGAACAGATAAACTCTGAGCCAGTTTTCAAGGGTAGAGTCTGAAAGAGAGCACATAGAGTTAGTCACAGTAAAAGCTCAGCCAGTAGCCATGTCGAGGAGAGAGAAAGGGTTAAATACATTTATTAATATTGATAAATCTCATAAAGTATTTTCGTACATAAAGAAAAGTCTATTTGTCTATTTGACAATTTTTTTAAGACTGGTATACACTTTTTTATTTTTAGAAATGCTTAAGGTAATTTAATTAAAAAAAAATTAATAGAAGTCTGGATTTTCCTATGTGGCATGTTAAGCACTATTAGAAGAAGTTTCTTTTGCTTGTTTGAATATACAAGCAGACATTAAAACCAGGCGGAACATATTTCCTATTCTAATTAAACAATATTTAATGTTTTTGATACATTCTCTACTCTGTAAATACTGTTGAGTAACTTCTACCATGATCCTCACTTCAAAAACAAAAACAAATACAAAATGCATTGTGAATATTTACCCTGTTCCGAAGTTGCATGAATATATCCAAGAAAACATAGGAAACTGATTATTCTCTTATCCATGATGAATAGAGTTGTCCTTTTACACTGCTGTGTACAGACAGATCGTCTCTGTTGGTGTACTTGGTTAAGTTTGTGAAATGCTCCTCCCTCTGAGCAATAAAGAGGGAGTGACATGTTGGCAGTGAGAAGTGCTATATTCTAATACCCTGAAAAACCCAGGTAAGCTATGTAAGAAAATGACAAAAGAAAATGTATGTCAAAAAGCTGAAAATGTATAGGACAAACTGAAATGATCCAAGTAAATCATCTCTTTCACGACTGGATGTTGATGAAAATGTCAAAAATTGAGAGCTAATACTTTTTTATAGTTCTTTCATTAACCAATTTAGCAGAGCAGAATTGTAAATTAATAACCCTGTGTTTAATAATAAACATTTTACCTGAGTTCTTAAGAAATGTTGTGTATGATTTTAGCTAAATGAACATTGTAAGTATTGTTTTTCCGTTATACTTATTGATACTGCACAGTTTTTCAACACAACAGCTCACTTTTTTTCTATAACTTTATAAACTAATTAAAGGCCATTATCAGCCATTTATGACGAGCATAAATTGTGTTCTTGCACATATTGCCTCTTTAATAATTGTTTTTTTTTATAAATGCAATTTGTTAAAATTTGTCAAATAATACACACAGGCTGTGGATTATATAATTCCCTTTTAGGATCCATGTTTTGAAATACAAAGCTACCAGCACTGCTTATCCTCTTAAGATGCCATTACACTTTGTAAGCAAAGCTTTTACTGGAAATCTTTAGAGAACCTGTCAAACTGGTTTTTTGGTTACACTGTGGATTCCAGTTCATTATAATTAAGATTATTTTCTTATCTATGTCATCAAATACCAATGTATGCATGCCATTTAATGTTAATTTAGGATATGTTTTATTTGATCAACATGTTACTTCGGCAAATTAGTAATAACATTTGAATCTGACAGAGAATCTGTAAGGTTAGAGGAATGGCAAGGAACCTCCGACCTCCAAGACCTAAAGCTTATTAATAAAGATTGTTAAACTGTTTACCTTCAGTGAAAAGATGCAAATAACAGGCCATCGGATTGCTGTAATGCTAATAAAGATTTTTAAAGATCATTGAGAATGGTATAATAATCTTTAGCGATCACTGAACTCAGCTATTTATGGGGATTAAGGTTTTTCCTGCAGCTACAGTGGAGAAAGAAAGGTGAGCCAAAGCCAAACCTTATTTCAGCGTACATTTTTCAACAAAAATAAGGTATGTGGCCCTCCTTGAACTGCCACCTTAACGTGGTTGAGGGGTTTGAGTGTTCAAATGATCCTAGAGGCTATGTTGTCTGGGGCTTAAATGCCCCTGGTAGGGTCTCCCATGGCAAACAGGCTCTAGGTGATGGGTCAGACAAAGAGCGGTTCAAGAATCCTTCATGACGACCATTAAATCGAGGCACGTGACGTCGCCCGGTACGGCAGAGCCGGGGTCCCACCCTGGAGCCAGGCCTGGGGTCGGGACTTGTCGGAGAGCGCCTGGTGGCCGGGTTGCTCCTCTCGGGACCCGGCCGGGCCAAACCCGAACGAGAGACGCGAGGCCATCCCCCAGTGGGCCCACCACCTGCAGGGGGAACCGTGAGGGACGGGTGCAAAGAGGATTGGGTGGCGGACGAAGGTGGAGACCTCAGTGGCCCGATCCCCAGATGCTTAGGCTGGCTCTAGGGACGTGGAATGTTACCTCGCTGGGGGGGAAGGAGCCTGAGCTTGTGCGGGAGGTTGAGAGATATCGACTAGAAATAGTCGGGCTCGCCTCCACGCACAGCGTGGGCTCTGGAACCCATCTCCTTGAGAGGGGCTGGACTCTCTTCTACTCTGGAGTGGCCCACGGGGAGAGGCGGCGGGCTGGGGTGGGTTTGCTTGTTGCCCCCCAGCTCAGCCGTCTCGTGTTGGGGTTTACCCCGGTGGATGAGAGGGTCGCATCCCTGCACCTTCGGGTCGGGGAGAGGTCTCTGACTGTCGTTTCGGCCTACGGGCCGAGCGGTAGTGCGGAGTACCCGGCCTTCTTGGTGTCCCTGTCGGGGGAGCTGGATAGTGCCCCTCCCGGGGACTCCATTATTCTGCTGGGGGACTTCAACGCCCACGTGGGAAACGACAGTGACACCTGGAGAGGTGTGATCGGGAGGAATGGCCTCCCCGATCTGAATCCGAGTGGTATTTTGTTATTGGACTTCTGTGCTAGTCACGGATTATCCATAATGAACACCATGTTCAAGCATAAGGGTGTCCATCAGTGCACTTGGCACCAGGACACCCTAGGCAGGAGGTCAATCATCGACTTTGTTGTCGTATCATCAGACCTTCGGCCGCATGTTTTGGACACTCGGGTGAAGAGAGGGGCTGAGCTGTCCACTGATCACCACCTGGTGGTGAGTTGGATCCGCTGGAGGAGGAGAAAGCTGGACAGACTTGGCAGGCCCAAGCACATAGTGAGGGTCTGCTGGGAACGCCTGGCGGAGCCCTCGGCCAGTGATGTATTCAACTCCCACCTCCGGGAGAGCTTTGACCAGATTCCGGGGGATATTGGAGACATAGAGTCCGAGTGGACCGTGTTCTCCGCATCTATTGTCGATGCTGCTGCCCGTAGCTGTGGCCGTAAGGTCTGTGGTGCCTGTCGCGACGGCCATCCCAGAATCCGGTGGTGGACACTGGCAGTAAGGAATGCTGTCAAGCTGAAGAAGGAGTCCTATCGGCTGTGGTTGGCTTGTGGGACTCCTGAGGCAGCTGACGGGTACCGTGAGGCCAAGTGTGCTGCGGCCCGGGCTGTGGCAGAGGTAAAAACTCGGGCCTGGGAGGAGTTCGGTGAGGCCATGGAGAAGGACTACCGGTCGGCCTCGAAGCGATTCTGGCAAACCGTCCGGCGCCTCAGGAGGGGGAAGCAGTGCTTCAGGAGGAGCAGTGTGGTTTTCGTCCCGGCCGTGGAACACTGGACCAGCTCTATACCCTCTACAGGGTACTCGAGGGCTCATGGGAGTGCTCCAGGAGTATGGAATCAAGTTTGGTCCGCATTGCCGGCACTAAGTCGGACCTGTTCCCGGTGCATGTTGGACTCCGGCAGGGCTGCCCTTTGTCACCGGTCCTGTTCATAACTTTTATGGACAGGATTTCTAGACGCAGCCAGGGGCCGGAGGGGGTCTGGTTTGGGGACCAGTGGATTTCGTCTCTTCTTTTTGCAGATGACGTGGTCCTGCTGGCCCCCTCTAGCCAAGACCTACAGCATGCGCTGGGGCGGTTCGCAGCCTAGTGTGAAGCGGCTGGGATGAAGATCAGCTCCTCCAAGTCAGAGGCCATGGTACTCAACCGGAAAAGGGTGGCTTGTCCTCTTCAGGTTGGAGGGGAGTTCCTGCCTCAAGTGGAGGAGTTCAAGTATCTCGGGGTCTTGTTCACGAGTGAGGGAAGAATGGAGCGGGAGATCGACAGACGGATCGGTGTGGCTGCCGGTCCGTTGTGGTGAAGAGAGAGCTGAGCCGAAAAGCTCAGCTCTCGATTTACCGGTCGGTCTACGTTCCTACCCTCACCTATGGCCAAGAACTTTGGGTCATGACCGAAAGAACGAGATCCCGGATACAAGCGGCTGAAATAAGCTTCCTCCGTAGGGTGGTCGGGCACTCCCTTAGAGATAGGGTGAGGAGCTCGGCCATTCGGGAGGGGCTCGGAGTAGAGCCGCTGCTCCTCCACATCGAGAGGAGCCAGTTGAGGTGGCTCGGGCATCTATACCGGATGCCTCCTGGACGCCTTCCTCGGGAGGTGTTCCAGGCACGTCCCACCGGGAGGAGGCCCAGGGGACGGCCCAGGACACGCTGGAGGGACTATGTCTCCCCTTTTGGGTCCCCGACAAACCTCAACTATGACACCAAATGGTTTTTAGCAGATAAGCAAAAGCATTTTACTATAGTAGAATTTACATATAGACGAGGATAATAAGATAAGATAATTTACATGCCAGATTTGACCAATTTGACAATTGATCTTCATAATTATTGAAAATACATACCTAAACTTAAAACAACAAAAAACAGATGTGCCATAGTTTAAGTACATCAGTACAAAGTGGGCAGTACCATAGTGGTGCAATATTGGTGAAGGAAAAAATTGACCCAGAGCCTCCAGCATTGTAGTGTGAGCTGTAACTAACCATTCCCTATAGTAAAAATATTCCAAAACTGTATCTCTGAAATGTTTTAAATTCATTTCCATTAAGTTTTAAAACTTATGTATTAAACCTGCTCTTTCATACCTGGATCTTTGACGTGTATTATTTGTTTTCTCTTTACATAACTTCCATAAACCTGTGAGATACTTACCTATCAGGTGTAAATCAATGCTGTTCAATACAAGGAAATCCAAGGAGATGGAGGTGGACTTTTGCAAACAGTAGTCCACTGTCCCCACACTGGTGACCATTAGGGAATGGATATCGAGAGAGTGGACTCCTATAAGTACCTAGGTGTTTACCCGAGCAACAAATTGGAGTGGACTCACGATACAGATGCAATGCACAGAAAAGCTCAGGGCAGACTCCACTTCCTGAGGGGAGAGCAGTCTACGGAGACTACGGTCTTTTGGAGTGAGAAGGGCGCTTCTGAAGAACTTCTATGACTCTGTGGTGTCATCAGCTATTTTTACGGAGTGGTCTGCTGGAGCAGCAGCATCACAGACAGGGAGAGGAAGAAGCTGGACAAAGTCATCAGGAAGTGCAGCTCTGTCCCAGGACGTGCTCTGGACTCAGTGCAGGAGGTGGGTGACAGAAAGGACGTGGCAAAACTTTAATCCTTGGTGGACCAGGAATCACACCCCATGCAGGACGACCTGTCAGCTATGGAGAGCAGCTTCAGTGACAGATTCCACCCTTGATGCGTGAAGGAAAGGTTCCACAGGTCTTTCCTTCCTGCTGCTTTCTGGACTGTACTATGGACAGTTCTGAAACTGTGCAATATATCAACAATTGTATGTGCAGATATCCCAACAATGTTTACTATGTTTAACATAGTGAATAGCCACATTTTATATAGTCTTTATATAGTTTATATAGTGTAGTTTTTAATCTTTGTTTTATATTTACTTTTATTATTATTTAAAGCATTTAAGCATTTCTTTTGTACTTCTGTAGGACGCTGCTCTTACTCTGCTTTTGAAAAAATGCAATTTCCCCACTGTAGAACAAATTAAAATTTTCTGATTCAGATTTTTTGTCGGGTGTCAGGCAGCTACTGTTAAGCCTGATGTTTCTCTGAACTCAATCTTTTTTTGTCAACTAGAGCAGAATTGTCGGCCAAAATTGATAAAATATTAAGGTGACTTAATATTCACATATTAGGCAAATCAACACTTTGAGTGATTTAGAAATGTATGTTCTTAAACCTGATTCACAATTTGTCTGTCATTATGGTTCCTAATCACAACTTGTTTCTTTCAGCTCATTATAGTGTAACACAATGTGAGCATGCGCACTGCTACGGGGCTTTAAGATAGGCTTCAAAGTATTTGAGCTCATTCTTGCTGCTAATTTTAGCCAATATTTCTAGTTGTTTGCTTTGAACGGATAATATGCATATATATACTGTCTATGTGTGGAAACATTGCGAGTCGTTTTAAGGATAGCAATTAACACAACCTGCATATCGCGTTGCGTCGCATTAGCATTCTTCGGTCGTTAGCCCTCACGGCGCAAAGTAACGCTGCAGCTTAAATTACAAACATTTCCCTGTCTTGTGTCTTATGTTTATGTACAAACCAGTCTCTTAAAGGCGTTGAAACTCTGTGAACCGTCGCCGGCCGCTGGAACATGTTTGTTTTGTGGAAGATGTGACGGCGGTGTTGTGAGTAAAACAGAGGATGGACAGAGACTTGTTGAGGCAGTGTCTGGTCCATCACGGAGAGTCACTGTTTAACAAACTGAAATGTGAGCAAACTGAAAACCCAGACTTCCAGGCGGTGGTGACTGACCTGTGCAAAGCCACGTATGATGGAAGGTATGGCAGCTTGTCTGACTCAGATTTTTCTTAGACATTACATATGTTTCACTAAATTGTCAGTTTTTGTGTACTTATTATTTAGCTCATTTCAATCACACTAGTGCCTCTCAGGAGTCAACATCCGAACTTCATAGCTTTTG
Source organism: Crenichthys baileyi (assembly GCA_036173005.1). Taxonomy (NCBI): domain Eukaryota; kingdom Metazoa; phylum Chordata; class Actinopteri; order Cyprinodontiformes; family Goodeidae; genus Crenichthys; species Crenichthys baileyi. The sequence continues at coordinate 765,738 of JAHHUM010000893.1, forward strand.
AGGAAACTGGTCTACCTTTGATCCACTCATGTTAAAAATTTTAAAATGCTTTTATTGCTCAAGCAGGACTGGTTTAGTTAGACTTTGTGTCATAAAGTAAACCCACCCTTAAATTTTCTTTCATCTCCTAATCGGAGATTGGCTTGTGGAGGAGAACCCGGACATCCCTCTTCCTGGCAGAACTCTCCAGTTCTAGGACAGGGGTATCCAGTCCTCAAGGACCAGTGTCTTGCACCTTTTAGATGTATCCCTGGTCCTGTATACCTGAATCAAATGGGTGAATTACTTTCCCCAGCATGCAAAGAAGAGCTATAGAGTCATGCTAATGACCTAATTATTTTTTTTAGGTGTGATGAAGGAGCAAGAAATCTAATAGTTGAAGGACACTGGCCTTAAAGGACGGGAGTTGGACAAGGAACACTTTAGCTTGGCCAGAAGGTATATAAAGTTCTGGGTCTGTACCAGAGTATCTAGGCCCTGGTGGCATCCTGATCAGATGCTTGAACCTCCTCAGGTTACTCCTTTCGATTGCAGAGGAACAACGGCTTTACCCCAAGTTTCCCCCAGAAGCTAAATCTCCTCACCCTACTGAGGAAACATGTTTCAGCCGCTTGTATCTGGGATCATGTTCTTACAGTCATGATCTCAAGCCTATAAGTGAGGGTCATAATGGAGACTGATCGGTAAATCAAGAACTTCACTTTTTTTGCTCAGCTTGTTCTTTCCACGGCAAACTGGAAGAACGTCCACATCTTTACAAATGAGGGCCTAATTTGTATATCCATCTCCCACTGTGTTCTACCGTAATTTGTGAACTCGATGCAGCAACTGACCCCATACCTGAAGGGAAGGCCCACGTTTTTATTCCTGATGGGAAGCATGGTCCTGACTCCCACCCTGTCCTGTACACACCTGGCTGCAAGCTCATCTACTGCATGCAGAAGCCAAGAGCCAGAAGCCAAGAGCTTCCATACCATCTGCAAAAACCGAATATGAGACCTAGAGATTCCAGAATGAGATGTCTACTTTTCCACCTTCACGTTAAGAACATGATTATGAACATCACAGACTGGATTTGAGGCAAGGAGCTGCCTTGCCGGAATCCAGCCTGACCTGGGAACAAAGCCGATTTTGTGCCAACAGTCTGGATGATACAAGGACGAGACGGCCCCAGAAAGCATCCCCCCCCCCCAAATGCCTGGTATTCATTTGGCCTTTTATGTCCACTAAATACACTTGGATGTAAGGAGTTTAAGTAGAAGTTGTACAAATTGGTAAATAGATAAAATAAATACCTTTTTCTTTAAAGCAGTTTACTCAAGTGATCTATCAAGCTTTATTTGTAAAAGACTTTTTGCACAGAAACAGTAACATGGGGTGCTTTTACAGAGGTTATGAACAGACTAACAGACCCAAACGCTACTAGAATTTGCAGAACCAATTAAATCAAACAATACATTATTTGACAAATGAAAATAGTTGCAGAGCTCCAATGACCAAGGAATACATGTGAGGAAACACAAAAAATACAAAAACCTACCTCTACCTCTAAAATTCTGATACTTAACCCTCCCGCAGTCCTTTCTAAGCGCTAGTACAGAGCAAGGCAGATGTCACGGGAGGCGCCAGAAAGAAGTGCACGTGGGGTTGCTCAGACCCCCGCAGGACCAAAATCAGAATGAATCCAACTTCAGCGTCATTCTCAAACTGACCAAAACAAACCTTGGTGTTTCTGAGCTCATTGTAAACGATACTTACAAAAAGTAAGTGCAGGTAGGTATGTTTTAGCAATTCATTAATGAATTTAATGTATGAATAAATATGGAGATAAATGAGTCATTTCTGAAATATTACATAATCAATAACCAACGTTTCTAAGCTGTAAACATAAATATGTTTCGTAAGAAATTTAGACCCCATGTAGGAGGTTCCATGTTAATGAAATAAAATGGAAATGAAGTCCTAAAGAAAAACAGTTGTAGTCGATTCATTTTAACAGCTTGGCTAACCTGCTTTATTTAATGTATCCTAACTGCAGTTGGAATTGATCTATTTTCTGTTGGAGAAGTTAAAGTTAGTGTTCACTTATAGCTATAAGTATAAGTTATATAGCTATAACATCAGTGAAACAGCCACATCCTGAAACCTGTTAACTGGCATGCACCTCATAATAACAGCTTGTGTCTGTGAGAATACAGGCAAAGTCAGTTTATGGCAAACACCCGTGCAGCTGCCTAACATAAGATATTCTAAAAGTGAGGCATTTGTTTCAGGAATGTAGATAAGCTACTGCTTGAAAAACAGGCTTCTGTTAAAGACATCATTTCAGATTTTAAGACATGTACAAGTTGTTCCTTTAACATTCTTTCATAACTTGTCAGCGTACAAGGGGCGTAGTAAAGTTTTCAAATTGTTCCTTTGTTGCTCCGTCTTCAGCATTTCAGACAACCAGTGTTCCAAACTCAGATTTTTGTGTTCCAGTTTACCTGAAAGCTGCTCATGAAATGCTTTTTCTTCTTCTGTGTGAAGCAGAGGTGACGAGCATGCCAGCCCACTGGTGGAGCAGTTTATCGCCAGGAAGGCTGACATCCTCTTCTGCCCGGCATGGAAGACTGCCAATCCACCACAACAGGATGATGAAGAGGAGGAAGACGGAGGTGTGTGTCGATTGACCCAATTAAACCACAAATGTCTTTTGAAGTACAGAAATATTCTTTTATTTACATTCCCATTATTATAGCAGCACAAAGTTAGATCCAAAAACACAAGAAGAATAAATGTTTGTGTATAAGCTAGCTTCATCTTCAGGTATTTCCTTATTCAACCCAACCCTCAGTTTAATGGCATGTCTTGTTGTTTATTCCATATTTACCATAAATTATACTTTAAATTTGATTATGAAACCAGCTGAATATTTCATATAATTAAACAAAGGTTTTTGCTGCAATAAGACATCTTTGAACTTGAACCTGACTTCCTGACTCATCAGCTCCGGGTGTCTCGGGTTTGAAGGAATCCACACTGATTTTCACATGTTTCCATAGAATATAAAAATAGTCAGGATCTTTTCTCATAGAGGTTGGTTTATGAAAATGATTTAGGAACATCACATCAAAAACAAATAACCTCAGAAACAGTTTCTTTCCCAAAGCAGTGAAGACAATTGTCCCCCTGCAGGCAGACACCCTGCTGACAGTCAAACAAACCACCCGTCCATCTCAGACTGTTTCAGCACAAGCTGCACTTTATGTAAATACTAGATACTACACGCCACATTCCATAACATATGTTCTCGTTTTCTATGAGTGTTTTTAGATTTTGTGTCTATAACTTAGATGTGTATCTTTTAGCCGGGTCTCAGCTAAATCTCATTATGGTGACATAATGACAATAAAGAATCTTGAATAAACAAACACTTTTTTTTTCTCTTCCATTCTTTGAGTGCCTTTAGCTGTGTTTTGGGTCATTATCCTGATCGAGGACCCGTGACCGGCTACTGGTGCTGAGCTTTCTGGTACTAGGAACCATGGTTCGCTCCAGAAATTATTGGTAGTCTTGAGACTTCATTGTGGTCTGCAGAGATTGAAGGTTGCCTGTGCCAGATGCAGCAAAGCGGGCGTTACAAACCCTACGCTCTATATATCTTTGATAGGAATCCTGCTCTTCTTTTTTCATCTTCATTTTCCCATCTGTAAACATTGAGCTGATCTGACGGATCACAAGCTTGTGTTTGTCTCATCAATCCAAAGACTATCTTGCTAGATGCATTTTTGCCAATTCCAGTCTGTTTTTTTTGTGTTTTTCTATTGCTAGGTGTTTTCTACCATAAAGCCCATTATTGCTAAAAACATTAAGGGTGGGGTGATCAGAAACAGTTCGGAGTTCAGGTTCAGTGGTTTACGATGGTTTCTCGGCTCTTTTCCTACCATCTCCACCACCCATCTAAACAACCTGTACATTTAGTAAATCTCTAAATTTGTGTGTGCTCTTTCAGAACCTTATGCCATCATGCCACCAGTGGAGTTATTCATGGAGCTGCCGTACGAGGAGAGAAGATCGATGATTTACAGGGACTTGGAGAGAGGAGACGTTGTGGTGGGACGGATCAACAACATTCGAGAATATGGCTTCTTTCTCACTCTGCTGTGCATGGCAGGAGGCCTGAAGAGAGACATCGAGGACCTAGAACTGTCCGTAAGTCAACGCAGTAGACTTGTGGAAAGACCTGATTTGTCAATTTGCCGGCTATCAAAGGTGGACTGGCTCTCGAGCTGTTGAATGGCCGGCAGCACAGAAGCTGAGATCCTTTGTTACCAACGATCCTGTTTAGGTTGTATGTAGGGGTGCACTAATTGCAGTTTTCTGGCCAATCACTGATCTTGAAAAAGCCTGACCTGCTGATTCCGATTTTGGCCGATACCAATTTTTCTCTTTTTTTATACAGTAACTGATATTGTCAGGTGTTATGAGGTCACAATACCCCTTTAATGTTCCAATCTTATTTTATTGAAAAACATTGAACAATACAAACTTGTTTTAACTGCACATGAGGCAGTGCAGATCCTTTAGCCTTTCATTTTAGAATTTAGAATATATTTTATTTGTCTTTCATCAGACCAATAAAAAGCAAATTTTCATGCAGATATGTGGGCTTAATGAAACGTATGTTTATTTCCTCCTTAAAGGTTGTTATTTTCAAACGGTACATTTAATCTGACAAACAGGCACCATTGGAAGACATATTCTAATTTCTAACCTGTTTTCGGTTGTTCCTGCTGTTAGGCTCTCTGTCACGTCCGGGAAATTCCCTCCACCAGCAGCCATGATGATCCTCTGTCCTACTATCAGATCGGAGACTTGATTAAAGGTGAGCTTCTTAAATAAAACAGTAGCTTAAAAACCCAGGCAGAAAAAAATATGGTCGTAATTATCCGTGTTTAATTAACTTCTGTAAACCACCAAGGGAGGAATGAAGGTTGGATTTACTAGAAGCACCCTCTTGTAATGCTAAACTTGGTGCTGGAGCAATAAATCGGATTAATCGATTATTGAAATAATCGACAACTTACTTAGAAATCAAATAATTGTTAACTGGAGTATACAGACTCTAGAACATGCCATTTACTCAAAGGACAACCCACTCTTAGCAGTAATTAAGCCAAAATTGTACAGATAATATAGACATTTTACATTTGAGATGAAAAACCTTTGTAAATATACTCTATCCAGAACTAATCAAGTGGCATAGTTGCAGCTTCACCAGTTTAATTTCTGTAAAAAATCTCCTATTAAACACCTTTTGCTTTTTGATTATTAATCAATTAATCGGAAAAATAGTCGACAGATAAATCGATTAGCAAAATAATCATTAGTTGCGGCCCTACTAATGCTGCATTGATATAGTAAAGGCAGTCTGAGATCAGCACGGACTGATTAGAAACAGAAAGGTTTTGAAATAAAGGAACTTATTGGAAAGGATTGACTTGAACATGAATCAGTTTCTTCTTTGGCAACATATGAAAGTTACAAAGGTGTTGTCCAGCCTGCTGACTTGCCTCACTGACATTTTTGTGACGTGTGAAACTCTTTTCTTTGTAATTGTATTCAGATAATGTTGAACACATCCTGGTCAGGTTGAATTCTCATTCTGTGTAAATCTTCTGGGATTTAAGCTGCTGTATTCTCACACTGTGTAACCTTCTCATTTTATTTGGGACCAATGTTTAAAGTCTCTATATGCAGGCAGGACTTAGCGCTGACATTTTCCCTCTCGCATGGTAACTTCCTGTCTATAGATCTATAGAATATATCTGGGGTAAGGCGTATTAAGTAGGGCAGGACGTTGGCCTTGTGGTGTTTGTTTGGTCATGTGACAGTGATGCAGCGCAGGATTGTGGGGTGGTTGCAGAAGCACATAGCGAAATGACAACAAGGTGGAAATATACATCTGTTATTAACATTAGCCCAGCATCCTTATAGGGGAAAAAGGCTCTTTTCTTGAGCTGTTTCTGCTTTATCGCTCTGCAGCTGGAGTGAAAGACATTGATCGGTTCCAGGAAAAGATCACAGTGTCCCTCCATCAGGCCTCACTTTCTCCCAGCTTGGAGCGCATCAAACTGGGTGTTATAACTAAAGAAGATCTGCCCATACACTACAGGTAAAAACACACAAACACACTGAACTATGCAAGATGTGGTTTAGTGAAAAATACCTTAACAAACATCAAACCAGTGAGTCATATTGCTAAGCAATGCAACATTGACTAAGTCCTTTGTTACCTTTAGAAAGATTGGTAGACATTTAAGTGTGTTATCAAAGTGTTAGAAATGGTAATATTTTGGTTAGAAACAGATTATTTGACTGATTTGTGATCCGGACTCAAAATGCTGACAGTAGTTGTAAGAATCCTTAATCTCGGTAGACATTTAAGTGTGTGGGTTTTCATACATCCAGTGTTTGTTCAGGTTGATTATTTCTGTTTATCGTTCAGTCGGAGTGTTCGCGTTGCTGCTGACTCCAGCGAGACATACGATCGAATTCTCACGAGGTGCCATGGCTATGAAAACCCGTCTGTGGTGGAATACCTGCTGCAGAAGGTGGGAATCAGCGACACCAATCCACCATCCATGATGCGAGGATTACAGTGGTGAGTGTGTGAGCTGTCTGAACACTTTGTTCTTTCTTTTATGTTTTGCAGCAACAGTTTTTAGTCTATTTAAATTCTTGGTCCTTCCTTGAGCACTGGTTCCCTGATACTGAAAAAACACCAAATGCCAATTAGAAAGAAAAAAACAACTGCGAGTGAAAGATGAAAATGCGTCAGGGTCAGGAAAGCACAAAGAAGTTAATCAGCATTTTTCTAATTTTTGTGACGGGTACATTGCTACATTTGTGCTACTTCTCACAAGTTTTAAATTTTTTAATTTGACATCTTTTCTTCTCAGTAAACTTTTCCAGGAGGAGGATTTTGCTTCTGCAATCAGAAAGAAGCAGTCTGCGTCCTGGGCCTTGAAGTGGTAACAATAATCTGCTTACTTTGACTCTTTCTGTTATAAATGCAATCACATCTCTGGCCACCTGTTACTTTATCTTGATGCAAATCTGACTGTTCTCTGCACTGATCATCAGTGTGCGTGCAGGAGTGGACCACTTCAAACATGGCCGCCATGTGGAGGCCATGAACGAATACAACAAAGCGCTGGAAATCGACACTAATAACGTGGAAGCGCTGGTGGCGCGAGGAGCTTTGTGAGTTTACTTTTTGTTTGAACATGTTTTGTTTATGTATTAAAGATCGAATCGCTCTGAAGATTTAGAGCTTGTAAGCAGTGGTTTAGTTAGCACTAGACTTGTTCCTCAGACTGATATAAAATATGAGGAAGAATATTTGTAATGCCACACCTGATCCTGTCTTTTGCCTGATCGGTGTAATAAGTTGCATTCTTTTGGAACACTTCCGTGTCTTAATGCTCTTCCTAGTGCAGAGTGTTTCCTCTTACATAAACAGGGTTTTTTCATGTTTCTCTGTTTATTTTTTCTTTTTCCTCCCAGATATGCTAACAAGGGCAGCATCATGAAGGCTATTTCCGACTTTGAACTGGCTCTGGAAAACTGTCCGGACCACCGTAATGCCAAGAAGTACCTCTGCCAGACTCTAGTGGAGCGAGGAAAACAGTAAGCAGTGCCTCATGTAGATCATTCAGACCTGAATTAACATGAGCAATATCATCCTTTAGGTTTGCGTGTTTCTCAGACGTTAGTGGCCATTTTGACGTTTTGTTAGACTTGTCCTATTAAACAAGGCCTGAAGCTGCTTCAGTGTGACGTTGGCAAACCGTTTTATGCTCAGAGCTTTAAGGAGCCGTCATAGATAAGCTAGTGCTATCTTGGCTGCAACTCTGACCTGTTCCAGAGGAGAGAACACATTTAATCAGGAGATGGAGGCGGCTTAATAAAGACCAATAAGGTATTACAACGTCGTACGCGCTATGTTTAAAATTAGTTATGGTTTATCTTTATCTGCCTGATTTTCATCAGCTTTCTACCTGTCATCTTCCCGCTGTTTATTTTAAAATCACCTATCATGGAGTTTTAAGTAGGCCTGTGCACCACGTAGAGCTGCACGTCTAGCAAACAACATTAGCTGAATTAATTAATGACGTGATTATTGAAGTTCTTAACTGTTGTCGGATATTGTTAATAATCCTTCTTCAAGCCCCGTGTTTACCTCCTGTTTTCCAGCGCTGCTTATGGTAATCAGAGATCAGCCAATGAGAAGAAAACCCTCTCATTGTTTAAAACCTCCTTAATGAATTAAGCTGATGATGATATGACATCTGAGGGCAGGGATACAGGTGTAAATAATGTGACTTGTATGCTGTCTCCAGCACTGTGATTCCTCACAAACACAAATAAAACAGAGGATGAAACACTTACTCGATCAGACATTTATAGTGACATAATGAAGTGGCTCTGTGCTGGCCAAACCAGACCAGAACTGCTGTAGAACCGGTTAAGAAGTGGCTCCTGCAGCAGAATTTGTGGAAAGCCAGAGGATTGTACGATGCGAGGGCTTTAATCACACAAACATGCGAGAGTTTGCCTGTGAGTCCTGGTTAAACACTCCTCCACATACCAACCAGCAGGTGAATTAACATTCGGCTTGAAGTGGATCAGCAATTAGTTGCTGTAAAGGGTGCAGCTTGTTGATGAGTCCAAACTCAGATGAAACTATAACCCTACCCCCTGAGCTGCTGCTCATTTCCTCCTGATTTTGCTTTGTGACGCACAGCTGTGGCAAGATCAGTGAAACCAATGTGAAAGCAATTCTGTAATGTGTAATGGGAAGACATTTCCAGGGAAGACATGCTACATTTGCAGCCGAGTACCCGGTTGGGAGTGAGAGAAAAAGTGCGATTGCATTACTTCTGGGGAAATTAGAGGACTGCAAAGATAGATTTAAAAAGTGGATTGCATCTCCAAATTCCACTACTGCTGCTAGTTTTGTTTCAACCCGGGAGATAATAAAGCGTGGACAACCGTTTACAGATGGTGACTACATCAAGGATTCATTTAATAAAATATCAGAGCACCTATTTTCAGACTTCAAAAACAAAACCGATATAATACAGAAAATTAAAGACATGCCTCTCTCCACAAAGACAGTTAAAGAAAGGGCCATCAAAATGGCAGACAACGTCACCAATCAGCAAATCAAGGACATTAATTCAGCTCCAGCATACCCAATTTCCTGTGATGAGTCAAGTGATGTGATCAATATTAAACAGGTAGCACTGTTATGCAGGCATGTGAACTCTGATGGGCCGCAAGAAGAAATGATCGAATTAATACCACTGAAAGGCCAAACACGGGGGGAGGACATATGTGAGGCTGTGCTGAAGTGTTTAAATGAGAATGTAATAAACACCAACCACCTGGTTTCAGTGGGTACAGATGGGGAACCCAGTATGAGAGGATCACAAAAGGGGTTTGTGACTGTACTACAAAAAGCGTTGGATCGAAATCTGCTTGCATTTCACTGCATTTTACACCAAGAAGCACTGTGTGCACAAACATTCCCACCGGACTGTATGGAGGTGATGACAGCTGAGCTTGAAGACGTCACTCGCCAGAAAGCCCAGCTTTCCCAAAGTCACAAATGGAGCGAAATTGAAAGCCTCCCAACACCCGAGAAACTTGTGTTTGACACATGGAATGCTCTTCCTGACAGTTATAGGAACATGAAGAAATATGCATTTGGAGTATTATCCATCTTTGGATCAACATACCTGTGTGAGCAGATATTCTCAAACCTACATCAAATCCAAATACCGGCACCCGCCTTACAGGTGAAAGCTTGCAGTCTTGCGTGAAGATTAAAGTTACATCTTGCATGCCCGATGTTGAGAAGTTGTCCGGTGATGTCCGAAAACAGAAGTCACATTAAACGGGTAAGAACATAGGCACATATTTAGTAACAAAGTGGCTGTTTTTATAAAGTGATTTCTGATTTTTGTCAGTATGTATTTGGAATGACACATAGGGATATTATTGTGTTTTGTTGCTCAGGTCCGAGGATGGCTGCGTTGTATTGTGCGTGTCAAAAAAGAAGAGGATGCTGCTGCGTTTTACCCTTGCACTGACTTAATTGGCATTTGCAGAAAACTAAAGAGAAGAGGATAATGCACAGAAATCAAACTTAAACTGTATTATTTTAATTTTATTTACTTTCCCTTTTCAAAAGGCTGCTGTTTTATTGCACTCTGTCTGTTGCCCAGATAAAGGGGGAAAGAGAAAAGGATTATATTGTATTATTGCGGATTGAAGAGGACTGCATTTTATTTCCATGGGGAGGTCTGAAATTACAGGAGGCCTGTTATGCACGTTCCATTGTTTTCGAATCCTCAAAATAAAAATGACATCAAAATCTGATTTCTTTATTGTATTTCTATAATTTCATCAATGCAGCGAAACATAATACATTAATATTGTAATGAAAGTTAAAGTTAAAGCACCATCGTACAACAGAATAGTGAAGTAGTGCGTCATTCTCTCCAGGATGTGCTGCAGGGAATAAACATTTAATCATGAATGCTTATTATGTATTTGTAGCCTACTTAGTCATTTTGATAGTAGGCTGACATAGCTAATATAGACACTTACAGCATGTGTTGCCTTCATCATAAGGCTTATATAAGGCTTTTCATTTTTTGCAGCTCCAGTCAGATTTGTTTTTTTTGTTTTTTGGTCCAATGTGGCTCTTCCAACATTTTGGGTTGCCGACCCCTGCTTTAGGTGAAACAACAAACCTAACCTTCAGGGTTCCATAATTTTCCTCCATTAGCTTTACCCTTCCTCGCTTTAAATCCCCTGAGGCATATTTTAGAAAAACATTCGATCCGTTTCATGACAGCCTTTGCTCTAACTGAGATATATATCTGTAAATAAAACGCCTCCTAAAACAATTGGCGCTGATTTATAAGTTATTACACAAAGTGAAACTTGAAATGTGTGACTGAACTGGTTTTAAGACTTTCTAATGGGTCTTGCTCTAGTTTCCCATAAAGAGCAAAGGTCACTGCAGTGATGGGAGCTGTAACTGGACCGTGGAATCGGGTCAATTACTGCATTTAAAACACAATGAATGATTTTACAAGTTTTTGTTTTTTGTGTGTGTTTGTTAGGCTTGAAGAACAGGAAAAACTAGTTACGGCAGAGGGGTTGTACAGGAGAGCTTTGTCTCTTGATGACTCAAATCCTGAGGCGAAAGAAGCCCTGCACAATATCAATGACACCATACAGGTGAGCGGGCCAGAACACCTACACAGAACCTTGGGAGTGCTGCCTTGCATTCCCTGTATTTACGTTGGTCTTAACAATTCAAGCAACGGCAATAGATTAGAAAAGCTCAGTCAAGCTTACTGTTGAGCATAAGGAGGGTGGTTTGACAATACGTAATAAGTTTAATGCCACTATTAGTTAGTCAGTAGGTCAAATGTCAGAATGAATGCCAGTCCCGTCTTTTATAGGAGTCAGGTCAGATAACAATATAAGCTATAAATCTAAAGAAACATGTTAAACTTCTGTAAAAAGGTGACCTTTCACCTGCAGCAACCGTAGGGAAGCAGCACTTTGCTTCCAAATGGAAATATTTTCCTTTATGGAAGTAAATTCAAAGGCTGTCAGTTGATCTGTGCATTTAACAGTTTTTTCTGCTGAAGACTATAAAAATATTTTTAACATCTGTTACAAAATGCTTAACTTAAGCCATAATTTTTCTATTAATGGTGAGGTTTCTAATATATTAAGACATCACACAAAATGAAACGTCTCATACGTGACATACTTATAAACAATTTTTAAGTAGCTTTTCATGGGCTGGAAATAAAGATTGGTACCAGGACTAAAACAAGCTGATTTCACCCAGACTGCCAGGATTTGGCAGTTAACCCTTTCTGTTGTACTTTAGTGGTTTAAAGTCAACATTTTTACTTGGATATGCTTAGAGTAACAGTAAAGGTAGTTGTCTTTAGCAAATTTCCAATCAAATGCAAAGATTCCCAAGTCATGGGTGGGAGGAGTAATTTGTGTTTTAGCTGCAGATGCACCAATCACGCTTGTGCTAGTGAATTCTGACCTGCTACTCCAAATTTCAGCCATTGCCATTTTCTTTCTATAAACTCTAACATATAAATTAGTGTGAGTAAATTTTGTCTTAACTGTAAAATTAAATGGAACAAACTTTTGGTGCAGAAGGACTCATGCAGTGATGAAAAGTCTGAGAAAGTCTGGATTTTACTTTCATCAGGAATGTTTCCAGACATTTTGTCCCTTTTCTCAAGGACAAAAATCATACAATACTCAATAAATTAATTGAATTTTAAACAGATTCCTATTTAAATTACTTTTATTTGTCACATGATTATTTTTAACATTCTAACCATAAGTCAAATAAATGTACTGAGTGCAAATTTGAATTCAAGTTGAACTAAACATGTGGCGCTAAAACATTGTTTGGTTAAAATGCCAAATATAACACTTTTTCTTTTAATTTAATTGTCTCAGAGTATGGAGGAAAAAACACTATCCTTAATAAATTTAGTTTAGGAATCTCCTGTCCCCGTATAAAAACCTCACAAGTCCAAGAGCTATAGTAGTTTTTTGAAACGGTTCCATACCACACTGCCTTCGGTTACCATTTTGTACTAAAATATCCTGAATGTTATAAAAACTGCAGGAAAAAAAGGGGAATTTGAGTCTGGAAAAGCCTGTAATTTTGTGTTGGACAAACGATGTGACCTGTTGGCCAGTGGTCCAGAGCTGATCAGGGAACATTGGCCCATTGATTGGTGCATCATCTGCTACAACATGCTACCAACTGTTTATAATGAGAATAACTGACTCAGGGAAAGCCTGTTCCGTAGGAGCTCCAGAGAAGATCTCGGCTTGTGCTGCCTCCTGATTTATTACCCAACTTTTACTGATTCTCTAAAACAGACCTTTACGTGGAAATGTTTTGGTTTGCTGTGAACAAACTTTTCATGTCCGCGCCTTGAACGTCTTCCTGACTGCATGGTTTGTAATACTGATGAGGTGTTTGGTATGTTTGTGTTTCTGCTCCACCTTATACTCCGGCCTGTGACCTTCCGACTGCCACGACTCTCTGCCACTTGCCTTGTGGGGGGCTGGAAACACATAAACTGCACTGTACAATCAACTCTTCCCCCTATGGAAACCGGTGCGTGTCGTGTAAACGCGCTGCCAAACATGGTAACGTTCAAACTTTTTTTTGACCACAATGGATTCCCTGCACGTCTGTATGCCTCTGCTCCTGAACCACGCCAATATTTTCTGGTAAATATGTGACTCTCTGTTTATTTCTCCATCATTCTGGAACATATTTAATTTGTTTTTTATTTAAAAAATCATCCTCATTTGTTCCCATCCGAATGAATGAATGGACGGATGATATTTTGGGGCTATCTGCTGTACTTTCTGTCTCACGGTGTGAATGTTTTCGAATATGCTTCTACGGGCTTTTGCCTGCATGCTGTTGTCGTGACTTGTCTGTCCACCGTCTGTAAAGAAATCGATTCGCTTGCGAGAAGAAACTCTTGCTAAGGAGCAGGTCAAAGCTACAAGCCAGACCAGCGCCGAGAAATTACGTAAGATCTTAAAAGAGGAGAAAAGGTACGGTGAACCATGCTGCCCACATAACGACAAGCCAGATAAACTCTCTTTCAAAACAAATCAGCTGTTTTAACTGAAAGATTTTTTGTGGATGTCTCTCATTTTTAGGGCAAAGAAAAAACATAAGCGATCAGCTTCTTCCTCTTCATCCTCTTCCTCCTCCAGTGGTAGTTCTTCTTCCTCATCGTCGTCGTCCTCTCACAGGAGGTCTAAGAAGAAGAAGAAAAAGCGGAAGAAGTCTGGGCGAGGAATCAAACAGCATCGCAGGAAGAGTGAGGAGGGTAAGAGTGGGAAAGGCAGGATGGAGAAAGAGGAGGAGGAGTTAGAGTGGTATCCTGCACCTCCCAACACCTCCGCCACTTTTCTTAACCAAAAGGGTGGCCTTGTGTTTGGAGGGGGAGAAGAGGACTGGATGTTGGGGAGGGAAGGAGGTGATGGAAAGATTAGTCAGATTTATTCTATGATGGCAGCTTCAGAGGGGGAAGAGTCTGACTCTTCTCGCAGAGAAAGGAAGAGAAGGGACAGAGCAGATAGTGGGTCGAGAAAAAGCAAAACCAGCAGAAGTCCACAGAGAAAGAGAGATGAGAGAACAGTAAGTAGGGATAGGAGCAGGGACAGATGGAAGGAGGATAACAAAGGAGGCAGGAGAGACGGTGACTCCAAAAGGAGAAGCAGTGTAGAGGAGAATCATACTCGAAAGCTATCCAGCTCTTCAGCTGAGGTGGAATGTTCTCGGAAGTCTAGTTTCCAGTTTGAGTATTCTGGAAGGAACAGGATGAGACGCGAGTCGTCCACAAGAAGCTCCGTTGATGTTTGTAGGTACGAGAATAAGGAAGAGACAGAAAGGGAGAAAGGAAACGTGAGGAGGAGAGAAGAGGAGGAGAGAACAGATCCTGAACAGAGTAAAAAACCAGAGAGTGCTGAAGATCAGAACGGCCAGGGAGACGGGAGGCCGAAGAAAAACCTCCCTTCTAACCTGTTGGACATTTTTAACCAGATTGCTCAGTTCGAGAAGGAAAAAGGGGTCAAGCCAAATAAATAACTTCAAAATAAAAGTCCACCAGGTCCCCATAAGAGATTAAATGAAAGAAAAAAGGAGATTTGTTCAATTTAATCTTTGTTTGTGAAATCATCCAGGGCCAAACCTGTTGCTTGTTGAATGTCATCACCTGTTATAAATAGGTTACTTTCAGTGTTTAAGAACTGGCTGGTTTACTCTGAGATGAACGTCTGGCTTGCTTGCAGCTGCAGTATTTTATTTGTCGTAGTTTGTCAAAATGTCACCATCTCTGTAATCTCCCCAGTTATAGGAGAACCAATGAACTGTTTGACAAATTGCTCTAATATCTGGCCAGACAGGCTGTAAATAGTTTGTTTTATTGTTTTTTAATGAAACAAGCTGCCTTTTGTTCTGCTGTGTGCCATGCTGCAACTTCCTTCAGAGGCCTCTTCCTAAAACATAGACGGTTAATGCTGCTGTACTTTTTTCCCCTTAACATGATACAGATGTTGCAGCTGTAATCAAGAACAATTTCATCTGTTATAACAGGAATTATTAGCACCAATAAAGCATTTAACCTGTGGAACCTTCATGCAGTTTGTTTCCTCTGTCATGATTTTTGTTTGGATTCAACTTCATGATGCTAAACTTTACCACCACTGGATGATTTAAGCTGGGAAATTGTATATTACGTCTTTTAAAGGTAAATATATCAAATATATCACCAGATGTGAGAAAGAAGTAGTAAAATGAAATGACCAATGGGGAAGGTATTGAACACACGCAGAAAAGGAGGGGCAAAAAGTCATGGCTTCAGCTGAAATCTGTTAGTAATGATAAAGCAATCCTGCCCCTTGGTGCCAAATGGATGGGCTCTCTGCAAGATCTCTGAACTATTGTTGTGAAACATACTGATTGTGTTGGTTACAGAAGAATTTCTTAACTTCTGGAGCTTCCAGTCAGCAATGTTTGCACCATAATCCAGAAGTGGAAGGAACATCATTACCCCAAAAACCGGCAACGACCAGGTGCTCCATGGCTGACACAAAGCATGTTGAAGCGTGTTTAAAGACAAGCCTGTGAAATGCTGGGAGGAGATATTCTGGTCAGATGAGACCAGAACTGAACTATGTGGATGCCACATTACACAATGTTTGGAGGTCAAAGGGCACTGTCAGAAACACCATACCAACAGTGAAGTTTGGAGGTGGGGACATCATGGTGTGGGGCTGTTTCTCAGCATATAGATCTGGTAGACTTAATACAACTAGTTAACATTCTAGTTAACAATCTGCTGCCATCTACCAGCATGATGACGATGAAAGGAGGAGAGATGTTTCAACAAGACAGTGATCCCCAACATAGACATGAAACTCTTCCTTGGTCTCAGCGAAACAAAAATTAACTTGTAGAATAGCCAAGCCAATCATCTGGTCTGAATCCTGTTGAAAATCTATTGGAAGAACTAAGCTCTGATTTGGTAGAATGGGCCCACAGAACCGTCAGGATTTAAAGACAGTTTGTGTAGAAGAATTGGGTCAAAATCCCACGTAAGCAATGCATGCGACTGGTTTCTCCATACAGGAGGAGTCCTGAAGCTTTTGTACAAAGCATTAAATACATTTCTGTTAATGTGTTTAATACTATTTTCCTGTTTCATCTAATTTTATTTCACATAATCTTTGGACATCTGTGGTTTGATTTCTTTGCATGTGTGGGTTGGATGGATTGTTACTAAACATCTGGTGAGAATTATACAGAGGTGGGTAATCCAGGTCCAGAAAGTAAAAACCCTGCCCAGTTTTCCTTCATTCTGTTCAATTAACCAGGTGATTTGTCTCTGTATGTTGTGGAGCTGGAAATGCAAATGGTTGGAATTATTCTGTACAGGCCTTTTATTTTCTGGACCTGGATTACCCACCTCTGTATGTCAATTTCCCCTCATTCGATATGTATTTTACCCCGTGTTTCATTAATTCAGGTCAAAAGTGAAACTTATAGATTCATGACACAGAGTGGTTCATATCAAGGTTTATATCTGTAAATTTCGACAATTACAGCTTATAACTGATAAAAAAAAACTGATTCTCTGAAAATTTACTTAAGACCAATTAAAGTGTTTTAATGCTTAAAGTTCTTAAAATTCTGTCCATTTACTGAACAGTATCTGCACTCAGTACTTGAGTATTGGGGTTCCTTTTACATGAATTAATGCATCAGTGTGGCGTGATATGGAGGGAGGCACTGAGTCTGTGGCTCTGCTGGGCTGTTTAGGAAACCCAGGTTGCTTTAATGTTTTTGGGAGTGTGCACACATACCAAGTCCTGCTGGAAGATGAAATCAACATTTCCGTAAAGCTTGTCAACAGAGGGAAGTATAAAGTTCTCTAAAATAAATACCCCAAGCTGCTTGGATTCTGTGCTGCTTCTTTCAAACTCTGGGACCTTGCTTGCCAAATGAAATGTAACATTTAGTTGAGAGACTTCTGATTTCTCTGTTTCAGGAGTGGCATGACACAAAGAATTAAACAGTTGAAGGCATTTACTGCATGCATCTATATGTGGTGGCTCTTGATGCAGTGACTCCAGCTGAAGTCCTTGCCTTGTGAATCCCACTCATAGCTGCTGTTATCCCTGTTGCTTGTTTATTTTCTACCACACTTTTTCCTTCCAATCAACTTTCCATCAATATGCATTAATGGAGCAATCTGAGAACGACCAGCTTTTTTTTAGCAATGACCTTTTGTCAGCAGATTGTGTGTATATGAGTTTCACTTTTTGATTCAAATAACTAATAAATACAGTCCAATTTATTGAGAAACACCTTTACTTGAGGAACTTTCAGCCAAAGCCAAATCTCATACTAGTTAATAAATTACAAAGCATTATGATTTAAAACAAAGATTACCTACATATCTACAATTTTATAACAAACAGTTTTAGCTACTTTGTACAAAGCAATAGGACACAACTTGTGATCATGTTGAAGCAACATTGCAGGGAACCTCTGGTCAAAGCATGTGGTGGAAATATTCAGCCGTTTGAAGTTCAGTTATGCACAATCCTGCCTGAGAGAAATGCTGCTGCTTAGCAGAGGCACACTGGCTCAGGAAAATACGCGGGAAAGGATTCATTTTCCAGCTAGGTACTGATCCTGACCGTGGGATTATGCTGCAGTGTACGGTCCTGTTTGAAGTCCAATTAAGAGCACGGACTGTTGAGTTGTGTGCCGCTGCCTCCACACAGTCCAGGTCCAAACTTCAGTGGAAATTGGGAGTTATCGAAGAGTTGCTTCAAACGATTGTTAAAAGTCAACATATTGAAAGGAAAATAAGAAAAAGGATGAAGACAAAGTTGTCGAACATAATTTTCTCTCGTGTTAAAAAAGAACAGAAGAAAACCTGGAATAGTAAATTTTGTCATTTATTTGTTCTTCCTTTCTATTTGGTTTGTTGTTTTTCTTTAACTAACAGAAAAGTTCTTGGAACATTATTTTACCCTGAAATACAAATGGTTGGGTTCTGGCAGTGGAACTTTTTGGACCTGGAAAAGGACAAGTGTTCTTATGGCTTAATGGAGCTTTAAGCTACTTGGTGTCACGTATTTGATTTAATAACTGGACACACACATCAGTGGTTGTGCGACCAGTCATGCGTTGCCACAAGCCAAAGTAGCTTACTTTGGGCTTAGCGGTCACCCTCAAGCTCTCCTCCTCCATCATTACTGGTCCCATCATTTGTGGTGCTCTGCTGAAGTCCCACTCTATCTTGTTAGGGAGCAGATTAAGCACTAAACATACAGTCAGAGAAGCGTCTTCATTTAACACAGCGCACACAGATTCCTGATCCGTTACTTCCTGTCTCTGAAGCCTGACATCTTAATCTGGTTTTATAAAATACTTCCTGCAGGAGAGCTTGTTTAAATGCTCTCTATGTTTGGGTTGTTAGACCAGTAAGGATTCACTGGAGATAAGTTCTGGAGCGCGCTAAAACGAATCTCCGAGTTTGTGACACATAGACTGTACTCTGATTTTCCACTGGCAGTTTTTATACTTGCTTGTGCAAAAATAAGAGGTTAAATTGTTATTTCACCCCTTAAATACTGTAGCATAAAACAAATTAGAGCTTGGCTATAAGACCAGATCTCTTTTTTTTACCAAAATGATTTCCTCTCACTTATGCGGCTCAAAGATAAGGAGCAAAGGATGTATCCTATACAATCATGGCGAAAACAGCTAAGCACTGACATCCTCCTAAAAGAAGTTAAGCCACAGAAGGTCATTGTCAAAGAAGCTGGGTGTTTGCAGATTGCTGCATTCAAGCATACAGGGGTTGGACAATGAAACTGAAACACCTGGTTTTAGACTACAATAATTTATTAGTATGGTGTAGGGCCTCCTTTTGCAGCCAATACAGCGTCAATTCGTCTTGGGAATGACATATACAAGTCCTGCACAGTGGTCAGAGGGATTTTAAGCCATTCTTCTTGCAGGATAGTGGCCAGGTCACTACGTGATACTGGTGGAGGAAAACGTTTCCTGACTCGCTCCTCCAAAACACCCCAAAGTGGCTCAATAATATTTAGATCTGGTGACTGTGCAGGCCATGGGAGATGTTCAACTTCACTTTCATGTTCATCAAACCAATCTTTCACCAGTCTTGCTGTGTGTTTTGGTGCATTGTCATCCTGATACACGGCACCGCCTTCAGGATACAATGTTTGAACCATTGGATGCACATGGTCCTCAAGAATGGTTCGGTAGTCCTTGGAAGTGACGCGCCCATCTAGCACAAGTATTGGGCCAAGGGAATGCCATGATATGGCAGCCCAAACCATCACTGATCCACCCCCATGCTTCACTCTGGGCATGCAACAGTCTGGGTGGTACGCTTCTTTGGGGCTTCTCCACACCGTAACTCTCCCGGATGTGGGGAAAACAGTAAAGGTGGACTCATCAGAGAACAATACATGTTTCACATTGTCCACAGCCCAAGATTTGCTCTCCTTGCACCATTGAAACCAACATTTGGCATTGGTATGAGTGACCAAAGGTTTGGCTATAGCAGCCCGGCCGTGTATATTGACCCTGTGGAGCTCCCAAGGACAGTTCTGGTGGAAACAGGAGAGTTGAGGTGCACATTTAATTCTGCTGTGATTTAGGCAGCCGTGGTTTTATGTTTTTTGGATACAATCCGGGTTAGTACCCGAACATCCCTTTCAGACAGCTTCCTCTTGCGTCCACAGTTAATCCTGTTGGATGTGGTTCGTCCTTCTTGGTGGTATGCTGACATTACCCTGGATACCGTGGCTCTTGATACATCACAAAGACTTCCTGTCTTGGTCACAGATGCGCCAGCAAGACGTGCTCCAACAATTTGTCCTCTTTTGAACTCTGGTATGTCACCCATAATGTTGTGTGCATTTCAATATTTTGAGCAAAACTGTGCTCTTACCCTGCTAATTGAACCTTCACACTCTGCTCTTACTGGTGCAATGTGCAATCAATGAAGACTGGCTACCAGACTGGTCCAATTTAGCCATGAAACCTCCCACACTAAAATGACAGGCGTTTCAGTTTCATTGTCCAACCCCTGTATAATCATGTTATAAAAAGGAAAGTTGAGTGGAAGAAAAAAGTGTGGTTGGAAAAGGTGCACAAACAAAAAGGATAACCACAGGCTTGATTGGACTGTTAAGTAAAGCAATTTAAAGAAGTATTCACAAGGCATGAACTGCAGTTGGAGTCAGTGCTTCAAGATGAAGCACACAACACATCCAGGATGTGATCTACAACTTTTACATTTCTTGTGCTAAGCCACACGTGAACGAGAAACAACCTCAGATGCATCCTACCTGAGCTACTGAGAAAAAGGACTGGACTGTCTCTCAGCAGTCCAAGATGAAAAGTACATTTTGCATTTCATTTGAAAATCAAGGTCCCAGAATCTGGAGGAAGAGTGAAGGGGCACAAATCCCAGCTGCTTGAAGTCGAGCTTAAGGTTTCCACAGTCGGATATTTGGGGAGCCGTGTCCTCAGCTGGTGTTAGTCCACCATAAAGTCCAAAGCCGTCTAGCTGGAAACTCTGGAGCACCTCATGCTCTGCTAAACTCCACTCTGCTGACATGTTTCATTGAGATGCTAATTTCCTTTTCCAGCAGAATGTGGCACATGCCAACACTGCCAAAGGTAGCAATACTTGCTTTAATGAACATGGTTTGACTGTGCCTTATAAGCCAGCAAACTGTCCGTACCCAAACCCCAAAGAGACTTTATTGTGTACTGGCCAAAGGAAGCTGAGAGACACCAGATCCTACAACACTGACAAGCTCAAGGTCACCATTAAAGTACCCTGCGCTTCTTTAACATCTCATCAGATCCACAGACTGATCACCTTCATGCCACGCTGCATGGGGGTAATAATTCATGTGAAAAGAGCCCTGACCAAATACTGAGTATAAACTGTAGTACATGAACATACATTTTAGTAGGCTGATGTCTCTGCTTTTTTATTGGTCTGATTCAGGGGTCTGAGTCTTCGGACTTTCGACTATGGCTTTTAATAACTGGCTAAAAATGATAAAGAACCAACTGAGGTTTTTAAATATACCCAGATATAACAAATGCAGGTTTTAACAGTGTTTTTTTTTCAATGAGTATTTCAATGAATTTCTTCAGCAGAATGACACTAAAAGTACCAGTAATATTTGTTGGATCTATTTTTCTTGTCATTAGCTTGAAAACGTTGTTTACATAATTTCCAACAAACAAGATCTCATAGAAGAAAATGTATCCATCCATCTTTTTGCAAAAGTGATATGTTTTTTCTTTATTTTAAAACCTAAAAATTGAAATAAATGGTTGTTCTGACAACTAATTTCTTTTAGCAAATATTTATTAAAAATTATACGTTGTGTTTTTTCCAAAGTTCATGTAACATTTGAGATTCCAAACGAGTTTTATTTAGGTGGACTAGGGGACAAAAATAGCTCTTTGGATTTTAAAGTTTGCAGAGCCCTGGTCTAATGGAATATTCTAACTTTAGGAGATTTTTTTATTTTTTTATTAGCTGACATAATTATCAAAATTAACTAAAATAAATACTTCAAATATATGTAATGTAAGTTGTGTGTAGTAAATCTATATAATGATCTGAATAACTTTTTAGACTGAATGGTTGCATTTACCGGAGATATCAGTCTGTTGCATCCTAGGTGTGCTGAAGAGACTTTGGTTTTAACTTCTGAATGTTTACTCTAGTAATTTGAATCGATCGATTTAGTTTTATTGTGGTGTTTTTATTGTTTTATTAGCGGAAATATTTTCCCAAACAAATAATTTACACTCCTGTCTCGTTGTTTGGTGCTGCAGTTTTCCGGGTGTCCACTGGGGGGCAGTGGAACACTGTGGTCCTGGGCAGCTGATTTGTAAGAGTGGAGCGTCACAGGCCAGTGCACATTAAAGTGGGATCCACCTATCTTGTGTTTGTAAAACTTTTGATCCATATTTTAATTACTAATGGAAAACAATGAATGTGCTTTATACTTTGAGTAGTGTCGAGTGGAGTCTCTCACTGCAAGACACTCAGCCATATTTCATTTAAGCAAATAATGATATTTGATTGACTTGATAAACATCTGATATATTAAAAATGTGGTATGTTTTAAATTCCCATCCAGATTTGGGTTTCCAGAGCTCCAAATAACACTGATGCTTAAATGGTAACTGTTTTGTAAAAACTAATATTGTTAACTTTTTATCCAGTCATCTAAATCAGCTCTGAATGTTAAAATTCATCATTTAATTTTAGGTTATTCATGGATTTCACAGAAACAACTTAGAAACCACACACACAGGAAAAAGCTAAATGAAAAAGTACATTCAAAAATAAGAGGAAAAAGTAAATAAATGTGATTAATGCAAATATTATTACATAAAGACTGATGTTTAAAACTGATGTTTGCTCTAGTATAACAGTTTATCATCCCATGTTTCTTTAGCTACATTCTAACTTACAAATTTGCACAAATAACTTTGTAATAAAATTTACTAGAGAATGTGTAGTAACTAAAAAAAAGGAATTTCTTTTGTTTATCTAAAATGGTACAACTAAAGAAGATGCTTCTAGAGTCACAAATATGTAGGTCCTCCCCATCCAGTCACCTAATACATCATGAAGACCCAGGTTCACTTTATCTCAACAACCAAGAGTGTCAGGATCTGGGTTGTGTTTGTGTTTTGTTGCTTGCTACATATGTTCAGTGTTTCAGATGGTGCTGGAGCTCTCAGGTGTGCTGGGTGACAGGTGCGACTTATTCTACAGATTACTCTGGGGAGTACTGAAGCAGGAGGCTGCCAGTACTTCGATACCAGAGTGTTTTGCCATCAGTGGTACAAGCTCAAGCCAAACACTACGTTTATGCTTTGTTCTTCAACCTCGTGTAACTTTGTCTATGCTCCTTTGCAGATTGAGAAAACCTAAGCTTTGGATCTATGTCACTGAGTATTGACTACGTGTCCGGACGTTTTTCTGGATTATCAAGACTATCTTCGTTCTGAGGATTTTCATATCCTGTCTCCTGTCTACATTTGGATTTGCATCAAGCTGGCAGTTTCCTGCTACCTTCGCCTCCTGGATCAAAGCGTAACCTGTCCACCCTTCAACGTAAGCATCTGCACAACGGACTAATTCCTGTTTTTGCTACGACCTCACACTGAACTGCACCTAAAGAAGCTTCTACAGTCTCACCTTCGTCTAACCTGGATCCTGAATCTCTCTTCCCCTGGCGACCTGACCACACCTACTTGGTAAGCAAAACTCTATTATAATAGTTTACTGTTCTTGGTTTCGTTAAAATTTCCGTTCCCTGTTTTCACTCGTTCTCTTCCCCTCTTTCCATGCAGTTGGAGTTTCAACCGTTATGTCCCTGATTATCAGCTTTCAATAAAACAATCTTTTATTTATTCTGTTCTCTGTATGTGGGTCAGATCTATTGCAAACAAAATGACAGCACATCAAAACTGTCCATCTCTACACATTAGAAGGGCGTTTATTCTTCTGGAAGGTTTAGTTCAGAATCTGCATGATTCTAATAAGCTGAGGGTAAAAAAAGTGACGGAGAAAGAAAATAAAGGATGACGGAGGATGGAAGGGAGGTGAGAGCTGTGTGACCGCTGGAGAGAAAATAAGAAGACCTTTAGTCCTTGAAGGTGCAGGCCTCTGCTAGTTTGGAAGGTCAGCAGCATGTTTTCCTGCTTGATCGACTCTGATGAAGCTGCAGATTCTCACCTTCATGAATCATCCAACTCCTTTCTCTAACCCCCCTCGCTGCTTCACTCCCATATGGACTCCTTTTCATAAAGAGAAGGGGATTCCTCCTCTTAGGCCTCTTTCTTCAGCACTGAGGCAATCAGACTGTTGAACACGCAGAGGGAGATGAGACATTTTAAATTAGTGTTAGGAGAGGGGGAGGCAGAGAGAAGGGGGAAAATGACATTTTTCATTTTCTATAATAAAAGGTACTACATTGAATTCTCGAAGCATGACAATACAGAGGAGTAAGTAATGGAATAGGAGCAGACGTGGTGTCTGTGTGTTAGTGGATAATGAGGAATTTAAAGATGTATGCTTCTCTGCTGCCATTCAATCAGACTCACCCTGTCGACGTAACGGGCCTTCATCTCTGAGCTGCTGCAGTACTCTACAGGAAATCAAACTTCCTCTACAGGAAGAAGCATGCATTTAAAAAAAAATACATAGTCAGCAGATAATGCCCTAAACTGTTTAGGATATTACACATGCTTAACTTTACTCAACAGTGTAATGCAGCTTTTATTTTTACAGCGCTTCTCAACCATGAATCTTACAGTTAATGAATTTATCATAAGTGTTTTTTTTTGTGTGAAATCTTTAGCTTGGCCAAACTGGTGTGAAGTGGCAGTGGAGTAGATTTAGTGCATATTAAATGGTTTTAATCAAAAAATGGAAAATCATGATCAAAAGCACCTGGTCAACTAACCATCAACAGAACATGTGTAATGTATACACATGACCCCAGAAATAATATATATATAATATATATGATCAGTTCCAATGAGTCTGGAAAAAAATCATATTTCAAGGGTGAGAACTGGCTTCTGTTTATCTTAATCAGAAATATTTTATATAATCAGAAATCTTACATGTGCAAATATATTTACCTACGTAGTATAATTTTAGGTTTTAAAAAATAAACAGGCTTTTCATGATAAATTTTGTCCTATGACCCCACCCTCACGATACATTTAGACCCGTGAGGGTATATATATATATATATATATATATATATATATATTATATAAATTTTAGACTTATTTTATTTTTCTTTTATAAGCAGAACACTCTCTAAGCAATCAATATCAACAAGGATGTGTATTCTCACTGAGGGAAAGCACAGAACCCCTTAGTTAGCCGAAACGTCTTGGGTGATAAGCTTCTTGTAGCCATCTTCCAGTCTCTGACATCGGTCTGAGGAAAGTTTGCCCCACTTCTAACTTTCAGCTGAGAGATGTTTCAGGAAGTCACACCACAGCAACTCAAAAGGATAAAGATCTGTGCTTTGACTGTGTCCAGGACTTTCCATTTTTTAATTCTCAGCCAGTCCTTGGTGGATTAACTGGTATGTTTTCAGCCATTCTCATGTTGTACGGTCCAGCTCTGCTTAGTTCTTACAGGTAGTCTCACATTTTCCTCAAGCATCTCTGATACAGAATTTAACTTGGATTCCAATAATGGTGACCAGACCAGGTCCCAAAACCACAACGCTCCAGGTTTATGCTTCACAGTTCCTATTAGGTTTTTTTTCTGTAGAATGCTGTATTTGGGTTTATGCCAAATGTCATCAGTTCTGGTGTCTAACTCAATTTATACTTGTCTTTCCTGTAATTATTCTTTCATTCTAGAATTTCTGGTCTTGTCTTTGTTCTCTCTGGAAAACCTAAGTCTGGGCTTTATGTTTTTCTTAGAGAGCGACGGTTTTCTTTTTGCGTGCCTCGCATTAAAGTTAAACTTGTCTGATTGTGAATGCATGCACATTCACATTAAAAAAAGCAAGATTCTTTTGTAGGTGTCCTGATGACATTTTAGAATTTTGGAGACTTCTTTCAGCTTCTTTCCGTCTGCATTCAGGATGAGAATGCTTTGGCATTGTTTCAGCTTCTAGACCGTTTCTCTGTACAGTGGATTGGCTGATTTTGATTTGTTTACATCCTAAAATGCCGTACCAGACTCATAGACAGCTACAATCTTCTTTTTGAAGACCTCAGACTGCTCTTTGGATCTCACTGTGGTGTTCACTCTCATCTCAACAATCAGGAGCACCAAACTAAATGTCTAAGGTTTAATCAGCGTAAACCTTCTTAAAAATGCTGAGCAGCAAAAAAATCCCCCCTTTTACCAATACGCCCCCACAAAAAATTTGGGGGCCCCAAAAGAAAAAAAAAAAAAAAAAATTAAAAAACCCCTTTTTTTTTAAAACCCAAAAAAAAAAAAAAGAAAAACACGAAGGGCATCTCAAGGTGTGCCTATTCCTTTACATGACGAATGCTAAACTTAACAAATTTACTGAACCGCCTTTCTCTTGGCTACTGTATAAAATGGGAAAGACAAGAGAACATGCTCGTTGAATAAGGCAGACGTGCTGATCCTTGAAAAGCAGGCTACAAGAAAAGCTTAAGAATAACAATATATTGGGAATACGCCACACCTTAGTAGCTTCATAAATATGAGAAAAAAGGCAGGCTGCAATATTTTTTCTTTGGCAACATACCCATCTTAGCTCTACATATTAGTTGCAGTTGCATGCATTAAACACTGAAGTACACCCACACAATACCATATCTTTAGTTTTTTTTACTTCCTCCAGTGCTCCTGCTGTTTAATGATAAGGACCATGGTATTTGTAAACTCCGGTACATTATTTAGAAATGTTACATAGTGACATAGCAACAAAGCGACACAGTAATTTCAACTTCAGAAAACCCCATCAAGATCGGGGGGATCCATTCTCAGAGGAGCGAAATATTTGTCACTGTTACAACTGTAAACACTGTTTTGACATAATTGCTGCTCTGAGAGAGTGTGAAGTTGAGAGAACCTCATTTATTAGAGTCTTAACATCCCTTGGGGGCTGTTTTCACTACCAGTGAGCAGTCATTAGAAAGCACACACACAGCAGGAAGCCCCAACACAAAGTGCACCATGTCTGTGTAATATTGTTGCACACATAAGCCCATTAAAATAGTGTTTCTTTATTCATTTTATTTTAGAAGCAGAAGCCAGCCTTTAACATTTTTAATTTGTCTGATGATTTGTTTTGGTCCCTGATATCACTTTGACTCATTTAGGCATAGAATTTGCTAATACAGAATCTCTCTCCCGTACTTATTTAAAATCAGATTCATGTATATGTTTGAAATCAAAGTAGCTTTAAGGTGCAATAAAATACCAAATATTTCAATGTAACCTGGTCTATATTTGTATGACTATGCCCCATTTAATCCACAAACGACATTTCAGACATTGTATACCTCAGGGTGGTTCTAGCTAATTGTTTGCAGACAAATGTAATGTGCCACAGGCAGACAGGAAACTGCAGCTGCCAACACAATTTCTGCTTTGGTGTGGACATAATTGTAGTGTGAAAATCACTGAAATTTTAACCCAAATTCATAGGATTTGTATCCAACTCTTTATAGTGACAAGTTTGGCTACTGCTAGCAATGCAAGCTAGTAACAATGAATTGTCAAAAGTATTCTTTCACCTGCCTTCACACTCATATGAATTTTTGTGACATCTCATTTTTATTCCGCACAACTGATAAAGTGTCAGTCCACCCTTTGCAGCTATAACAACCTCAACAATCCTGGGAGGAATTTTGAAGGTTCAGGAGTGTATTTATGGGAGTTGATAATCATTCTTCAATAAGTGCTTTTCTGAGGTCAGACACTGTTGTTGGATAAGAAGGCCTGGCTCACTGTCTTTACTCTAATTCACCACAAAGGTTCTCTAACCAGTTGAGATCAGTCAAGTTCTTCCACACAAACACGGTTATCCATGTCTTCAGTACCTTGCTTTGTGCACTTGCGCAAAGTCACAGTGGAACAGGAAGGGGCCATCACCAAACTGTTCCCACGAAGTTAGGAGATTGAAATCGTCCAAAATGTTGGTATGCTGAAGCATCAAGAGTTCTTTTGGGGAACCATGGGGCTGGGTCTTCCTCCTGAAACAGCAGTCAGCTGAGTGTTGTTCTCCTGTCAGCTGCTGAACTCAGGCTCCACCATTAGGGTAGCAAACAGAGAGGCACGATTTGTCAAACCTTGTATATTGCATAGTTATGTATTGCTTGGTTGCAGCTCATTCCATAAAACTCTTTACGCACCGTTCTTGATCTCATCTGAAGGCCACATTAGGTTTGGAGGTATGTAGTAGAATTAGTGACCTCTGCCCCCTTATGCACTGCAGCATCTGCTGATCCCGCTCTGTAATTTTATGTGGTCTATCACTTCCTGAATGAGTTGCTGTTGCTCTCAGTTGCTTCCACTTTGTTTTAACACCCCTAGCGGTTGAGTGTGGAATATTAAGTAACAAGGAAATGTCATGACTGGACACAGGTGTCATCCCGATGCACCACTGGAATTCACTGAGCTTTTTAGAGTGACCCATTCTCTTACAGGTGTTTGTAGATTTTATACATCTGAGATTCAGCAGACATAAAGTCACAGACTGTAAAGAAACAACAGGGATCATATTTAAGTGCAGTCAGGGAATCCAAGACTGATAATTTTAAAATGTTTTGGACATCCTGGATATAAACATCTGAAAGCTTAAAACATTGTTCCTGGTATACATTGCAGGTGCACCCTGAGGGATCACAGACTAACAGAGAGGCAGCTTTTTTAAATTTTACACGTCAAAATGCTAGTTTGCTGTTCAACACGTCTTCACTTTTGATTTTTTCCCCCAACAAATAGATTCCGGCTTGTTTGCTTATTTTTGTGCTTATTTTTCTTCGTCTAGACGTTATTGAATCAGATGAGGAAAGAGTTGAGGTTAGAGGACAGTCTTACAGTCAGCCATCATAACATCCTTCACCTTTGGCAAATAAAAAGCATGAATGCTCTGGAAGTGTTCAAGGCCAAAGTGAGGCATAGGAGGAATGTGTTGATTTTCTAATGGAGAGCAAGTGTAAGAGAAGAGCAGAACAAGACTCCTGCTTCCTGCTCCTGACTCTTTTACAGCAAGTCTTATTTCCATCTTGCCTTTTCCTTTTTTTCTCTCCATGCATACATCAATATTTTTGTCAAAGCTGCCCAATAAATTCAGTCCTCAGCATTCAGATGTTACATCCTCAGCTACTCTGAAGATGCACGCACAAGCACATTGTACAAGAAAATGTCCCTCCTACAACAAAATTACATTTGGGTTGAAAACAGGCAAGCATGCCTAAGCGCACACACCTATGCAGGAACAGACACATTTGTTCTCTAACTGTATACATTTACGCATACATGTGCAAACCGATAGACACTCGTACAAATAGATGTTTTCAAAAAGCTTGCAAATTCCATTACTGTCCCAAAAGGATTTGGGTTAATTTGGTAAATACTGGGTCAGAGATGCCACAGGAGCTGTGAGAGGGCGAGGTGTCTCTGCACAAGCTTCCGTCTCAGTGTGCGCTTATTATGTGTACGTACACGTATGTGTGCGGGGAAGAAACGCTGACTGTGTGAAGCGGAGAGTCCTGGAAGGAGCAGCAGCAGTGGCGGTGGCAGTCTAAACCCAGCCACACTCTCCAAAGATAGCGCTTCTTTCTCATTTGCTCTGGCCCTATTTTAATAATAGCTGTGCATAAGTAATTTCTAAAAGGCCAGGCAGGCACACAGGCTTGGGTGGGGGGAAATTAAACTCATTTTATCTGTGAGCAGGTGGATTCCTATTTATCATTAACATGCATAGAATTTGCACAATGTTATTTCTTGCTGCTGCTTCTGATGGCGCGTCATCCAAATAATGTCAGAGGAGGGTCCCTGCCTCTTTTTTTTTTTGCTTATGCTGGAGTGAAATTCATAGATAAAGGTACTAGGGTTTTTTTTCGTGCAATTTTCTGCAAACGGAAACTAATTCTGGGAAGCTTCTTATTACAGTGCAGGCTCATTTGGTTTGCATTAAAAGAGGGACAGGGGTGACATTAGGATTTCTGCCAGATTTCCAAGAGATGCTCCAACATTCACTCTTATATCATTAGTAATGGCCCTCCCCCCTGCTATCCTTCGTCTTACAGAAGCCCTTTCCCTCTTTTAACTGGCATTAAACAATCTCAAGTCATTATTGGCCCAATAATAAAACTGGAATATATTTGACTTCCTGATTTAGATCCTATCAAAATATTGGAATGTAAATGTTTCATTTTGCACACATGATATGGAGGTTTAATAATTGCTTGGTATCCTCTAAGTTATTTTAGCATAATTCAACATCAGGATTAATTGTCATTTATTTAAAATTAGGATTGTGCTTTTTAATTTGT